>BMAW01058094.1:87198-185180 GCA_019974015.1 Nephila pilipes | reverse complement strand
GAAGACTGAAATTTAAGATCTAACCAATCTACAATGAACAAAATGGGCTACCTAATTGTTTTGAAAGAAATTGTAGTCCCTAGCCTTGAAAAATCGGAATTGCTACGAAGAGGGATTTTCCAATATGATAATGACCTCAAAAACACATGCAAAATTGTGTAAAAATGGTTACTCTATGGGCACTTCAAAATTTAGAGCATCATCCGCAGTCTCCAGACAAGAGCCTCATTGAACATTTATGGGCATATTTGGATTAAAAAAAGTACTCCACTGATCCATTTCGGAAAACAAAGAGTTACAAAAGACTATCAAGGAAAAATGGCAAATAATCTCACCCGAACTGAAAAAAAAAAAAGAAAAAAAAAACTTGTGACATCTATACTTAGAAGATAAAAGGAGGCAATAAAATCCAAATAAAAGTAGACGAAATTTTGTGCTACTTGTTTCGCTTTATTTTTGTTGTCAATGTTTTCTGGTTACTTTTTTTGACGCATAAAATCTGATGCAATTTTGAGGTGGATTTTTTCCTTTTTCTGTTTTAATTTATTGATGATAAGTTGTTCAACTGTACTTGAATATGCTCTTAATTCGGAAAAGTTACTTTGCATTGCAAGTCAAAACTATTTGAGTTATAAAACATTCCAAAAATGAAAAGGGGGCAGTTTACTTTTTTTATATTATTATTCTCCATATATGCATAATATCTGCAGGTCTATTAAAATTGAGCTGATAAGCGTACCTAAAAAACGTTAGATGGCAGCACGATGCGTTGAAATGAATAACGTTCTTGGAGAATTTGTCCATCTAAAACAAAACAAAAAAAACTTCATCCAGGATTACCTTTATGTGTATTTTCTATTACATAAGATCTCTCTTATTAAAAAGCATATTTCGTCCGTTTAAATTTGGAATCGGTGCTTCGTCACTAAACATCAACATTATCATCAATTTTTACATTTATTTTCACATATACATTCAAACGTAACCAATTCATTTTTTGAACCACGATTATAATTATTTTCAATCTGCCAAAAACTGTTTAAGCTTAGCTATCTCGAGTAAGTTTTATAAATATTTTTTGCAATGACCTCTAGTCAAATTTCTGCTCGTTTTGAATAAATTTAAAATGTAAAAATACAAAAATTTTCATGTGAGTTAAATTTTTTGTATTTTTTTTTCAATAGTATTTGAAATAAATTACAAAAAAAAATTCTTTTCAAACAATACTTTAATATTTACATTTGGTTTGTGTAAATTTTATATTTAATGTCATTAATCATACACATCTGAAAATAAATTGTGTAATCATCAGCAAAAGGAAAACAACTATACGAGTTTTTGAAAGGGCTTAAGATGAAATAAATATTTCATGTTTCATTTATTTTCCTTCTTTTAGTGAAATTCCCCCTTGAACTCAAACAGAAAAATTTTACATTAATTTCAAAATAATAAAACTAATTTGATATCATTCTGCTACGCCATTTTTCACGTGGCCAGTAATTTTTCGCTCGGCCAGTTTAACGGCCAGTAATTTTGTATCCAAGATGGCTGCTGCTTATCACTGAAAAAACGGGATATGAAGAAAGAAAATTGCTAAGACTTGATGATTCAGTTAAATACATTAGAATTACATGCATTAGAAAAAAGGGCAAATGACTAAATCATGAAAAATGGACTTACATGATTTGTGAAAAAACGATGCAGAAAATATGATTAACGTGAAAATAAATTAGATTATAAGGTATTTATAAATGACGAAAAAAAGATTTTAAATAACAAGAATAGCAGTAAAAATTCCAAAAAAATTAAATTTTGATGATGAAAATTAATTATTAAAACAATTAATATTAAGAAGAAAAAAAAGCTGATTAAATGTGGATTGTGAAAAAATTATGAATTCGATTTCTCGATTCCCAGTCTCGAAACAATTCACCAATTAACCCAATGAATGCAACGTATTATTTCCAATAATTTGATAAAAAAGGATATATACTGTTGCATCTAGGTGAAAAAATAAAAAAAAGTAGCATAAAAAGGTTTATCGATATCCGATATTTATGAGATTTCCTAAAAAATTAAAATTAGAGCTAATAAGATATAAATAATTTATTTTATCAGTATTAAAATGTTTTATTCGTACACGAACCCTATAATTGCTCAATTTCCCCCCACCAAACAAACTTTTCCGACTTCGATTCTAAGTCGCACCCAATTTTCAGCAGCATTAACATTGTGGGGGGGGGGGGTGAAGATTCGATTCGAATAAATATCGTATTTACATAAAAAAAAAAAAATAAAAAAAAAATTAATAAACATATTCTATGTGTTGTAACCTTCAAATCTTTCTAATCGCTTGTGTTCAGGCAAGGAAGCTTTGAAGTGACGCTAGATGTTTTCAATAGTATTTGCATTAGAGGCGGTCTCAAAATTAAAGAATTCGAGTGAATGATTAACAATTAAGTAATCATAATCTCATTCACTCGACATTCGTAAGATTTCAAACAATCCAAAATAACCGTTGCTGAGTTCGATCTGTGATTCAATAAAGCTTCCGATCAGTCATAAACTGGAAACATGAAATGGCGTAACTCGCTCTCTACACCACCAAAAGACCATTGTCCTTCGACGAAATGATCCTGGTAACATTTCCTTTGTCAATTTTTTTTAGTCAGTACCGACTGTTTCACACCTTCAACTTATAATATTAATGAAAAGCACAAAAAAATCGATTAACACATCGGATACAGTGTTGCGCCAGTCGGCCACTGCTTGTTAAAAATACCGAGCTCCCTATGAATTTCATCGAACAAGGAACGCTTAAAAATTGATTAATCAAAAGTGAAATAGTTGAAATTCGCATTTTGCTGCCAGTCAAAAAATATTTATGCCTAATAGATTTATAAGCCTGGCAGTGCGATATTACACAGTAAGATGCGCAATAAGAAATTTGGCCATCCTATTTAAGAAGTTTTTTATTTCCAATATTTTATATTATTTCCACATTTAATAACGATCAAAATGAGCGAAATCTTAATTAAGATTATCGGCTAAAAGAGAGCATAATAATTAAAAGCAAAGCCTTCTTACTCTGTGAAAAAAGTTCCTGGTATTCTCCAATAACTACTCCAATATCCATAACTCAATTAATTACAGACGTAAGTAAATATCCACAAAAATACCCTCCCTCCACAAAAAAAAAAACGTCTCGAAACACACCACTTGAAACAAGTTTAGGAAACAACGTAATGTCCTAATCGAAAATGATTTAACATTCGAAAAAACCACTTGAAATCAACGGAGTTACCACAAGAAAAAGTAGTGGACATATTCCTATTCTCCATAATTAGAACTTTTATATTAAATGATGTAATTTTAGAACAAAAAAGAAAAAGAGAGTAACGGAGAATAACGGACTGTAAAAAACAGAAAAAAAATATAATAACCATATTGTGATGTAATTGCGCCAACTTGGCGAAATTTACAAATATTTGGCCCAAAAATTCGCAGCAATAGGATTCCAAATTAGTACCAAAATTATAATAATTTATTTTTAATTATTTATGATTTTATTTTATTAATTCACTATGTACAATATTTCTATTCTGAAAATAAAAACTCTACAACTTTTGAATGTATAAAAATACGTTAGATGGCAGCACAATGCATACAAATGAGTAACATTTTGAGAATTTGTACTCCAAAATAAAAAAAAAAAAAAAGGTATTATGAAATTATATATGTATATTTATGTAAATTTTCTATTGCTCAGAACTTTGATTCATCAATTGTGTGATAATATTTCCAACCATTAGAAATTTAAAGCAGGAAATTCTTAAAAAACTTAAATCATCTTTTATGAATCTATTTTATCTTCTAAAACTCATTAGCATAAAATTTTATAACATAATAGTCTTTAAACCTTATTTAATTCTTACAGCAGCAATTATTAAGCCTGAAATAGCTGATGAAATTTACAACTTAAACATTTTCTTTTGAAGTCACTCGTTTCCAATTATTGATGCAAGTAATGTTATCAAATAATAATGTATCTATATCTATATTAATTGAAAAAATAAGTCACAGAGAGAGAGAGAATCTCATGCTAGTCAAGAAAAGTTAGTATAAAAACAAGTTTTGTTTCCTTTTTCTTAAAAATCTTTGATTTCTAAAAATAAAAAAAAAGGATAACATATGTTAATGTGAAATATTTTTCTTCTGTAGTGAATATTTATTTATTTAGTAAAAATGCAAGCTTTACGGCATCAATTCTCAACCTGTGGCACGCGGTTCCCTTGGAGAGCCGTGATAATACCAAATGAGAAGTGCGAGCAAATGGAAAAGAAAATATTATTAACAAAAATTGATTAATTTACTGAAAGGAATGCAAAACAAAATATATTCTGGAAAAAATAAAAATATATATTACACATTTTCGTACTGATACAATTATACACTTATTTAACAAGACTGTATTAGTACTGCACTATGTATTTCATAACTAACTTATCAATACTAAATTTAAATAAGTTTATAAATTACTGACGGTTTTACTAAGCCTGTCAATTTATATTTAACTGAGATGTATATTTTGTCTTCACACTAGCCACCGCAGAATAAATCGTTTTGCAATTGAAATTATTAAGAAATTGTAAAAGTATACGAAATGCAAGAAACTCACCATCCATATCTGCCCGAAATTTTAAGAGTGGTTTTTAAAATTTTCTTTCGATTTGGCCATTTGGTAATAAGTTTATGAAAATCTCTTCTTCAATATTTGAGAGATCTTCGAGAGTATTTTGAAACTGATCCCTAACACATAGACAACTTACAACAAAGTTGTCCCCAGCAAGAAAATACATTTTAAAATTCTTTGCCAGAATGTTTTAACGATTTTCAATGGTTACAAAAAACCCTTCACGTGTATTTCTTCAGCCTTGAAAGTTTTAACACATTCATCGACATTTGTAAATAATTCTAGGTTTGTATTTTGCTTCAGATTTCTGCTCCACAACTCTAATTTTCTTCAAAAAGTAGTAACTTTATCACTCGTATACAACATAGTTACATGAATTTTCTCCTTGGAGATGAAGGTTCAAAGTATTTAGTTTCTTGGATATCTCGACCAAGTAACTCAATTTCGTCACAAATAAATCTTCTCGAAACTTCTCGGTTTTTGGTCTGTATTTCTCTTTTCGAAAAATGGCAAAAGCTGTTGCTATGAGTTATATTGGTTCGCAGAAAAGTAATTCTTCTACTGCTGGCATACCATCATAAAATCGAATTTAGGCAATTAAATGAGTATCTTTTTATCTATGTGTTGCCTCATCAAGCTGAATTGAAAACTACTAATTATCATGCAACTTGTAAAAAAAGTTAATAGTGTACATCTTCATTTATATCACCAATTTGATGTACAACGGTGATAGGCTTCAATTGTTTGAAAAAGTTATCTCCAAGCATAATTTCTACAATTCCATGTGCAGCTGCTAAAACAAACTCTTTATTAATCTGAGATGAGTTTTACATCTGTCTGGTTTATATAGAACTTTGTAAAAGGTTAGTAAAGCTCTTTCAATCACAGACAATGTTTTTTTTTTTAAAAAAAAAAACAGGATTTTTTTTTATTCATTTTATTTTTATTTTAATTCGGAGAATTATCGAGCTTTGTTATCGAAATCACTAAGAAACGTTTCGAAATGTCGTTTAAGTTTATTAGATTTCATACTATATGCTATTAATATATTTGAGCAAATAACATACATGGCTTTCTTCTTCATTTACTTCAGTACTGGAAAAGCAAGAATTTAAGTATTCTTGAAAATGCTTTCTCGATCTTATTTTCGGAACGGCACTTATCTCTGCACTTGATGGTATTTCACTATCGTCTAATGTTCCCTTTCGCCGACTAAAGGATTTATCCATAATTCTGTGTGAATATTCTGCATGCCATGAATATTTAATACCATGAATTGCAGTTTGCACTCAAATTTCAGCATACACATTCCCATTAGATTCCAAAAGGATAGAAAGATCAACTCTACTGAGACTGTCTGATGTTGAATGAAGTGCAGTCATTTATACATGTTTCAGTCAAGATTATGAGGACATTTTAGAATGTTCAAGACAAATCGAAACTTCTCTTGAAGCCGCAAGAATGTCTTACATGACGAACGTAAAATCGTGAGATATAGAGAAGCATCAAATATGGTTTTATCAACACAGAGCATCGGAGCTGCCAAATGTCAATAAATTTACTAATTCTTGATAGTTTGTAAGGTTTGTAATTAAGGTCGTAAAGTAGCTTTAGCATTTAAATACTCAATAATTAAATTGTTCTGGAATACATTTTTTAGCATGAGGTGAGGTGAAAGCTATGATTGAAAATTAGTTCAGAATGAATCAAAAGTAGAGAAATATTGTATTAAGGTGAAGTGATTGTTTTTACTGATACAAACCTTATCTAAAAATCAAATTAATATATTAAAGAGTTAACTATCATGTAAAACAATGTTTACTCTTACATTATTTTACTAAATAAAGATAAAATAATGCATTTTTAAATGAGGTCTAGAACAAAACATGCAGAATTGAATATACACATTTAGATATTCACCTATAATACTTTGTTTTTAGACGCAATGGATATATGTGGCTGTGTATAGGGAGATTCGGTTCTAGGCACAAACATGAAGTATACCCAACTTTTGCTGGCTTATTTAAGACGGTCTCCGTCTACATGGTTTTTAAACTAAAAAGAAAAAGGAGGACGTTAAAACAAATACCCGCCAAAGCACCTAATGCTAGTCACATGTTTTATACTATTCTCTGTCAGCGTTTCGGATTGTGATATTTCCCCCGAATAACCAAAAAGAAAGAAAAAAACATTCTAGCTTGTCTCCGGAAGAAAAAGAATGATAAATGTAGATTTTCATTTCTGGTTTTTAAGTTGAAAATATTATCGAGGCTTGTTACGTTTAAAATGTTTTACTCTTGTTATTTCCCCATAAAATTATTTATTTCTTTATGCTTTTTAATGTTTGTATTTATACAGTCTATAACAAAAAATAACGCACCAAGAAGGGATTGCCGATAGAGATGAGAATTGGCGAATAGGAAAATTATATACAGAATAGAAAATGATTAAAATTTCAGAAAAATTCAATGATTCATTTCAGAGTTACATAGTTACAAAGTAACGAGCTCAATAAGGTGTTGACCCACCTCTAGCCTGGATGCATGCTGCTACACGGCCTGGTCTAGAGTTATAAGGCTCCCTGATGGTCTCCTGAGGTATTTCATGCCACGTTTGCTCCAATTGTCGGGCTAGATCATCAACATTCCCTGGTAGATGCAGTCGCTTTCCCATTATATCCCAGACATTCAGAGTGATCTGGCTGGCCAAGGAAGTGTTTGACAAGCTATAAGACAATTCATAGCAAAATGTGCCGTATGAGGTCAGGCATTATCTTGCTGGAAAATAAGGCCTGCAAAAGGAATGTTAGCAAAACAGATCTCAGAATACCGTTGTGCCGTAAATGTACCTCTAATGACGACAAAAAGTGTTCGGCTAACAAGGGAAATGACACCCCAGACCATAACTCCTGGTTGAGAGATGGGGGGGGGTGCAAAAGTAAAAGCAAGATCGGCACGCGGCCGTGGGCATCTCCAGACACGTCTGCGATGATCGTTAGGATACAGTTGGAAGCGGGATTCGCTGCTAAAGACTATACGCCCCCGGTCAGCATCATTCCAACCTGATCGAGCCAAGCTCCACTGTAATCTCACTAGACAATGTGCAGACGTGAGTGGCAGGTGGAGTAGAGATCGGTACGAGTGTAGATTTCTCTCTTTCAGCCACCTGTGAATGATCATGGTGGACACTCGTGAGCGGGTCGCACGTCTGATGGTCGATAACGATGAATCAGGCGCTGTGATAGCTGATCTGACAATCACCCTGTCCTTCCAATCTGCTGTGGCCCTAGGTTGACCGCTACCATCCTGACGCTGAAATCTGCCACTATCCACCCATTCTCTCCAACATCTTGTAATCGCCGCATCTCTTCGACCCATATGACGAGCGATTCTCAGATTTGTCCAACCTGCCTCTTTCAATCCAATGATACGACCTCTTTCAAACTCTGACAGTTGCTCGTAATGAGCTCGAATCCGGCGAGGAGACATTTTTTCAGTCGTTGAAAGGAATCCTAAATCGCAATACAACTGAAAATTTGACCATCTGATTGAGAATCACTCTTGTATACAACTGCTGAGTGCGCATTTCCGATGCGCTGTAGCTCCCGCTATTCATTCATTGCGCACCAAATTTTAATCATTTGCATGTTCGGTCCAAATGTCTTTGTATACGAAATTTCTTTACAACTGGGGAACTCTTTCTTGGAGCGCTTTTTTTTTTTTTGTTATATAGTGTAATTAACATTTTTAACTTCTCTTTGTTTCCATTCTTTCCTTGAACCATATATTGCTAATTTGTAGTTATATGTATCGTTATTAATGATAACGTTAATAAATATGATTTTCAAAGATGTCTGTAAAAGTTAAGGAACCAATCCTTTTTTTTTTTTTTAGTTATCCTAACCTCACTTTACACGATTGTAATGATCATATCTTCGATTTTCATTATCTTTTTTTGATCGATTTAAGCCATTTCCAGTTTACACGAATGTATTTTTCTATTTTTATGAATTCTATATTTCGTTTTACAAGATTTCATTTTACACCAAACGTATCTTTTGAGGATCGCATATATCGTGTAAATCAAGGCATGTGTGATCTTAACATCAGAAGTTTACCATTATTAAAGCCTAAGCCAAAAAGATAATGAATATCCCTAAACACATATCACATGAATTTGTTGAAAAGGTAATCATTTTATCGAAACATACACACACGTATACACTTTGCAAAAAGTGATTCATTACATCATATACTCTGGGAACTTAGTCCATTTAAGGCACATAGTCCAACATAATTCCACTTGAAGGGCCATTGGTGGATGCAGGATTCAAAGCCTCGATTCAACTTGAATTTTTCTAATCAAAAAATGGCAGATATGACCAGTAAACTAATTCATCCCCAGAAAATGAAACCCGAAGCTTTTACCAAAAATGATTTAACTTCCATATCATACTCACTCAGTATTTCGAAGTCCAGTGGAATTATTTAATATGCACGCTCTCTATGATACCGTGGATCGATAAAAGTTAGTTTAATTCTCCGAATGAAAGATATTCGCACGTACGATATGCATTTGTGGAATGATTTTCTTTCGATCTTTTTTTTTACTCCTTATTATGTAATACCAAAGATTTTGAAGGGAGCTCATGAATAAAAAAAAAAAAAAGAAAAAAGACAAGTCCGAGAATGTGCAAGAGAAAAGATGTAAATTCCGTGTAAATAATTACCTCAAATGTACTATTTTCAATTCTATTAAACGAATCTCATTTATTTTGAATCATTACAATGCTAATAATGTTGTCTTAACAATACGGATTTAACAACTGATAATCAGGTCTTCATCCATAAGGATTGCAATCTAAGAGTTCAAAAAATTTCAAAAAATTTATTTCTATTAAATAGGTAATGATAATATTACCTTTTCAACAAATTCATGTGATATGTGTTTAGGGATATTCATTATCTTTTTGGCTTAGGCTTAATATAGGTTCTACGTTTATACAGTCATATTGTTATTTTGTTAAAAGGAGGATACAATTAATGCAAAGAACGAAAGAAGATATTTAAGCAATAATTTCGCATAAGAAAATCAGCAATTTCACACATTTCGAATGTTATGCAGAAGACATCAGGGAATAGATAAGTATCATAAATAATGATAGTGTGTGTGTGTGTGTGTGTGTGTGTGTGTGTGTGTGTGTGTGTGTGTGTGTGTGTGTGTGTTAAATAGTATATTTTTTCAAGACTATCAATCCCGACTAATGTCACATTTTCGTTTAAATAAATTGCTATTGATGCATTGTGATAACTTAATGAATACGTACTGAACTTGAAGATCATAGCGGGGAGTCGTATGAAAAGTTAGAGATATCACCTTCATTTTCTATTACCATAACGATATTTTAAAATTTCGATGCCTTAAGAGAATTTCTGCCGTGTGATTTCATTCGGAAGCAAATTTAATCTTTCACGATATACGTGTTTTTTCACAAGTACTAATAGCCACAGCAAACGCATATTGAAGTATTCCAGCTCTTAACAAAGATTTTGCTTGACATAATTATTGTGAAGAAATGTAATTTAGAGATTTTCTATTACATAAAATCGCAAGCTCAGTGCGAAACTCTAATACGATGAACTCGCTAAAAAAAACCTGCATGCTCAATTCGGAATGTCTGACAAATATTAATATTCTTTAGTTGTCTTTTCTGAAAAGAGATGGCAGCACGAATAGACTAATTTTGGCTTCATTTTTGAATAGCATATCTTTTGTTTAATAATGGTACAGGAGTTTAATTTTTTTAGTATTAGAAATACAGAGTTAAGAGGACTTGAAGAACAGTAATGAAGAGTGAGAAAAAATATTTTTGCTCCGCCATACAACTAAAAATTTCTTTTAAATATCCACTCCACAAGCAAAAGATCTGTTGAGGATCTGTTGTTACTCTTTTCGCAAGTGTAATGGGTTACTTTGGGAAGTAGTTGGTTTCAATCGAGGGAAACACATTAATTTTTTTAAAAAATATATAGTAAAATATCTCATGAAATTAGTGACACTTTAATCACATGCATGTGTAAAATAATTCTGTAAGTGTAGAGCAATTGTAAGATATCATAATAATTTTTGCATTATGTTGCTACAGATGTCGGAATTTTTTTTTTTTTTTTTTATTTTATTTAATTCGGTATACTTTCTTTTTATTGAATGTCAAAACAATTAGCAAAAATTTTAAACAGGATTTTTTTTTCAAAAAGAAAAATGTAAAACCTGTAATAATTTCTATTAAGTAACTTATCTGAAATTGTTCATCAAACATTCTTTTACTTTAGCCCTGGGGCCAAGGTAGCCGAATGGTCATTGTTATGAGCTCACGATCGGAGCTGTTTTTTTTAATTCGTGAGTTCGAATCCCGATGTTTCTAAGGAATCGCCTTGTAGCGGGATATGTTACGCATATCGAGAGCCAGTTCTTCCTGTTCGCGTGGTGTGAAAGTTCGAAGAGTGACGTATAAGCTGAGGTGTGTACCCATCAATTCTCCGATATTCAAACTAACGAGGTCTGTCGCCAAAAGCCCTTGTGTTACTTCTATGTATTGCGTTATTTCTGCTATGAACAATCAATCAATGTTAACCCAAGCACTTATACAACATTTTATTTAGAAACTACAAGTGTACTTTACAGATTTATGAAATTTAAATAGTCGGTTCTAAAAGATAGTGCCGCCAACCAATGGATAATTTAAAACTTTATTATACCATTTCTGAAATTGTTAGTAGTAACATTTTTTGTTTTGCAAGGCAAGAACATATCCTTTAATAATACCTTATAACACTGAAAAAGAAGGATTCAAAACTGGCCAACTGGAGATGTGGTCAATGACGGCACACTTGACAGACGGCGTTGTGCATAAAAAACACGATTCATGCGAAAATGAACGGGGAGATGAGGCTGGAAA
Source organism: Nephila pilipes (assembly GCA_019974015.1). Classification (NCBI taxonomy): domain Eukaryota; kingdom Metazoa; phylum Arthropoda; class Arachnida; order Araneae; family Nephilidae; genus Nephila; species Nephila pilipes. Next base: position 173,529 of record BMAW01058094.1, on the reverse strand, counting down.
GTCATCGGGAACAGACAGCGAGAGTCTGCTGGAAATTTCTTAAACGCGAGGGCACTGGCGCATTATATTAGAAAATTAGTTTCTCAAAGAAATCATATGGTTTGATGAGCGCAAGAGTGCTAGAAATTTAATATACTATCTTCGTAGTTGCACTTGTATTTGTATTTGTCAAATTTGTAAATGTTTTCGTCTTACGTTCAATAAATAAACGTGTCTTTCTGAATAATAACATCCAATCATTTACAGCCCTATGAAAAAATTTGCATACCCATAGACAACCGACAACCCCTAATATATATATATATATATATATATATATATATATATATATATATATATATATATATATATATATATATATATATATATATATATATATATGTAACAACTTTCTTTTATTATTAAGACTATTGAATTAAAGTTATAATAATTCGATATAAAAACCAACGTTTTTAAAAACAACGTTCTTATATGGTGGCAAAGTTTATTAGAGAAAATTATTGAAATATTAGTTAAAACTGTTAGTTATTCTTAACTTTAAAATTTACTTAAAAAGAGGCATTTGTGAGAGTATTAAAAAATTCATAATACTCATAAAATCAAAACATGCATTTGAAAGTTTGTAAGTCATTCTATTAAAAAAAATGGGAACCAGAATTCAGAAAAAATTATTGTGATAAGGCATGGCGCCAAATATTGGAAACTTTCTTTCTTGCGAATGATTACTGACTAAAAGTCAGCAACCCTTACTATTTCAGAGATAGTAAAGGGGAGATAGTATCTACCTTTTGTGAGTACAAAAGTTTTACAATACCTCATGTGGCGTGGGGAGTGCCCAGAGGGGGAAAGAAATGTTTTCCTCAATCCTAAAAGCGCCTAGAGGAAAGAATATTTTGACTTATTAAAATTATTGAAATATTAGTTAAAACTTGTCGCAAAAGTCTAAATATTGCATTGTTAGGCGAGTACGAACGATTCCCAAAATTTCAAAGCTCTAGCTTGATGGGAAGTTGGTTAAATTAACGATCGAAAATTTGATGACACACACGCACACACACACTCACATACTTTATTAACGAATTTCTTACGCATATTATTTTAAGGAGTAAAACAAAAGGGGGGGGGGGTATTACTAAATTCTTAGTTGACTGATTGGTTATTTATGTGGGATATCGTGCAACAAATGTTATTATTCCCTTTAGAAATATTGTTTTAGATTAATAACTATCAAAGTATATTTCATCTTCTGTAAAAACAATACAAACACGTAATTTATGTTTCCCTAGTTAATCTAAGAGTTCTTTTTGAAAGTCATTTTGTACCACCTGTATCTTCTAAAGGATATATTCCTAAGATTGTTTCGATGAGATGTGTATTTTTCTCATGTTACCAGAATATATTCCTGATTATTCACGTGGTTACAAGTACTGTATATTGCGTCATCTCGTAAATTATTTTCTTGAGGTGATGATCCTTTTCTGGTGATCCGGTTGCTTGGAATCTCCTTTCATCTGTTTTTTGCCAAATTTTAAATATGGTTAATTTTCGAGATATTTCTACTGGTTTCAAAGTGTATACTAGGATAAAAACTCTTATCAATTTGTTTCATTCTGCTTTGGTAAATGCGGATGAAGATGTCTCCAGTCGTTTGATCTTCTATTCCTGACCTTGCGATTTTATTCGGCAGTTCATTCTAAAAATATTTTTAAAGTGTCCCTTTCAATTCAAAATAAACCTATTGCTTATAATAAAATTCTATGAAGATATTGCTGCCAAGTCGTGAACTACTTTTTGAGATTCAATGGATTATCATCGATGCGTAGATCAAGTGACGAAAACAATACTTGAGCTTGCACCGTCCTCTCCAAACTTGCACACTAAGTTACGAGAGGACTTGGGACCTCTACCAGATCTAATGTGCATCAGCTCCGCTATGTGGTGGATCCTCAGTGCTGTTTGGGGTCAAACACACGACTCGACGGAAATAACACCTCCCGTAAGTTCGCTACCATGACCATAGTCATAAAAGTTTTGTTTATTATTCATTAGTAAATTCTCGGGGAACTAGCTTATCTCCTACCTCTCTTACCCATGTGCAGTCTTTCTCTGTTACATTACTTTGGCAACCCCTACACTACCATGAGTGAGGGCCACCATATACAGTTAATTTCATTTACATATATCACGATTCTTCCACAAGCGAAGTTCTCAAACACCGTAGTAAAGTAGCCCCACGTTACGTTAAGGGAAAGGAATCCGTTGCAGGAGTTCGAACAGTATTGAATTAAGAGATGGGGTGTATTTAATGCGTCGGAAAACCATTTCCGAATTTTGCTTAAAAAATGTATATTTTAATCCGACACGCACATTTTTTTTTTTTTTTTTTTAATTTTGCTTTATTTTACGTTTATTACTTTATTTATTTTGATTTTAATTATTTACTTATTTTTGTTTTACTTACTTATTTTCTTTACTTATTTTTTTAATTGTTTTATTTTTATTATTCAATGTATTTTTATTTTTAATATATATTTTTATGTATTTTTATTTTTAATTTATATTTTTATGTATTTTTATTTTTAATGTATATTTTTATGTATTTTTATTTTAAATATTTATTTATGTATGTATTTTTATGTTTAATATTTATGTATTTTTGTTCTTATAATTTATGTATGTATTTTTATATTTAATTTTTATGTATTTTTATTCTTATTTATGTATGTATTTTTATGTTTAATATTTGTGTATTTTTATTCTTATTATTTATGGGTGTTTTTTTTTTTTTATTTTTTATTTATTTATGGGAAATTTCAAGTTTTTTTAAAGTCAAAATTCATTCACATGAAAATGTGGATTATGTACTGAAATAAAGGATAACGATTGATTCTCACAACAGTGGGTAACATAGGGGCCTCTGCCCTTGTTACTAGCATATCAGGAGACTCAAAATCGAAATGTTTTCCATTCTTAAATGCTCGAAAAAGTAAATGAAAAACCTTCGCGCATTCAGTCCAAAGCAAAGTCAGTATGAGGATATAAATAAAAGTGCTTTAAAAACTGAAATATTTAAAACTATATTTCAAAAATATGAATTATTTTTCTTAAAATACTATATTGCAGTACTCCTATAATCCGGCCAGTAAGCCGTGGTTTTTTAATGAAAAATTATTATATAAAAAAATTATTTATCCTATTTCTTCAATAGATTAATGTAGGTGATCAAAAGAAAAAAGTTGATTTTTTTTTGTAGTTTTAGTTACTTCCTATGTTTAATGCTTGATTCGAGTGTACCGTAATAAATTTTATGCAATGATGTATTGTGTTTGCTGTTTAAATGCGCTATTATTGGTTTCTTTCCAGTAGTCCCGCGGTGCTCAGGTCGGATATCTTCTGGATTATAGAGAGAGTATTATTTTTTTCTATACATGTAAAAAAAATTTCTTTCGCTTTCGCATTACATTTTGACAAACAGGAAGCGGTGCGAAATCATCAGATGTCCCAGGGCGCTGAAAACCCTGGCTATGGCGCTCACTCTCTCAGAGAAGAGAGAATATCCCCCCCCCCGGTCCTTTTTACTGTTTGTTAGTAACTAGGATAGAGCTCAACAGCTCCTTTCTTCAGAATTTGCTCGAAATAGGAGGTCGATCATATATTATCAAAGAGAAACGAGTCTTCTGTGTTTTCTTTAAGCCAAGAAAGTCTATTTTTAGAAACCCTTTTTGACAAGGAGAAGCCGTGTTATATCAACAGAGCTGTAAAAATTGCGTGTTCTTGCTTTCAAAATGACTATTTTGCATAAAATTATCGCGAACTTCATTACTGTACAGATTGCTCACTTCAAACCTACCTTATCATCAGTTTCTCATGTATAATTAAATATATTTGTGTAATCGACACAGTTATATTTTGTTTTATTTTTGGCATCCCTCTCAGAGGAGATTTAATTATAACTTTTCGTGAGAAACTTACTCCTTAACAATTTAGCGTGCTGGGAAGGAGCTATGTACGAAGTGGGGCTATTAAATAACTACTCAGACGCTGTAAAACATCTTATTATGATGCCATACATATTTACTATTATCACTTTCAATATACACCCCTCCTCTATGCCTACTATGCTTCATGCGAATCTTCTATTGTTCGAATGAGTGCTGGGAGTTTTCTTCTGTCAACCCCTTCAGGACGCTAACCGCTTTCGCTTTTACAGCTTCAACGGACTCAAATCTTGTTTCTTTTAATGAAAATTTCACCTTAGGAAAGCAGCGATAGATGTCGCATGGCCCAAGATCCGGCGAATAAGGTGGATGGTCTAACACTAGGACACTGTACTTGGTTAGAAATTTTCTTGTGGAATCAGTCGGCGTATTGTCTTGGTAAAAAAATTTGCCGTACAGATTCTTTGTCAATTCCTACAATTTCAGCAATCGCGAGAATACTTAACCGATGGTCATATCGTATCTCATTACTGATTTTATTTTCAATATTGTCATCCGCATTTGATGAGGAAGGGTGACCCGGTCGTAAATCTCCTTAAACGTCTTCTCTACCATCTTGAAAACGCTTAAACCACTTAAAAACACATGTCCACGATAAGCATTCATTGTCATACACTCCTTTCAGTAAATTATAAGTTTTAGTAGTGGTATTTCCAAGTTTCATGTGAAATTTCATAACAATTCGTTGCTCCATTATCATTTTTCGGGTCAAACAAAAAAATAACTCTGATGCGAACGAAGGCTTTGGGTTTTCGGATTTGTGTTTATAGAAGCAAGAGGCACTACATTCGAAAGAGAAGACTTCAAGCTAAACAGCTGTTGGTTGATGACGTTTGGCGCATGCGTTCTTCTTCTCCAGAAGAGTCAGTATATATATATATATATATACATACACACCCACATATATATAATGTATGTGTGCCGGGAAAATTACTTTATGTCATTGATTAGTACAATCTTGTATACTCTCATGTGTTAAATAGAATGTGCTTCGATAAAAATAGACTAATTACGACTTGTATCAAACAAAATGATTACACAGTATTTTGTTCGAAGTATGATAGTAGGACATGTTAAATTGACATTAATAAGGGTTTTAAGAAAAAGGAAAAGTTTACAAAAGGTAGGAGAAGGATTATGACCAAGGAAATTGTTAAGAAAAAAAATTTTGAACTTAATAACTTTGAGCAAAATAATGATACTAAAATTATCAAGTATTTCTTAATTTGCATTGAAGAAGAGAAATTTATTTAGAGCTAGACTATTTAATGCATGATAACAAAATTGAGAATATGCGTATTTATTTATTTAACATATTTATTTATTTATATAATATGGTATTTGTTCCTTAAATATAACATGAAAGATTGTAATTTTGAACAGGAAAAAGTAGAATACTGAAGTATTAAATTTGTAAATAAATCTTTTGATAAAATTAATTTTAATATTCTTTTTAATAAATATAAAAAATTAAACCCTGTTAAAAATGTAAATACATTAAGAAACCTTTCTAATATGATAAAAAAAACTGATAGTATTCTTTTTAATTATATCAATAACTTAGATTTAAAAAATAATGATGCATGCATATACAACGTTTACAAAAAAGAGAGGAATGTGAAGATATGATTACAAATAATTTGGATATTATTGAGAATAAAAAATTTAGACACATTATAAATCAAGGTACTACAGTTTCAGATTTAACATTCCGAAAAATAATGTTTATGTTAAGAAGCAAATGAATTTATATATTAATAAATTTATTACTAAATTAGCGATTAAATAAGGTCTAAGCTTTTAATCAGTTTAAAGGTTGTATTAAATATGATATTAAAAACTGGAGTCTTTAATAAAGTAGATATTTAAAAATAATGAGAGAGAGAGAGGATATTATTCGAAAGATTTAAAAAGGCTTATATTAATCTCCAGACCAATTGATTATTACTTATGTAGACAAAGTATCTAATAATTATGCTATTATATGTAACAAATTTGTACTTTAATTTAGTTCATAAGCACCTTGAGTATCATAATTCATTTAGAGTTGTGAGCAATGGTCAGAAGAAAAAAAATTCTGCTAGATTTATAGTCTTTATAAGAAAATTGGTATCATAACGATTAATGTTAAATTTCCAGATAAAAAATTAGAAAAAATAATTCAAAATGTTATAGATAAATTGATGAGTACTTCAGTTATTAAAATAGTGCTGATATAGTCAAATGTTTTTATTATAAACAGATTTATATACTTGTATTTATAGTTGTGATTTCGAAGATCTTTATAATTCAATTCATATAGATAATCTTACTATAGCTTTAAAAGAGATCCACAAAAAATTTAATATTAATAAAGTTATTGCAGTATGATAAATTTTATTACTTAGCTCAATTATTATTAAAATTGCATAGTTTTTAATAATGTAATACATGAACAAATAAAAGGTGGTTCAGCAAGTAATTGCTTATCCAATATTTATTTACATTATTATGAAGCTAGTACTTAAAATGATAATAATTTTGTAATGTACTATAATTAAAATGTTTAATTTTCATTTTTTGTTAAAAATAAGTTATTAATTTTTAATTTTATTTGAATTATGATTTTCTTCTTTTTATTTTGTTTATAAGTTTCTTCTTTTTATTTTGTTTATAAATTTATTCTTTTTATTTTGCTCATAATTTTATTTTATTTTTTGCTAGTTTTAAGCTTTTTGAAACAATTTGTGCAATAATGTTCTTTTTCTCTGATAGATGGTATGTTTGTATTTGGTTTTATAGTCGATAAAATCATTGTATATTGGAGTTAAAAATTTGTTGTTGTAAGGTATTTGTCGATGTAAATTCTTAATTATTTTCAATCTGATTATTACAATAGTAAATTTTTTTCTTTTTTAATGTGTGAGTGTTTTCTATTTCGATGCATAATTTTTGGTTTCTAATGTCACTTGGTCTTATGTTGTTAATATATTTTATCTCATGATTATTCCATATTTTTTATATAACTTCTTTCTGAATATAAATACTGGGCCTGTAAAACCAGTTAAAAACTGAAAATCTGTCAAAATATAGATTCAGAATTTACATAAGTTGTAGTTTGTTTTCTTTTTTAGTTTATTTCTCCTATTTCTTTTCAGCAAATGTTTTTTTTTTTTCATATTTGAAATTGTACTTTTACTTATTTTATAATTCATAATTTTATTTATTTTGTAGTTCATTATTTTGCGTATTTTCTTTTTCTTTTTTTTTCCAATTATATGCTTTTTCTTATTAATTTCTTAATGCAACTTACTGTTTCCCCCCCCTTTTTTTTTTATGTAAGATATTATGAAAATTTTTCTTCTTTCTTCAAAAAAATATAAAGATAGGTAGGCTTGCTAATCTTAAAGAATTCTATATCATTAACTTAGTTTATATAATTTTTTATTATATATCAATTATTTCATTACTTTTTAATACAATAATAAAATATTATTATTTTAATTACACACACGCACATAGAATTAACCAAAGGTTCCTGACACATTTTTAAATTCAGAGAAAAACAACTTAATGACTTACGAAAGTGCTTCAGTACTACAATGTTTCCCATCTTGAAAAATTTTGAATCAACAAATAAAAAAAAAATCCTTTTGAATTTCACCCATAGATGGCGCTGCATGATCTTGAATTGCATTGATTTCCACATATCAGTACAGATTCATATTTCGACGCTGTGAATAAGCAATGACTCGAGGTTCGATTCTCAAAGAGCACACAACATTAAAATACATTAGTTGGGATTACACTGAATGATATGTATCTGCATAAATGCTCTCTATTTGCTTCCACGAAATAAATGTGCCATATATTTGATGATGAGTTTTCTGCTATTTTTTACGATACACTGCCATCAATGGATGATATTTAAAACAGTTTTTTTTTTTATTTGCACATATAAAACTTTTTTTTTTTAATCGTGAAAAGCATTTTGGTCCAAATCGCATTCCCACGGGCAAAATAGTAAATTTTATATTAAATTTTCAAGTGTGTCAAGGACTTTTATTCTCCTCTGTGTAATTGTACTTTATTGTGTCTGTGTGTAATTGTAATGTGTCTGTGTAATTATAAAAATGTGACAATATCTGCGCCAATCCCTGTTTTCACTCTAAAACAGCATAAGTTAGCTATTTTAGGTTAAAAGAAGTTCAATGAAATATGGATCCGCTTGACCTTCAATTTCATTTTGGTGATGAGAAAACTTTTTCAACGATGAATGTTCGAAAATGACTTTTTGAAGAACGATACATGTGGGTTTCGTTAAAGTTATTTAAATACAACTTTTGCAGGGACCATACAAATAAAATGATCAATGCGGGAGCGATAGATCCGGGTTTCACTGTGTGTATAATAAACAATCTAAAATTTAAAACAAAAAAGTAAAAAAAAAATATAATAAAGAATCAGAAATTTTTTAAGAGAAACTCAAGTGAAAGTAAAACAAAAATTTATAATAATGGAAATAGTGTAATTAGATACTGCTCAATATTTTGAAATGGAATAATGTGTGTTTATATCTGTAGTTACTGATCCAAGCATTACACTTTAATAAATTACATTAAACGAAAACAGGGTAAGAAACCAAATACCGAACATCAACCATGGATAAAAGAAGATAAACATTGAAATTATTTACAATTTAACTGCAAGAAACCAAAACATATATAACTAAACAAGTAAAAATTATAAAACCAATCATGAAATTTTAAAAAAAATTTGAACATCAAAAAAATGAAAATACATTTTGAAAAGGCAGAAATTTAGAATAATGTACTGAATGTTGTAACAAGCCTTAGACTGTTATGATAGATTATTCCAGAATCTATAAGCTAACTATCCTTATCAACACTGAAATAAAATAAACAAATAGTTTTCAAGAAAATAATTTTGTATTTTTCAGTTGAGTTCCTTTTTAATATATTTTGATTAGTACATAGCAAGAAAAAATTATTGATGTATTTAAGCTTGTAATTTGCAGAAATCTACTACATATCTTCACTAAAGCAGTTTTATCAACATATCTTACGCGAGTTATATTCATTTTCTGTCACTAAAAATAAAAATGCATTTCTTTAATCGTATGAATATTTCTTAAAAAATTAGAACATGTCCCATAAACTGAAAAAGATAGATTTTATATCCCATTAAATCCTCAAAATAATGTATGGATGTAATACGGTATTAATTTAGATTTATAAATCTAAAATCTATGTTAAAAATTTTTGATTATTAAACTCATATTTTCATTTAGTGTTAACATGGTTTTGTTTTTGCTCCAATAGATGACGACCGAATTTTCTGTATGTCTAACGTATAAAGCAAATAAAACTTACTCAAGCTTTTGCATTGCCTAGGCAGAATGTCTTTTCTCTGCCAGATGAACAAATAAAGAAAAACAAAATCTATGTATCGAATATAAAGTTTTTTATTGTTCGAGTCGGTCGAGAGAGATTTTCAGAACAGAAAAATTGATGAATATAGAACATTCCAATCAGTGGCGGCTGTTAGATAACTATCATCTTTTTCATATTGTGATATTGAATTGTTAAAAAAAAGTTTTTATCATATAATTATGAACTTACATATTAGTATATATTTATATCACAGAATTTTAATTAGATGTTTAGAACAGTAATGAAACTAAATAAAGTCAATTAAAAAATTATATGCAAAGTTTTGCTAGAAACAGATTTAGCCACCTAATGAAACTTTGAAAGATCGAGAAATGGATTATTGTGAACATTTCCGATATTAAAATTAAAGAGAACGATAAATTATCAAATTAAGTATTGTATCAGTTACATGTAATTAAAATTAAAGCAAACGATCAATTATTAAATTGAATATAGTTAAACTCAATGTAATTAAAATTAAAGCAAACGATCAATTATTATTTTGAATATATTTCAGCTAAATGAAATAAAAATTCAAAACACTAGCCCCTTGGGTGGCTGATTAAATTGCTGAAGTTTATTAATTAGTCGAATAGAATATTACACAAAAATAAAAAAAAATGAAAAAGTTCTATGCGAAATTTCGCAAAGAACAGATTTAGCCACACAAATTGCGCTTTTTTTTTTAATAATTATTATTAAATAACTCAATTAAATATAAGAATTAATGAAAGATGAAATATCGAGAAATGGACAGTAGTAAACTTATCCGATATTAAAATTAAAGGAAACAATAAATTATTAAATTTAATATATTTAAGCTAAATGTAATTAAAATTAAAGCAAACGATAAATTATTAATTTGAATATTATATCAGCTACATGTTATTGCAATTAAAGCAAACAATAAATTATAAAATTTAATATTGTATCAGCCGCATTTTATTAAAATTAAAGTAAACGATACATTTTTATTTTGAATATATTTGAGCTAAATGCAATAAAAATTCGAAATGTAATTAAAATTGAAGCAAACGATAAAAACTTGGAAAATGAGCTGATACGCGAAAAGTGATCCAACTAAAACAATAGTCCCTTGGGTGGCGAATAATTTAAAAGGATATAGTTTTATGTGTTTTAAGTAATTAAACGTAAAGGTTACTCTTTCTAAAAGAAGATTATATTGTTTTTTTAAAAAAAATATTTCACAACATAATTCCTCAAATTTTGAAATATCAATAAAATTTAAGATTTGGCGTATAAAAATGAGAAAGGATCAGTTTTTATTCAATTTTTTTTTTAAATAATAGAAATCGTAATGAAATATTTCCTTCATTTTTTATTTAATAGAAAGGGGGAATCTAGGTTCAGTAAAAAAAAAAAAAAAAAATGAATTTTACCCTTTCTGAAATGGAGAATAATTTTCTGAGCAATTTAATTCAAATTTTATAAGTATCGATTTTACAATTGATTGTACTTTTCTCAAGACCGCGAAAATTGGATTTCTTGCTGATTCATGCTGCCATCTGTTGAGAAATAAGAGTACTTAAGAACATTTATTAAAATAATATTTTTAATATGCCTTTTTTACTGCTAGCTATAATTAAACATCCACATTCTTTGTTATATTGGATTTCATCTAATCTAATGTATACGATTATTATTATTATTACAAAACTATAAAAATGAAAATATTTTTGCTGTTTTATTTCATTCTTTGATTCAAGTAGAAAAATTAGTCTTCTTTTTATCCAAATTCATTTAATGATAGAATATTTGCTTCGTTGCAAAATTGTAAAACTCTTTCTGATTCACTACATCCGAATATTGCAAACTTCCTATTCTTGTGAAGTTGAAATTATATTTGTGACTGAAACCAAAAGGAGAAAAATTTTGTGTTATATCAGATCGAAAGAGAAAATAATATCAGTATTTTGATATTCTTGTTAGAAAATAAATCCTTTTATAAGGAATTGTATGTTAATGTCCTAAAACACTAAAACAAATGAAAAGTTTTTATATTAATATATAGCTATTATTTGTAAGACTGGCTGCCTTCTCTGATTTTTTTGCAGATTACTATACCTCGACAGTGAAAAATGCAGTTAATTTACAATACTGATCATTTGTAAACATGCAACAAGCGTATTAAAAACATTTGTTTTTCTTTTACGATAACATAAATTCTCAAATAAGTTATGTTGATGTGTGAATTTGAATTAGTCCCATAATAATATTGCAAAAATTCGATTTAGTCTGTAGACAATATGTGTTTGAGTAATATAAAAAGATAACTGTTTTACTGTTGTTACCAACAGATGGCAGTCTAAATTTCAAGAATTTAATTCCTTAAGAAAAGTAATGATTGAAAGAAATGTGTGTGTTTTGATTTTGTTACATAAACATGCATATCCATAATTTATTAAATAAGCCTCTTTTAGCAAACATATGACTTTTTTTTTTCCTGTACGACAGAAAATATGCCTTGCGGAATGAGCAAACATGCAATTTGTCACAGATATATATTACGTATAACATCATACATTCACGCCGCAATGATATTAAACATCTGCCCTCTAAAGCATGTTAATACATGAACTGTTTCGGGATTTGTTTTGGAAATGGTAAGCAGAGAGCTTGAAAACAGTTGGCAATTAGTTGTAAAGCAAAATGTGTATAAATTTTAATACATTTGTGTGTATATATGCAAAATGAAATTAAATATACAAGGAAAATAAAATGATATTATTGCTTATCAGTAAAAAAAAATTATATTATACTTATTATTACTTAAAAATATTGCTGTGACATAAATTTATTTAGAAATGAATAGCAATACATTTAACTGAACATTATCCTATAGTTATACTTCAAGTTCTATAATCAATTATGCGCATTGGAATATGATTTTGAGATGTTCAGGAATATTTATCACTTTAAACATCAATATATATATTTCAGCATTTCATAATTTTAACTATAAATTACTATCCTTTTCGTGACGGTTGGCATGCCGGCGTGACTGAGCGTTTTCTGGTTCATCCCCGACCTCACTCATATGTATCAACAGTCTTGGAACGTTTTAAAAACTAATATTTTAAGCACAAGATCGCATTATATGGCCATTGGATTTGAGATACTTGTAGATTTTACCTTCTACTCGAAATGAGATAAAGTTGATTCACATACATGTGATTCTGATTACATAAACATATTGTTAAAGGCATTTAGAGGGAATTTTGGTTTTACCATCAGAACTTTGGATGTTTGGCTTTACAGTTCTGTTTCAAATCTTTAATTGTGCCTTGTATAAGTGAATTTTTTCTGTTTTGACCCAGCGTGTGGCGCAGATTGTCTGGTATATATGGAAAGTTGAGTTTTGAGTCGTGTTGGTGTAAGAGATGATGAGGAGTATTTAGTAAAAAAAAAAATTTTTTTTAGATATTTCCCAATAATGATGTACGAACCCTAACATAAGGACTCTTTAACATGAATCTCTAGTAAAAAAGAGAATTTAGTTTAATTAAACAAGCAAAAAAAAAAAAAAACGTCAGTATATAAAATTCGTAAATTAAAATATGTCTTAAATTCAGAATAGCCATAATTTAAGTGATAGCGCTCAGAGTGTTCTGTAGTGCGATCCAATTGCGAGAATTTTACCAAATGTAGTACAATGATTAAGCAAGACAGGGGACATAGGTTTAAAAAAAAATTAGTTCCAGAAGTCACGGCCAAAGGAATATGTGGCGATGTGCAATTGAAAAGAGAATTTTTTTAAAAAAACAGAATTCATACTGAAATAAAACATCCTTTCATTTCGCACATAAAAATCAGATTCAACGTGTTCACCGTTTTCTTGGACCACATATTGTATTCTGTGCACGACATTCACAATAGCAGAAAGTAACATGTCTACAGGAATCCTTCACGTACAGTTATCTTTCAACACAGCAGGCATCAAAAGTTTTCTGATGCACTGTCGACAATTACTGTTATAATTTCTTCAATTGTATCCAGTTGTATGGGTTTTCATCTTCTGCTTGATTGAACCTTCAGAGAACCAGTTTTTGCAAATTTCTCAGCCATTGCTTTCAAACCTTTAACTGATACAGGACCATTATCTTTAAACATTTTTCTGAGCTTTCTAAAAGCACAAATAGTGGTTCACGCTTTGCAATGGTTGAGGTAAAAGAATTTGACATGTAACGCAAGCTCGACTAAAGTAGGTGACTTTATTGCACGTACCTTTTATTCCAATTTGTTCGAAAGGTAACATATTACCATTTAAAGTCCAAGAAGTTAGCCCTGTGCGAAATGATGCAACATGAAATACGAATAAAGAACTCTCCTTCTGGTGCTGCTGCTTTCTTTGGGGCTGAGTATATGAAATTGTAGATAAAGAGCCTTTATCATTAATTTTTTTAAAATTGTTACTATATTGAATTTGAATTTAATTGTTAAATGTGCTAAATAAAACATAATTTTATTTCAGCATTGATTTTTTATTTTTTAAGACTCTCTTTTCAGTTACATCGCGCCACATATTCTCCTAATGATGACTATTCGAATAATTTTTTTCATGGAATACTTCATCCCCCGTCTTGTTTAATCCTCCTACTACATTTGGTGTAGTTTTCGGAATTATAAAAAGCCCACTGAGCACTGTCAGTTTATAATAATGCCCCCTTGTATATATATGTATTTGTGTGTGTGTGTATGATCTCACATGAAACTAATTTAATTTCCTGCTTTTTCCCATTTTCTAATTCAAAAGTAAAGAATTAATTTCTATTTCTCGATCCTCTTCCTGGTTATCCTTTTAGTTATTAGATCGCACGCTTATGAAATCAGTTTGTTCCGCTTTCCCATAGCCGTGAATCTGTCGGAGATTATTCCAACGAGACTGATGGACGTCAGGCAGATTCCCTCGGAATCCCTCCATCTTGTACCACGTGAGTCCACGTGACTTGGAAGTAGTCCTCAGATATCCCTACCTTTAAATTCGACTGCACAGAGGAATTCTCTCTTCTTCTGCTCTTCTGTTATGTTGTTATGCTCTTGTAAACTCTTCTGTTGTGAACGGAAAATCGGAGCTGTGACTCCAGCCATATGGATATTATGTTGCGTATATATAATCCACACTCAAAATGATTGACCAGAATATGTTCGACCAGACTTTTAATGGAACAGACCATTGTAAACCCTTAACAAAATGTTGGACAAGACCTTTAAACCTTTGAGAGGCACCGTTTGTACAGTGCAAACGCATTTTTCTGCGTTTAAAGCGTGCAAACTGTGCCCGTTCGTGTTTGCACTATGTGTGTGTGTGTAAATATAATCAATTTAATAACTTATCGTTTGCTTTAATTTTAATTACATTAACTTAAATATATTCAGTTAATTAATTTATCGTTTCCTTTAATTTTAATATCGGAAAAATTTACTACTGTCCATTTCTCGATATTTCATCTCGTTTACTTTAATTGTTATATTTAATTGAGTAATTTAATAATAATTATAAAGAAAAGAAGTGCACCTGGGGTGGCCATATGCATGTGTGTGTGAGCACACACAAACCTCCCCCCTCTCAGAACCAGGGACTAATTTTTTTCAATCATATTTTTTTATCAATCTGATCAATATACCTCCCTTGCCTCTATGCCTTTTAAAAAAATATTTTATAATAACATTGGGCCCCTCAAAGGGTTAAGATCAGATAATTAGAAAATCACAAAAAATAGCGCATATAAACAGCTAAAACTATGTATTATTATATGAAATTTAATGCAAGTACATGCAAATAATGTGTTAAACACACGAAATAATTCAATGTACATTTTGTATGGATAACCTACATTATTATATTTAAGTTGGTAGTAAAAAATAATTTTCCATGACTTGTCAGCCAATGAAAAAACGCCGGATTACTGGTAGGGGCGAAAAGCAGGAGTGCAGAGGAAGTGCTTCAGTAATTTAATAAAATAATAATATAAATATATACTATGCAGTAAATGAAGTATGTAAATAAAAAAAAGTATAGGAAGCATATACTTCAAATATATTTTACAGAACATTACTAAATGACGCATTTATTTTTCTGAAATTTTGTGGTTTTAGGCTTAGTAGCAAAAGACCATCCAAATCTCCAATTAAAAATAAGCAACCTGAAAATGTTAAGCAATTCTCCAGGTAAATAAATTATTTGATGTCAACAGATTTGTTGTATGTTTTATATTTTATACAAATGATCTAAGCAAATCATACAAAATTGAAATTACTCATTGCTTAAACTTTTGTATTGAATTTACAAGCATGTGATGCAGTTATTACTAATTTTTTATTCTAAATATCAATTCAAATAAAAATTGTGAATATTATTTGTGAAACTTTTTTCACATGAAACACGACTTTAATACAAAATTTCCTACAACTTTGGAAAATTTTGTTGTTTTGTTGTTGTTACTTTTGATTTGTATGTGATTAGAAAATTAATTTTTAAACGGTTTCATTTTGGAAAGTTTATTACTGCATTAATAATTTTATTCAGTTAAAAAAAAAAGATATTAAAAAATTTCGGAAGATACTGATTCTGTGTCTATAATTGGATAAATCTGTATTAACCTTCAAAGAGATATTTAATTTCATTAGAGTTAATAACTTATTAACTGAAAAGCTCTGTGTTATTATGAACTTTTGTAAAAGAATAAGGCAATAGTAAAATGCTATTATATTGATTTTGGGATTTTTATTTCATAAAAGTAATTATATCAAAATGACAAAATATTTCCAGGAAAATTATTTTTTAAACGTTAGTTTTACTTAAATAGTATTATTTAAGATAATTAATATTTATAATTGTGTTATAATTTAAGCTTGAAGTAATTTATATTTTATACTCGTATTTATATATCTTGTAGTTTATGTTATATCAATACAAATCATACACACACACAAGTATAGCAAGCTGTAGAAAAATGAAAGGATAATTTATTTTTATGAATGAAAGTATTTAATACCACCTAGATATTTTAAATTCAAGGCAAAAAATTAATTAATTGTAAACATAAAAAAATTAATTATAAACATAAGATTTTTCGACAAATAAATTTTGCCGATAATTACTGAGCTACCATTTATTTTTGCAAAACAACCTTCATAGTTCTACCATAGTTCCTCAATAAACATGTCATTTTGATATGTTTGGCTTATTTTATAACCCAACGGAGGATTTCTACAATTTAGATTACATTTTGTAACTCTTACAGTTTTGAGATAAACAGGGTTTTTTTTTTCTTTTGTTTCACACTTTAGCAAATTTCTCAAATTTAAATTCAAAAGCTCATAAGTTTTTTTCTTAATTCATTAGTTAATTGTAGTTACAAATCTTTTTTGTTGTATAAACCCATATTTCCTTATCAGGTAATATGTATTTTTGAATCCATTTTTTTCCTCCTACTTTTCATGGCTTCTTTTAAAGATATTCGTAAAATTCTAATATATTGCGTGTTATTTAAATGCATAAAAATTGAACTGTTTAACCATTTTATGTCACGATCACTTAATACAAGATATTTTATTTTCTGTAATGAATTACTCGTTCATCGTATGATATTAATCAAATGTTATATTTAATAATATGTTTATGCTAATCATATTATATATTACGGAAGTATTTCAAATTTTTATTTAATGTTCTTATGTCAAACAAAAATAATAAGTTATACATAAAATCCTCAAGAACATTAAGACTTTTATTAATTTAGTCTTGTTTAATAACAATTTGTTCCTGTATTTCTGTATTTAAAAACCAACAAATATATTTATTTTATTAATATTAATATAATAAGCTGTTATAATTTTAATTAGGATTAATATAATGAGAAATATGTTTAAAATTCGCAATCACGTGTGTAATTAAATACCTGCTATATGAGCTCACACACTCCTATATATATCTTGTTCAAATTTTCAATCATTAATAAAATGCTTTTTATTCATCCACTCAAGTTCAAATACATTTTTTAAAACTTGTAGTGGATGACACTTGATGTTAATACAGTGTTTTCAAATATTAATTCACTTAATGTAATTTATTTGGTGAAAATGCAGTTTAGCCCAACCACTTGGAACGCTTTCAAAAATTGCCAAACTTGGCGATTTTTTTTGACTGACCGTTAAGTACGCGAAACGGAACAGAGTAGCCACATTTGGCAAAATACCGCCAAATAACTTAGTAAAAAATAACTAAAATAAAAAAAAAATTGTTGACCTAGGAAGGAATTGAATTTAAAAAAAAATTATGTATTACTTGTTTACAAAGGAAATATCAATTTCATTTCTTGCAAATTTCCATAGAGTCATTGTGAGTAAAATATAAAAAGGGGCTCGTAGAATCATAATCGCATCTGAATAAAAAATTCACAAAGGCACGTATGATTTGATGTCAATATTATAATAATCTTCTGAAAATGATTTGAATACCATGGTGTTGTGACTTTAGAAAAGAAATAAATAAACAATCCTCATGATTGTATAAGGACAATCCATACATATGTGCGAAGCAAAAGTGAGAATAAAGTTTTCTTTCCGTATAAGTTTTTTTTTTCCCTTAAGTAATTTGTGTTTTTCCATAAACTTCTTTTTCCGAAATTCATTTGCATTAATTCGAAATTTATCGCGTTCATGAATTATTAGATTATTCGATGTTTTCCCTCAATCTCAAAAACCAGATCTTGAGCTCATAAAGCAAAATGGTAAGTATTATTTAAATGAGACTAATCTTTGCAGTTAATGAATCAAAACGAGCCCCGTAATCAAACTTTATTGTTAAATAATGTTTATTTATGGACGTGTATATATATAAGCAATCCCGTCACAGATAAAGAACAGCTTTTTTTGTCATCATTGTTTTCAAATGAAAAATATGATTTATTATAACCACCCAAAGCATGTTTAACGACTTGTCAGCGGAGATGGAATTTCAAGTCATTAATTTTTCCCCCAAAATAAAATGAAAGGTAATGAATATTAATGAACTGGCGAACTTTTTTGACAACTAATTACGATTCTCTTCATTAATTTGAAATCAACGTCTTCTAAAAACAAACCATGCCTTCTAAGATTTTCAGACTTTTGTGTGTGAATGGTCATACAAAATCACTTCAAAAGCATACCAACACGTACATAACCAAAGCTGTATTTGCTCATCAACAAATAATATTTGAATTATGTAATATATTACGTGTAGAAACTTTTTTTCAAAACATGATTCTCCCTCCACGCTTAAAAGGATATATCACGATGTATGATTTTTTTAATGTATTAACATATTATTTCAAAAAATGATAAATTACTTTGAAACTTTTCTTGATTCATCTTTCTTTCAGAAGAGTATAAATCACAAATGTGATTTTTTGAAATATTTACGTATTATTTTTTTTAAAAAGTGATAAATTACTTTACCTCAATAATGAAATTTTAAGTATTTATTTTTGTAAAACAGTTTAAATATTTTTCGCATGAGTTTAGGTAGGAAAAAAGACAAGAAACATTAGTTATATTTATATGTAAATGTATAAGGTTGTATTCTTTTGAAAGAAAACTTGTGAACTACATTCACATATTCCCGTTTATTATAATTGCGCTGTGTTTTAAATATTTTTGTAATATTTCCGACAGAAAAATATCAAGAAATATTAGTTACATTTGTATGTAAATATAGAAATTTGTATTCCCTTGAAAGAAAAGTTATGAACCACATTCATACATTATACTCGCAGCTTATTGTGAAACACCTATAGTTTAAATATTTTAGTAAGATTTTACAAAGAAAATTGACAAGAACCATTAGTTATATTTACTGGTTAATATAGATGTTAGTACTCTTTTTTTTTAAAAAAAAAAATATTAACCCCACATTCATTAGTTGCATCATCGGTTGCATTACCAAATCAACAAAATCATTATTCTAAAATGATTTATTACCAGTCTGTGTTTTTTCCTAACGTGATGCAACAATTTAAAATCAATTCCATTAACAAATGGTTAAAGGTTCTTCAATAATTATATACATGCTTAGGTTTTAAACTACTAAATTTTGTTTTAATCTCACGGATAATAATTAAAAAAAAGTCATTAAAAAAGTGAATTAATCTTTCAATCTCTCAGACTTATTTTTTCAATTATGCAGGGATCGTACCCTTAATCAATAACTAACTTTATTTATTAAATATGTAATGAAAGTTTCTAAACTGCTATAAAAATTACTTTAGAAAGAAAATGATCAAAAAGATTAAAGTTATCAGATTATCGATTGATTTTCTAACGTATTATTCAAGAGGTATGTCTTATGCATACTTGATAAAAAGTCCATAAGATTTTCATAACTTATCGAAATTTAAATCATCAAGGAAGAAAATAACAGAATGTAAAGGAAGCTTTTTTCTTTCAGCAGTGTGTTTAAAGACAGTGAAATCCTTCGGAAAAGAAACATCGATACTTTAATGTCTTAACATAAGTTTTCTTCTCTTTGTAATAGGAAACGTATAGAAAATAAATTTTTCTTAAAATATTTTCGCACTTTATCAAAGTTGTTCAGATTAATGAATTCACACTTGGCGACACACGATACTTTTACATAAATTCCTCGCTTTTTTAATTCTTAACTTATATTCTGTTGACTTTATAACTCATGAAATCAACATACATTCTTATATTACCGATGACATATGACGGTTTCAAATAATGTTCGCCATGTACTACCGGTGGTATGTTTCGTTTTAAAATAAATTTACACCATAAAGCCATTTTTCGGAATTTACAAACATCTTATGCATATATTTTTTAAAATTTGTTTCAAATAGATTGCTTCTTTCATGTTTCAGAAAATCAGTGCTTTAGGGCCCAAAAATGGTAATTCATTCTACTTTTACATTGCAGTTTTCGTTTACTTTTTCGCGTAAGAGATCAATATTTGTACCGGGAGTGAATTTTAATTAATAATACATTAACTGTTTATTGAAACGGTATTAACTTATAGAATTTTTTTAAAAAATTTGTATTCAATTTGATTGGCCTTTCAAGTAATTATAAAAAACCGATTTAAAAATCATTGTGATTTTTTGCTGTTAAATATTTTTATTTTTCTTTTAAATTACATGAGAATAAATAAAAAAAAAATGTGAGTAATAATAACTCAATTAATAAAATATTAAAATGCGTAATCGAAGGGAAATTCTTATAACGTATTTAAAATTTAGAATAAGAAGCGTAAAAAACTACATTCAAGAAAATTTAAAATGTCTATATTTATTATTTCTAATTCAGTGTGTGGATCATATTTTTCTAACTGGTTCCTTACTTGTATAAATATAAATTAAAATATTTAACATTATATTATATGTACTATACTATAAAAGATAACGAGCTGCATGTGAAGATGATTTAATACTGTGAAGTAAAAAATACCTAAGAAGATCGTTAGTTACTACCTTATATAAAACAGAATATTATAAACCACTTCTGAGTAAGTTCAAAAAGCTTTTCAAGCCCATTAATCAGATATTATCGTAAAATGGTTGTAAATTCATACAAGAGAAAACTGTGGTTAACTAAGAATTATACAGGAGCTATTTTGACAGCAGCTACTAAATCTTTGACTTGCATAAATGATAATAAGTGCGCTACACCCAACGGAAAAGGTGTAACAATTTGCCAATAATTTTTATTTTATTTCATTTTAGATAAGCGTTTACTGAAAAATAATTTTTTTTTCTCCTTTGATTAGTGCTTAATAGTGATGTTGCCGAATAATAATAATAATAATGAGTAAAAACAAAGACACAATTATGTAAAATAAATCATTTTGAAAATCGGGTTTGTCCCACCCAGGTTTAAATCATATAGGAACACAAGGTCTTTGATAATAAGGCTATTTTCAGCAGCAACTTGCAACATGGCTATGAAGAATGTGTAAATTTCAATGTTACATAAAATTATGTGGATTTTTTTTTTTTTTTTTTTTTTTTTTTGCTCTGTTCATTTCCTTTTTGTTTCTTTTGACCCTAATCTGAAAGTTTTGTATCATTCAGCCAATTTTAATAATTACATGTGCTTATGAATACTACACTTAACACATGAGTTTTGTGTTCGGCGTATATATATATTAATTATTTAACTCAAAATACATAAGATAAATTTCTTTCTTTCTGTATCATTTTAAACAATAAAAGTGCTACAAAAAAAAAAGTTTCCCATTTTAATTTTTAATGCAATAAATGTAAATACAACAAAAATTAAAACATACTTTGAAACTCCATGTTGGAAAAAAGAAACATTGTTTTGGTATTTTAGAGTTCTGAGTTCCCCTGAGCAGTTGAAAAATACCAAATATCCGAATTTCTTTGGAATACTTTTAATGGGAACATAAAGCACGCTACTTTGATAAATTTGGAATTTTTTCAATGGCAGAATTAAATTTCGAAAATGTTTTTCTGGTACTCTCAAGAAAGACACATTATTGTGAATCTTTAATTCTCATTAAGAAAACTTTTTGCTGTAGCTTTTTCGACATTTTCTATTCTTTATCACAATTTCTTTCTCGGCCGCGGTAGCGAAGTGGACATGGCATCGATTTCATAGCCGACGATGTCTTAATAGAGCGGCGTTTACCAGCGGCGTTTCAATTAAAGACCTGTCATAAAGAGGGGCTGATGTGTATTAAATGTGTCGGGGTCCAAAGTCTTCACATTGGCGTAACTTGAATGTAAAGAGTGGGGTTCCAGTTCAGGTATAGTCTTCATCTGACTATAATTCAAAATTGCGAGGCAGACAGAAGCCAAGTCAGATTTCTCGGGTGCTCTAGGGTTTTAAGGATCAACATAAAATGTTCCCTTGCCTGAATTTCCATGAATAATTTCAAACACACATTCTTATATGAGGACTGTCCAGAAAGTTAGAATATCGAGTCTCTGACATTCAAAGAGAACTTTTATTTTTCGAATAAGTTGGCTGCACTGCGTTCAGGATCAGAATTTTGGGAATAGAATGTGAGCTGATTTGTGTACTGGGGAGGAGAAATTAATGACTACTGGTATTGAGAAACCCTAAACAAATCACGATGGGCAATACTGAACAAAGTAGAGGAATGTGAACAAAGTGTGTTTGTTGCCTGACAATGCATGTTGTCATGCAACTCTAACGTCGTTGAGTAACTCTTCTACTGTTTCACCCCTCTCATGGCCTTGATCTGGCACAATCAAATTTTTTTTTCCTTTCATTATTTATGGGAGAAAAAGACCTTTGACCTTTCATGAAATCTTGTATGCCTTCAAACATTGGGCCCAAAAGGTGGCGAGAAACCTTTTTTGCCGAAGTTATAAGAAAACTCATTCCTTGACTCGTAAAGTAGATTGAAAAGGAAGACGACTTTGTCGAAAAATAGAGTTTGATACATGCATATGAGTTTATAATTTTTTTTCAAAAATTTACTACCCTTTCGATTTTCCACAGACCTTCGTTCCTCCGGCTATACCATAGGGATTAGAAACATCTTCCTTTCTCTATATAATTTCATTTTTTATTTCAGAATTCGTAGATGACTTCAATCCACATCGACAAATTGTTGACATATTTCATTTTAGCTAACAAAATTGTAGACAAATTTTGTTCAATATTAGTGCTCCTTCATTGCAATAGGTTGGTTGGATTTGTTCACGTCGCACCAGAGGCAACGCGAGACTATTGGAGACGGACCTCGTAATTTTGAACCTCGGTCAAGTGACGAGGGCGACACCTGAGCAGGCCCCCCTCTCCTAACTACCATACCACGCAAACGGGAGAACTTTGAGCCCCGATAGATTTAACGTGCATCAGGCCCAGCTACAAGTCGGATCTTCAGTGGCATCAAGGCTCGAACCAACTACTCGACGAAAACCGCCGGTCACAAGTACGCTGCCATAGCCACAAGGCAATAGATTGCAATAGATAAAGCTCATTGCAATAGATAGAACAATTTAAATTATCTGGAATGAAATTTTACTTTTCCAAGAATTAAAAGAGCATAATATAAAAAAAATTATGCTGAATCCTTTTTAGGAGATTAATTATTTACGCGGAATATTAGTTGCCGAGAACTGACATAAAAAGACCGAAAAAAAGTTAATGAAAAAACAAGTATTCACGATAAAGCACATTTTCAGCTTAATCTTTAAATTTGAAAGAAAATCATAAACAAAGAAAAATCTCGAAATAAATAAAATTTCCTCAAGTATTACTTATTTAGTTCATTTAACACATTGATCAATAACTCCCGAGTCTAACATTGAAAACAACATTTTTTTTGCAAAATTTTTTTTTATTCATCAACATAACACCTTTTGTTAATCACCTTTTAGGGTGATACAATCGTTCCAACGCTTTTCCAAATCTTATTTATTTATTTTTTTTTTTCCAAAATTTTTTTTTTTTTTTTCTTCGCAAGAAATCTTTTTTGTTGCGAGTAAATAGCGATAAACAGCTTTCTGAATCATCGACTCGTTGCTGTTTTTGTTCCATCGAAAGCAATCGCGGCACCCACTTGGAAAAAACCTTTTTCACTTCACATCAAAAAACCTTTTTCCTGGTCCGATCGATTTAAAATTTTGACACGTTTCAAGCACAAAGGTTAGTACTCTAGAAAGACCTGGTTACTGGTTTGCTACGAGCGCCATCTCTGGGTTAGTCTCGGGAGTTATTGATCGATGTGTTAATTACCATTATGTTTTTTTTAAAAAAAGAGAGAGAGAGATTTGATTAAGAATCCCCAGATATTAGAAGATATACCAATTAATAATGGACTCTGACGTTGTAGTAAACTAGTAAGCGGGAAAAAACTTGATGCGAAGTGCAACACGGAATGCAGCGAACCTACTTGATTGAAAGCGCTTGATTAATTAATTGACAGGCAAATAACAACAGTTCTTTTAAAAGATTAATAGCTAAGAGGCTAGGCTGTAAGACTGTTCACTTAGACTTTGCTGATTGAGATAACAAAAACGATTCATTGGGTACATTTATTAACGTTGTATATAATTTGGAATATTGTATCCGCCATTTTATTACTTTTAACATTTTTATAAATAATCGGACTTTTTAAGCTTAACATTTCAATTATTTTTAAGAATCTTTCTTTAGTTCAGAAGTTGATAATGAGTGGATATACGGTGAATTATTCAATTTACATACTTAAGAACATGATACATATTTGTACTAGTTTAGATTTAGTAAGCCTTGGCAGAAATATACATTCAAGTGGGAAAGATTTAAAAACACAGTTTGGATTCTGAAAATATACAAGTACATAATTCTTGCAACTATTAATATTTACTTTTCTGAGAAAAAACACACACACACACATTTCAAAATTGGTAAAAGATATACTATGAAAAAATATGATGCTAATATTTTATCTTTTGAAAGATATTAGATATTTATTCAATAAATTGATGCAGTTTTTACTATGAAACATATTATATTTTTAATGTTGAAATAATGGAATTTTTGCTGCAAAAGGAATCCAACATATAAAGGTGTAAATATGTTTTCTTTCTGAAATCTTCAATTCAATTCTTCAAACAGGTATACTGTAATACATTAAGAAATAAAATATAATGCAGGTTAAATTTGATTTCTGATGCAAATTGTGATGAATGAATTTTACATTGTCTTAAGAGATACGAGAAGAAATAGAGGAGTTAAGCATTAGACTGTAAAAACTAACATTTATGATAGTAAAATTGAATAAAATTAATCTACTTAGCATTTTCTTCATAAAACTCATTGCTGTTTCAAATCTACTAACTGTTAAAGAAACGATCATAGCATTCAAAGCGCAAATTCAAAAATGTTTTTATTGTATATATTTATTATCTCAAATTATTTATAACAGAATTTACGATCCAAGAGGCTGTTGAAGTTTGGACGATATTTGTGTAAACATAAATATGCTTATGATAGTCACATCAAGCAGCATTTTCTCGAACTTCGTAAAGTTGAAAATGACATGGTTTAATGAGCATTTTTACAAAATTGACGAATCACACTGTCAGAAATGTTTTTGTGTGCATTTATTGTTTTATTGTTATTATTTTAATGCAAGCATTTTGTTTTAAATTCTGATTACTTATTTTTTAAAAAAAATTCATATGTGGATATAAACATGTAAAAAATTTCAAAATGATGAGCTTTAATGTGCATCTTAACACATAAATTTTTTAATTAATTTTTTGACAAAACTTTTCATTAAAATGTTAATAATAATGCAATAAAGTTACACAAAAAATTTGGTAAATGTCTGACCAGTCATATTTTTAAAAAATATTCTTTAAGCTCTGTCATTTTTAACATTGCATAGGTGAGAAAAATGCTGCTTGAAATGACCCCCTTAACATTTTTGTAACTGAATTGCATGTATAGTTCCATATAAATTATTAAGCATGTTACATCATTTTAGGTATGAAAACAGTTAAAAATTAAATGAACCATAAATCACGATCATTCTAAAAAGTTTCTTTAATTGTTCGTGATAATAAAAATTACTCCTCAATTTTAGATTCATAAGCTAAAATCTATTTGAGTAAACTAAAATCAATTAAATCAATCAGCATTAGACAAAACTGTTTCAAAATAATGATCATACAAAATACACTTAAAAATGTATGTATATATATATATGTGTGTGTGTGTGTGCGTGTGATACCACTAAAGACCCATCGTATGGCGGGGTTGATGCCCGTTAAATCTGTTGAGATCCCATGTCCTCCCATGGCGGGGTATGGAGGTTTGGAGAGGGAGACACCATTTCAGATGTTGTTCTTCGTCATTTGACCGAGGTTTAAAATTAAGAGATCTGTCGCCAATAGCCCTCGTGTTTCATCTCAGAGTACGTTAGTAAAAAAAGTTTATGTTAATAAATAATGTGTATGAGACTGTTTTATTCGTTTTTGGTTGTTCAGTAATTTGAATTTGGTATTTTTGAGTTATGATTTTTTGCGTGTGTTTTTGAAAAAATTTGTTTTTCAATTAATAACTCGAGCCTCATTAATTTGGTTTGATCCTATTTCGGCTCCTTCCCTTGGTGACTGAAAGGAAATGGTGAGAAATTGTGCCCTGCTCTGGTACTCCTCTACAGGAAGTATTAATATAAGCCCTTCCAATGCATTAGACTATATCAGAGAGTGCATTTCAGTAACATGCTGTTGGTGCCATTTGGCACGATTTTTTACCTTTGCCAATTGATTAATTAGTCCAATTGGTCTAAAATTGAATCACCCCCCCCCATTAGTTTTTCTACACAAAAATACTTTTGACATGATTACTGTGTTCCTATAAATTCTTACTCTCATCAAATTATTTTATAGATATTTATAATTGGCATTGGCATCACATTTATTTGTTTATCATATTTTTGTATTTTTTCGTAATTGAACAGTACCATAATTACAGCTTTGGGAAACAAAAAATTTAATTTAATATTTTAATATCGAAGGTATAACGAGTGTGCATTTCAAGCTAGAATTAAATATTTAATCACTGTGTGATCTCATAATTATAACTCTATATTTTCTCATTAATATTCGTAAATTACATTAATCTTTTTGATGATGATTTCAAGTTTAAAACTCGTGCGATATTTCTATGCATACATCTTAATTTCGTTTTTAGGAATTACACATTTTCTTTTTTATCAAAATTTCCTTCAAACAACTTGTATACAATCATATTAAATATGTTTCCTTTCGAATGCATAGTTTAAACATGAAATATAGCAATACGAACGAAAACAGAATATAGGAAATTTGAGGTGTTTGATTAATAATTCTAGAGTTTGCTAGATAAATATTTTTGCTCTTAGAGATATTTTTACTTTTGAAAAAGTATGTATGGTGAAGCAGTTGACTTTCCTTAAGTCAACATTTCATACCCTTGATATGTTAATTATGAAATTGAGAGCTGATGATTGCATCGGTTTGAAACAAACTTTCCCCCTAAAAATACACCCCGAAGAAGTTTTAATTATTTAAATAAATTCAAGTAATTTAATTTGTAGTGAGCAATTGAAAGCAAATATTTTGCATCAAATAGATTGGTAAAGTAAGCTTCCTGAAATTTGTTTTTAAAAATTGGATAATTATATTTTTAAATAAGAGAACTATAAATTTTTTTTAGATAAGTTTGAAAGCTGGAAAGTAAAACATTATATAATCGTTACAGATCCTGCGTTTTTGCACTTTTTTTACTCGATTTTTTTTTCTTGTCATTAAACTAAAAATTAGTATGAAAAATGTTGAAAGTTTCAAATCCTATTTAGTTGCTAAAATCTGAATAGAATAAGAAGTTTTCGTGGAAGTAGAATAATAATGATAACATGAAGAAAATAATACTGGTAAAGATGATAGCTAAATACTTAAAAGCTTTTTCAGAAATTTTATTAGCTTTCAATATACAAGGAAAGTATTATTCAAGTTAACTAATATAATGAAAAAAAAAATCAAAGCAATAACTAAACAACACTTACAGTCTAGTTCAATTATTGTTGCGTTCTAATTACTATACTTTATTACTCCAACATATCTTTTCAACCTTTTCAAAAATTTTGAGACGCTAAAATGTTGAATGATTTTCAAATAAAAATATTTTATTTAAATATTAATTCATTTTTCATCACAAAAATTGTAATGAGTATTAGTACAAAGTTGTATTAAATATGTACCTAAAGAACAACAAAAATTCTTGAAATCATTTTTTTTGATTCCACAACTTACATTCAACTCATTTACTACAAAATGCATTTTAGCAATAATATTTTTGACTATTCAAGTTCCTCCTTTCCGTTGAGATAATCAGAACTTAATTTTTTAGGAATATCAAAAAGAGAAAAACTAATTTTCGCCTCAAATTTTTTAACTTAGTCGAATAATCCATTTTATAAGGGCACAGCTTCTTTTTTTTCGGATTTATTTATAAGTTCACTTTATTCAAATTCAGTAAGCGACTTTTTAAACTGAGTACATCCATAACACAAGCGTAGCTATTTTATCGCTGTTGTTTTCTCAAAAAGCTATATGTAAATACACATATAACTGATTTTGAATGTTAAATTACGCTCGTGAACAAAATTATATACATGTTGAAAAATATGAAAACAACGCAAATGTTCCAACACAATTATACTAGTCATTTTAATAACATCCTGGCATTCTCTTTTTTTAACATTGTGGGCTGACACTGAAAAAACATCAGGAATTTAAACTTTCATGGCATTAACTGCTTGATAACGACAGTCATCGAATTTGATGAAATAAAACAAAAACACTATTCATAATTACATTAAATAAATCATTTTGAAAATCAGGTTTGTTACGCCCAAAGATGAGTCGCCATGTATGATCGGGTTAAATACTAACTAACCTCGTGCACAAGCAAAATTGATAAGTCAAGAGTAAAATATACAGAACAATATGATAAACAGCATTTTTTTTTATTTAATATTTAAATGCAGACAAAAAGGATAAAGAAAAAACATCCCAAGCGTTTAACCTTCGAAGTTTGAAATCAATTTGAATAGACCTCACCTCTCTATATACATACACACGCACAACACATACTTTTCTAATTATCAATTCAACTCTTTTTGCATTCTAGACTAATCTATCATTTCTATTTTTCATCAATGAAAAAACGTCTCAATCAGGACGGAAGCCTATCCCCCCATATAAAAGTTATGTCAAATAAATCATTCAATAATATATATGCAATGGAGATGCTGTGGATTAAACAACGCATTGAATTACAAGTTTTCATAACGGGCATGAAATTAACCTGTTACACGAAACAGCGAAAATATATAATGCATTTTTGCCTACCGTATCGCCAAGGGGTTAACGTGAAGAACACAACACGTTAATGAGCGAGAATAATGTTAAAATACGCACCGCTATGAACTGGAGGCGAAGCCGAAACAAAAACTGCACACACTTCAGAGGTTTTCTTTTTTAAAGAAAAAAGGTAAAGAAAATTATTGGCTCTAGTAATTGGACAAAAAAATATATAATCAAAAAGTGCGAATGAGAAGTACCTTGTTTCGCCTCATAATTATTTGAGCACTTATCATGGGTTTTTCCTTCCCAAACGGTGCTACTCCACTCTTTCGAGCTGTTTCTTGAGCATAAAAGGATTTTCAAACCTGTTCTACTCGTAAAATTGAACACATAAATGTTATTTGCAACTTCGTACCAGCATAAATATTCTTAGCTTTCAACTAAATGTTTACATGGTCACAGACTGAAAAAAAATGCTCTTGTGAATACCTTTTATATTACGTAAACGAAAAGGTTTTTATTTAATTCTTATTTATGATTTATGTACAAGCTACGAAAAGCATAAATGACTTCGTGCCTATTTTTTTTTCTTTTTAATTATATCTTTAACAAGACACTAAATCAAAATTTATATGAATAAGTAACAAACAAGCATTTTCAAAGCTTTTCTTTGTTGTGTAGTTGCAACTTGAGAATGAAATCAAAGACGATGCCCTAACTACGTTTGAGTGGCTGGCAGTTTTACATTCAAACAGAACATTGACTTTACAACTCGATTAAGTAAAAAAAGTGCTGAAGATAAAACGCAGAGTTGGCGGAATTATTTTAAAGAATATCTGAATAGGGGGGAAAGTTGTTGAAAAATATAAAAATGATCACGTAATAAGCAGTTACTTTATGTTTTTAATTAATTTTATCTAAACATTGAATGAATCCATGCTTTGAAAGAAACTTGAATGAGTGATGCTTCCTTCTTCCTCAAATGTTTAAAACAAATTGTTGCATAAGTGGAAGTGAAGTATTCATTCATGAAAAAAAATTATAAATTTAAAAATTTGAAATTATAAATGAAGGAATAATATAGTTTGAACACCATTACTTCTTTAAAAAAATCCTTCTATATTGATAATATTAAATAAAAAATACATTGTATCTATATACAACTTTATATAAATATATATAGTTATATTTATCTGCATTTTGAAATTTTGATTTTATTTCATTATATGTTTTTTGTAATATTTAAAAATTAATTATTGTAATATTTTATATGCATGTTAAAGTTATATCTAATTAATGATTTTATGTATTTTTATTACTTATATATATATATATATATATATATATATATATATATATAATGAATTGAAGCATTAATTAACAAGTAAAAAAAGGGAATTTAAATTTCATCGAGCATAAAAGATCGTTCATTCATTTCTGCTGTGTGTGAGAGAGAGAGAGGTAATAAGTATATATTACTAAATCGGAGAAGGCAAGAGACACAGCTCCACCGTCTCGATAACAACTGAATGGAGAAGAAAAGAGAGAATTTTTTTTTGCCGTGCAATCTTTTTTATGGGCAGAGATATCTTGGGATATTTCCAAATCACGTGGTACTTACATGTTATAAGATGAAGAGATAATGAGGGATATTGATGACGTCGGTCAATCCAGTAGGGATTATTTTCGACAGATGTCTGACTACGCGAAAGTTTATTCAACAGGTTTTATGAGTGCATGATCTAATAAATAAAGAAATCCTTAATAACACACTCACACATATGTATGTTTATTTATTCCCGTCAAAAAGAATCATAATTAAAGCAAAAAATTCCATATAAAAGTTAAGCATTCATTATTTCTAATTAAAAGTAAAACTTGTTGTTTTTGAGAACATACTATTCAACCTGATATGAAATATATAATGACTAATAATTTCATCTTAATTAAAACGGAATATAAATCTCATACGAAAATGAAATATTTCGCCACAGCAAAGCAAAAACAGATTTTATCCACCGTTGACAGTTTTCTCGTTATAAATTAGATCCACCTCACAATATTATGGCATATCTGATATGGGAACAAATATCTTACAGAAATGTCGAGACAAAATTTTTAAATACATTTTTATGCCTTCCCTGAGTTTAATTTTCTTCATAAACAATCGGTAACTTAGCAATGCCACGGCACTTTCGATATGTCTAGACCATTCTTGATCCAAAACAATCCATCGCCTAGCAACCTCAGCAGAAGAGTTAACCATGACAGCTAGTTGCTCTTTTATGGAAAGAAATTAAGGATTAAAGTGTCAATCAAATTTCTTTTTGCTTGTATTATTTTTGGATGTATAGAATGCTTGTGTTTTAATGCTCAGTTCTGTATTTTGATAAGTAAATCTCATTTACCGTCCAAGTAAGATGAATGATTTATGTCAAAACGACATAAATGTATTCAGTTTTAGTAAGAAAACTAAAATAACGCGAATTCCATACAAAAAATGGTTTTTCCTTTGTCTCGGAGATTATTTTCTAGATGTTAGGCAAAAATGCGTGAGGAATGGGGACCGTATAAGATATACTTTATTTTCAAAATAATTTGAAAGTTATTGAAACTGTTCAGGATACTTTTAAATGCTAATATATTTCTTTTGAATTTACTGTAAAATTATAAAGTGATGTAGATCTGATATTTCTTGCTGTGCCAGTAAGTCTCTAATGATAAAAAAAATGTTTTGTATGGTTGTGATTATTACAAAAATATATTAGATGAAATGAATTATCATGAGAAAAATGAAATTAAATCCAATAAAATTTAAGTTAGTTTATAACAAAGAATAAGTTTTTCCTTCATATTCAATTTTAAATGAGTCTGGAACTACTTTCAATCCAACGCAATCATTTTCAATTCTATCCGTTACTTTATATTTGTCTTTTTTCCTTGAACAGAAAGTTAAATTAAATTAAATACAGATAATCTTTGTTTTTATTGCAAAAAGAGTATTTAAAGACATTTCTGCTTTAGTAATCCTGGCGTTTTATTTAAATGTAAAATACTTAACTTATTTAACTTCATTAAAATTTGATTTCATTAATATTTAATTTCATTAAAAATTCCCTTTCAAGTTCATACTCTAATTGAAAGACTGATAGATAACATAACTTGTAAAACTCTTAATAAATTTCAAAACAAAAATCAATTTTTTTAGGAATATACGTTTTAATAAGATTAGAGTTCTCGATTTTTTTTGTAGAAATTTAAAAATGAGAATTCTATAACATAATTTAATTAAAAAAAAAACATAAAAACTTATGAATAGGAAATCAATGCATGGATAAAAAAAAATAGCAAATATATGTCGTAATTGAATGTAATAACCTCCTGATAGAAAAATAAACTTTATAACTTCAAGTTATCGCTATATGAGACTTCATAGTAAATGACATATATAACAGACTCTGTACTGCAGAGCATCCAAGCATTATCCGTCATTAGTTTAGGTACTCGTAATGCTCAAAGGCATGTTGATATTCATCATCTGTTATTTTTTGTGAATCGGAAATTTTATTTAATGCTTACAACATAGTTTCAAAGACAATTTGAATGTCTGGAAAGGAAATGTGTACATAAAAGCATCAGGCTTTATTTTGAAATTTTCAGTTACCATTGCATGCTGCAATTCTTTTCTCCCCTTATTCTATTTGTTTATAAGAGTGAAATATTTCAAAAAGTGTCAATAGCATGACATGAAAATAAGTCATCGGAAGGATGAAGTACAAAATGCCATTTTCATAAATAATATCATGAATATTAATTTTCATATTTCGAATATCCTGTTACAACTTTTGCATTTTAAATGATATCATCGTAGGAATAATATATATACGAGAGCTATTCAGAAAGTAAGGAACGTTTCCGTCTGACGTCGCTAGGCGCGCGCCGATCACGTATATTTTTGTGTCTGCGTGCTCGGCATCTCAGTCGGCGTCCAGCCATCACAACGGGAATATTTTCAAGCTGCCCGTTTTTCCGATATTCAAATTTAAAATGTGCTCTGCAATTGAAAATCCCACCAGTGGTGAAGTGCGGTCTGTGATACGGTTTTTGTTGGCAAAATACCTAAGACCTGTGGAAATTTATCGGCAAGTATGTGTGATGTGTACGGAAACAACGTAATGAATGAAAGTTCAATCCATAAATGGTGCATTCAGTTTAAAAATGGCCGAATTAACAATCACGATGAAGAGAAGAGTGGACGACCTAGCATTGTGACTGACGAACTGGTCGCTAAAGTTGTTGAAAAGATTCGTGAAAACCGCAGTTTCACAATAAAGGAGCTTTCGCTTAGTTTTCCACAAGTTTCACGGACTTTGCTGTTTGAAATTGGTGGCAGAATTCTATGACGAAAAAATTTCAAAGCTTGTCCACCGCTATGATAAGTGCCTCAATTTGTTTGGTGACTATGTAGAAAAGTAGAATTTTAGTCGCTCTTTCTGATGTATGTAATAATTTTTTTTTCTTAGTTTCTTTATAATTCCAAAATGTTCCTTACTTTCTGAATTGCCTTCGTACTTTGAGTAAAATGTACTTAAATTCTAATTTATTAGAAACGTAGGATTAATTTGCCACATATTGATTCATAAATTTAAATGCCCTTAAAATATGGACTTTTTGTTATGTATTTGCTATTATCTATTTTTAAAAAATGATTTTTTTGAAAATCCTGTGATTAATTTATTATAATTTAGTGTATTGATAGAATATTTTTGTACACGTGAGCAACACTTTCACATACATTTGAAGAAATGACGTTTAATTACACACAGTTTCTACCCTGATTTTTCAAAGATTTTCTGTAATTTCAAAGATTCTGATTCTGTAATATCAATCCAAAATTTCACTACTGTGTATTTTTCATTGGAGCGATCATTTCATATTTTACACAATTGAATATTTCTCAAAACAAACAGATATTCATCTCCCATTCTTTCATATGTAATGCGTAAGATCTAAATGGTTTTATTATTTTAGTGGAAAAAAATTTCAAAGGTGTACGGAGATTTTCTTTTTATTTGTCTCAGCCGTTCTTTCGTTCCTCGTTAAAAACATATGGTATTGACAAAAACAGTATTCAAGAAAATAAATGTCGATACGTCGCATTTTTCTTCATTGACGTTGATTAATTGCTCTTCACCTGTCAATTTGAAGCGAATATATGCATTCTGTAGATAAATAATCACTGGAGTGGATATAGGAAACTAACATAGATTAAGCTGCATCGAGGCAAATTACAAATTTTCAGTAACATCTCGCTTTTATATACGAGTAAGAAATGCTTCTTTATTCTATATCGAATATTCTTGTTTCTGTGAAATAAATAATTGGTGCACGATAAATCTAAGCCCAGTGTCCAATTTTAACTTTAAGAATACATTTTATTTTGTAAAATCCAATTTTAGCCCATACCTTTGGCGAAAAAAAAAATCTCATCACATGGCGCCAACTGCGCGTTTTTTAAATGTGCTGAAATATTTAAATATAGTCAGATGTCTTTTGACTCGCGAGTTCGCTTAATTCGCGGTTTTAAATAACTCCCTTTTTATGAGATTCTGATTAATTTTTTTTCAAATAAGGACTTCTTGTTTAAAGAAGACATTAATAGCATTGTTACTTTCTATTGTATGCATCGTGGGATAACATGCCACGGAGTTTCAATTTGCAATAGCAAACTTATACTTCGAATGAGAAAAATTAAGAATACGTGAAAGAAATAAATCAAATGGTGCTTGCACATCTAAAAACGAGCAAAGAAGTATTGCGGGGGTAGAGAAGGGATCTTTTAAGAAACCAGAATTAAAAGAAATAGACCAACAAAAGAGATACAAGAGGGTGTCGGTATCCAAGTAAAGAGATGGCAAAGTAATTAGAATTAGATGCAAGGGAAAAAAATAGGGAAAATATACACTTTGAATGCCTAAGGTGAGAAGGAAGAAACAGTCCCCATGACTTTGACTTCAACGGGACTGCTAACGTCAACGTTGAAAAAGAGACTTCTTGTAGTTGTGTGCGCATGCGTGTTTTGTGTGAAAATGTCTTTTACATATTTCTTATAAGTATTCCTGTGGTGTAATGTATCCATGGACTGTGAACACAAAAATAAAAGGGTTTTACCAAGATAATAATATCTTCATTCAAGTGCTCAAAATGCATTTCACTCACGCATTAGACGTTACAAGAATGTAAAAATCAGATTAATTCGAGATACACAAAATGTTGTCTTTGAGATGTTTTAAAAGTTTGAAGCTGAGAGAGGAATGACCATATTAATGCATTTTATTCATCATTTTTAGATTTGAATTATTGAATTGATTATTAATCACCATTTCTCGTAAACTGAAATGTTCCAGTTTAGATTTTTTTTTTGTAAGATATTATTTTCAAGATCTCGTGGGCAATAAGAGTATCTGTAAGCTCAGTAATTTTTTTATTTGTCAAACTTTAAGAGATATAAAGATTTTTTTTCTTCTATAAATGATTTCCATAATAATTCAAAATAATGTCGAAAGAGTGTAAGCGTAACACTGAAAATTAATCTGATGTTGGAATTCATATTATTGCCCAATTTATATTAATACTATAACTGGAGGTCATTTAACTCGCATTTTAGTAACCATAGACCCTGACCACAGCAAGTTAACGGAGTCTGACAGTACATTGGAAAGGTTTCTATTACTTTTCCAGTAGAAGAGTGGTGTTCGAATTTAAGGCAATTTCGCGGTGTTTTCTTTCTATCTCTAAGGCTAAGGGTTAAAATAGGATACAACCTCTTAATGACTACAAAACATACCCTTTTAAGATAGAATTTGCAATCAGTCATCTAAATTTTCCCTAAATGAATTCATATGCATAAATTCTATTGCTCCAGATTCTGTTTAGGATTGTCAAAAACATTATTCTCATAACTAAAAATCAACCTAATTGTAATATAGTAGTGAAGTAATTGTTAAATTCAATTAGTTATGAAACCAATTGAAACAATAAATCTCTTTTTGAATAATTTTTTAAAACGTTAAAACTCTTTAAAAAAAGGGTTATACATTGAGAGATGGCTTATCATTAAAACAGTTATGTACTGAGAGATAAAATGAAATTCATTTTTCAACTCTTAGCATATTTACTCAAACAACATCAACAGAGAAATTGGATTCATTGGGCGAAGTAAGAAGGATAGAACAGAATATATAATCATATTTTAATACACGTTATCGCTTCTTTGATTAATTCTTACTCAATACGATTTGGTCATTATGTTTCTTATTAGTTTTACTGTTAATTGATTTATTATGTGTTACCAAGATTGCAATGAAGCAGCTCAGGAAATGGTATATATATATATATATATATATATATATATATATAATTATATATATGGTAATAGTTTTGAGCGCATATTATTATGTATGATGTAGAATGGTTTCAAGTGTGTAGTGTATGTACATTATGTACCAAACACATTCATTTGCAAGGTTTTTCTTAAAAACTAGATTACCTTTGTCCATGCGGATAGATCAGGGGTTGTTTTAATGCATTGTGCTCATTTGTAATGAAACGATCTCCATACTATCAATACATTTGTAGTTTTGAGTAAAATGCTATTATTAATTTATGTGTCGCAACTGCTGATATTATTCTGTAAGGGTTTCCATAAAAATATTCTATTCTTCATTAAAAATAAATCTTTATCATTCAAAAATAACATTAACATAAAGTAAAAGTTCCCTATTTTTATATTTATTCTAGGTAAAATGATTTCATTTTACGCTGTTTCATTAGTGCTAAACATACATCTTAAGCTCTAAACGATGCTTTTCTATCCTTATAAAATAACAAAAATTAAAATCGACCATAACCATATATATGCATGTTATTAAAATTATAAATGTGTTTTCAATTTAAAATTATTAGTATTTTAAAATGTATTATTTACGTAAAAAAATTATAACTTGTTGTCCATTTCTGTACACACACACACACACACACACACACACATATATATATATATATATATATATATATATATATATATAACATAAAAAAAGCTACAAATTCACGATTGTCATAAATACCGTATAACTAAAAGGAGCTAATTTAGTAATAAATTCAACGTTTTCAAAGACAGAAAGCTTCATTCTTCATTTATAGTGAGAAAAAATGTCATTTTCACGATAGGATATTGAAAAAGAAACAAAACTCCGCCTCTATTTTTGCAATTGATAAGTCCCTTTAGTAAAGGGTTTATAATCGAGATTAAAGTCAAATTTCTTTTTTGAAAATTACTACAGTAAGCCCTCAAAAATATCCCCCTTACTAAAGCTGAAATAATTTTTAACTATGGAGGGTCTTTTATGTAATTGGTACTTAAATAAAATTTACGCTAGAAAATTTAATACTGTTAAAAGATACAAATTATGGTATGCAATCTACTAATAAAAAAATCCAAGTTTTAGAAGAAAAAGAATTCGATAACGAAGCAAAAATTGCACTAAATAATATATAATGAATTGAAAACAGAACCAAAATGTGCAGAAGTGGGCGTATTTTCCGAAATGAAGGGGAAATTCATTATAAACTTAAAGTGGGAGGTGACTTATTTTCAAAAGAGGGCGTATGGTTCGGTTTTGACGATAGCTTATTTTATGAGTAATTTATCATGTATATCCGTTTCTGCTGTTCAGTATAGATTGTTATGATGTCTGTGCGGGAAATATAATTGGTAACACTTACGCTTGATTAAATTTTGGCTTTTTAATTTTCTTTATCTACCTGATGTATAGGGGGGGGGGAATTCTTGGTTTTTGTCATCCTATCTACGCTAAAAAGAATCGTCATTATATAAGCTACGGGGATAATGTCACCTTATCCATAATCTAAAAGGAATACGTAAAAGGAAAAAACTACGAAAGAATAAAACCTGTTATCTTTATAGATATATTGCCATAATATTATAATGAAATAACCTGATTCACATTCCATGCTACTATACGTGAGTGATTGTTTATTAACATCGCACTGAGGAGCAACACGGGGGTTACTGGCGAATGACCTTATAAAATTGTGAACCTATCTCTCAAGCGACGAAGGCGATATCTGAGAATCTTCCTCTCCAAACTTCCTAGCTGTTCCAACGGGAAAACTTGGAACCTCGACCAAATTTAACTTGCATCAACCCCGCTACATGACAGGACAAGTGGAATCAGGGCTCGAACTAACAACTCGACGAAAACCACGCCAATATTTACACACAAAACGCGTTAGTTCACAAAACAAAGCTTTAAGAAACTTTTCTAACTGTTTATCGAAGAGTAATTTGTAGCAAGATTGTCGTGGGAAAGAGAGTGATCACGTTTTCATGGGTGATCTATTACACGTGTAATCATTGTGTATAGCCCTAAGATGTAAAGCCCTATGTATGTCCCTAAGGTATGAAGTATTATTTTAATTCTTCCTATTTTAAGCAATTTAAGTCAAATATTTTAAAACTAAGAAGTTAAGACATAGAAAGTCTCTTTTTGAAATATTTTTTTCGCCCGACATCAGTTTCGGTACTTAATTTAATAAGCGATTATATATGATTCACTGGTTTTTTAGTTTTCCTTAACGATAGATTTTAAATAATTGTTCAGTTTTAGAATCCAGGTTTGTTTGCACTCATTTCGTTTGTTTAGAATCTCCGTGAAATCTCTCCTCCTTAAGGGAACACTTTTCAACGATCGAGTTCCTCGCTCGGGAGAACAATTAAAGAACATAAATTCAAGGTGAATAGGGAATAGGTCACTTTCAATTTTCCGAATTCCCTTCAGACGCTGTAATCTTTTCCCCCTTTTTTTCGAATTAGTTTTTTATACTTTTGAATTGTAAGTCTTTGAGTAACAATAGTTAATTCTGATCGTTCTTTTTTCATTATGATAGCGTGGATATCAATTCACTAGAATTAGGCATACAGTAGCTTGTACTCTATCGCTGTCTTCAAATGAAGCTTCTTATACACTTTGTGGTTAGTGCAATATAACCCAATAGAGCTTAGCATTGTAAGGAAACAATTAAATTTTATAATTTTGCAACTAATGGAAACTAATGAGTTTTCAAAATTTAAACGAGTCCAGTACTTTACGATATTATATCATTAATCGGGAGATCATAACTATCTTCAAAAAGTATTATATAATAAGTACCTTTTTAACGTATCTTTCGATTGAAGATATGATACTTAAAACACCTGCTGTACGGGTACGAAACACACACTAAAAATCCAGATTCTTATTTTTACGCAACATAAATAGACTATATGCTATTAAATTTACTGCGAACAAAACTTATTTTACCATGAACCATCTTGTGAATTTCAACCGAAAAACTGCGTTAATTATTTACAATCCAAACAAAGTAGGAAAAAAATAATATGCACTACACCTTTGTATGAATGCTTGTATACTTCTCTTTTTTTGGCGCACTCCATAAAAGCTCCGAATGAACGAAGTAAGAGCACGCCAAAGGAGCCAATACTTGTCTAGAGATCTTTGTCTTTAATTACCAGCTTTTCTTTTACTAAATAGTCTACACATTTGAACTGCCAATTTTTCCTGTCATTGTTATTACTTTGTTCGGGCGTTATGTTCAGTTATTTTTAAGAGGGAATTGTATTATGGGGGTTCTCTCATGTGTTTCATTTCAATTAACTCTTGGGAATTTCATATGACGTTATTTGATATAAGAACCTCTTCCAATAACTGAACCGTGACTTATGTAAATTAACAAAAATATATTGAAGTGTAAAAAATAGGATTGATGAGGTAAAATGGATGAATTGATGAGAGTTGATAGTAAATTAATATTGATAAAGACATCAGAAGGTTACAATGCGAAGTTAGATCTTGAACTTATGTTGATAAGAATAAAGAGGTAAAATTATTCGAAAACAAGATGTAGGATTAGAAGATAGCGTGGAATACGGATCCGTTAACAGACGGAGAGTAGGATCCAGCTTGTAGTATATATAGATTCGAACATAGTTAGTCAGTGACAGCTGAATAGGATTTTTTGTGTGATATTGGACGGTGGAAGGGGTCTAATTTACAGGTGTGATAATTAAGAACATTGCAATCTGAATATTCGAAGATCCAAGTAAACCTAATTTGAATGCTGGCATTGTTTGACTTTATTAATTAGTGATTATATAGTTATTGTCCCTAGTAAAGCATAATTAAATGAGAGTAGCGAAACCGGGGCAATACAATTACTATTTGGTAGATGAAAAAATTCTCATTTGTAAAATGATAGAAAAATAGGAATTCATCAAATTACGAACCTGGACTTATGTGCCTCCCTATCACATGTTTCAAGAGTTTAAGGTTCGAAGATGTTCAACAAGAGTCGAACTTCAAGAAGAATGAGAATTGCTGCAAGTTAAATGGAATTGTGCTTCAAAATATACACGCAATATCGTGTGTTAGGGGAGTAATATACCAAATAAAATTTCGTCCATGGTATTAAATTACGAGATTTATTAAAAATAGACATTGTAGTTTCAAATTTCACTTTAGTTCAAACCAAACAAAAAATTAAAGGTGAACATTAATAAAATCACTAATCAATCTATCTTGATCAATACGATTGCTCGTTCATAACTACAGTACTCTTTTGATAACCCGGCAGATATCGGATCAGAGCATCGCTAGATAGCCAAAAATATCGGATTACTGGAAATTCATTAACAAAAAGCATTGAAAAGCAAATTCTACGTATTATTGTATAGAATTTAATACAATACACGCAAATAAAGTGTCAAACACACGAGGGAATTAAAAGTACACAAATGCATTTTTTGTATTGATAGTCTGCATTATTCAATTGAAGAAGAAGGCATAAAATAACTTTTATAAAGCTTGTAGACCTATGCGAAAATGCCTTATTTCTGAGATGGCCGTAAAGGTGAAGTGCCGAATTGTTTAGAAAGCACTGTAATATGATTTTGTTACCAGAATAAAATTTTCTCCATGTGTTTTCAAAGATATTTAGGATTATTTATTTTAAAAAATGAAAGTGTGAAGCACTATGATTGTATTAATATTTCGTTTCTCTCCTTCTTATAATATTTAGTGATATGCAAATAACTTTGTTTAAATAATCGATTCGCTATTTAGCTAAATGTTCGCATATATGGTTGCAGATGTAAGGATCATTGTTGTTTAGTTAAAATTTAAAAAAAAATCAGGAATTAGTGATTTATGTTCTTCGCAAATGCTACAGTATGTATTTGATATAATAGTACACAATATTTTCTAACATATGTGTCGAAGACTGAAAATACATACATATAGTATTACTTAACTATAAAAGTGATAAAAAGGTCACGAAGAAATATATTTTCATAATGTGTATGAATGAATTCAAAATGAATGAATATGTGAAGGTTTTAATGAAGTATTTGAGGGTCTCTGATCTCCGGTCAGATCAATTGTTGTGGGAAGAATGAAATGGGTTTCTCTACGGTTACCCAGAAATCAAAGAAAACTAGGCTTATTAATTTCTAAAGAAATTATGAGAATTGCATGATATTTAAAAAATACATAAAGAGATTTTTAAAATATTAAGCTACAAGAGATTGTGAAGTATGTGGTTAATTACGTTGAAATATTAGAATGCTGGCTGGTTAGTTGGTCGCACTAAAAGCAACTCGAGAGCTATTGACGAGCGGACCTTGCACTTTCTGTCAAGTGACGAGGATGCCTTTCATAACTCCCCCACCACTCTACCGGTAGGACTTATGAGCCACGACAGATTTACGTACATCAGTCGCGTCTACACGGTGGGTCTTTAGTGGCACAAACGCTCGAGCCCACGACTCGGTGAAAATCGCCAGACTCGAATATGCTACCATGACCACTAGGCTACCATGGCTACAATATCGGGATGCAGCACAGTTATTTACATAAGATATGTGAGACACAAATTTTTGTTCTACTGTCTGAACTAAGGACTTGAGTTTTGATTGGCCGCCGGGCACACTCCTATTCAAGAAACCATTTGAATTCTACGAGGGGTGTTCCGAAAGTAAGTTTCATCATTTTTTTGTAAGAGCGTATAATACACCAGATGAAACAAACAGCCGCTATAAGAGTCCACACCTTTTGCTGGTTCAACGACAGAAGTCACCTCAGCGGAGGAGAAATGACGCATGCGCAGAGCGACGAAGAAATGACAGTAGCAACGACCAGCGTGCCCGGTATATAATTGACAATATGGTCGGCAATGGAAATCCGTGCTATATCTAGTATGAAATGGGCACGTGAGATTAGTCATCCAAGAACGCCAACAAACCGTGTATGGTGAAATAGTTGGACGCTGGTGTTGCATGTTCAATGAAGGAAGGCAAAGTGTGGAGGACGAAGATCGAAGTGGGCGTCCTTTCACATCCACGAATGAAAAGAACACTGCTAGAGTATAGGACATGGTGTTATCAAACAGACGTATAATGGTGTCAGGCGTGGCTTCCACACTGATTATTAATCGTGCTCAGGTTCATCCAAAACAATAAAGAGGCGGAACAAGCTATGTGACAATGCCTAACATTGCAGGTCACCGAGTTTTACCAGAGTGGTTTCTTTAAACTAAATGGCACGCTACCACTAATGTCTCAATGACAATTGCGACTATGTCGAAAAATAGTGCAAAGTGTATAGTTCATCATGACGTAGTTAATTTTTTATGCAATAAATTTTCCTTGAGAAAAAATAACGAAATTTACTTTCGGAAAATCCCTCGTATATTACTTATGCAGCTGTTAGGTTTTAGGTTTACGTTTTTCTGCTTCCTTGTCGATTCTATCATGTCAACTCACAAACTCCGACCCCTTATTTGATAAATGTTTTATTAGAACGCTGGACAACGTGATTGGTAGTTTGATGTGCAGACCATTATGCAGATTGGACTGATAGAAAAGTGAATAAAGCTTCATTATTTAATATTTTTTTCGATTTTTCTAACTGAAAAGACTTGGGAAAGTGATTGTTTTTA
The DNA here is from genome assembly GCA_019974015.1 of Nephila pilipes. Taxonomy (NCBI): domain Eukaryota; kingdom Metazoa; phylum Arthropoda; class Arachnida; order Araneae; family Nephilidae; genus Nephila; species Nephila pilipes. Next base: position 130,170 of record BMAW01058094.1, on the reverse strand, counting down.
TTTTCTCTTATTTAATTAAAAAAATCCCTTTTTACTTATATCTCATTGATGAAGAAATGATGATTCAAGAACCTTTTATACAATGCAGATAGAAACACTTTTAAATTTGTTTTACTAAATATTTTCAAATGATTTTAAATCACGCTTTAAAAAATAATTGTGCAAGATCCTATCGATCATTTTCATCAAACTAGAGAAAACGCCGTTAAATGATGGAATATTCCGCCAAAAATAGAAATTACCACCAATAATGGAAATAATGGATCCTCCAATAATGGAAAGTGTGGAGCTAAACACGGTTTTTCGAATTTTGCTAATTGGCAAAAGGACGTGTCGCGTAATATTTCGCTAATTTTTTCCCCTTGATTTCTTGTAACCTTATTCAAACAAAATTTTTATCAGTTATAATCATTAGCAATAATTTTTCACTTCACATTTTAAGAGATTACTACAGAAAAGAATGCAGAACAGTATTCTCAAAGCTACGGAATTCGGGCATCAAATAGAAGAGTGATAAATAATAAATGCGATGAACATAGAAATGTATAAGCAGTAGCGTTGTAAGTAATGTTAAAACAATTATCTAAGTGAAGTATGTGTACACGGCCTTCAATCAAAGTCACAGAAAAAAATTGAAAACCTAAAGACATTGTAGACATCGATAAATCTATTTACAAAATGAAAAACACGGAAAAATCACTTCCTGAGCAATAAATTGAGGAATTTATAAGGAAACAATTGAGTGTTTCATTGTTAGAGTCTGTGATAGAACGGCGACTACCCTTTTCCAAGCAATAAAGAAAAGCTGTAGAAGAGCTGCGTATTTCCAACATTTCTGAGTTAACCACTGTTATAACTTTGTGGATCCGAAAACTAGATGTTGATGAAAGTTGAAAGGCCGTGAGGCTTAATTTATACTTAAAAATAATTTACACAAATTAAATTGATTCTTAACTTAAATTCACGAATGAATGTATGTGGCATCAGATTCACAGTGAAGAAGATTCATTCGCATCTATCTTGAATAGAATTAATCAAAGTTAAACATTGTTATAACTTTGTGGATCTGAAAATTAGTTGTTGAAGAAAGTTGAAAAACTCTAGAGCTAGTACAAACGGCGTAATAAAAGCCACCACTTAAATTTCCAATTGAATTTATATGGCATCGGATGCACAATGAAGAAGATGCATTCGTTGCTATCTTGAATGGAATAAGGGACTTTTGGCCGCCGAAATGATTGGTGTAAGTTAGGTTGTAAAACGGCAAAATTACGTGGTCCGTAGGGAAATACGTCAACTTTCAATGCCAATAGGATTTTACTCAAGTACCCCTTAAAATTATGACCAAGGAATGAGTGAGTGTGTGAAAATGAAATTTAATGGCTCAAGAGCCAGATGTGGCAATGTTGCGCCAAAATGATGTAACTGTGGTCTCGGGCTTGAGAAAAATGAAAAAAATAAAAATAAAAGTAAAAAGATTGACAAGAAGGAGTGTCGAAAACAGAGAAGGATTGCTAGGGTAGCACTGGGGCGTGTCACCCTTGTTTACCAAAGACTGTAAATCTCATGGAAAAGAAAAAGATCTCAGGGATGCTTCGGAGTCATGATGCCCATACCTACCCAAAGAAAGCCCTTGCGTTCCCATGATATAATCTCCAAGGACAGGGTGCCCGCCTATACTCCCAAGTACCCATTTTAGTCGCCTCTTACGACGTGCATGAGCTACAGAGGGGTTACTCTTTCACACCGGGTCATCACACGGGTGTCTGTGACCAAAGACTATTCACGGCATCTGAATAATTTTTCAATATTTTTTTCAAAATATGCTATACTAACATAACATTAATTTCATATAATCAAAATTATTTTCAGTACTTTTGATAGAATGCAATTAGAGTTAAAATAGATAAATATTATAAACAAAGTACGTGCTTTAAAAAAGTATACCCCATTTTTAAAAATAATTATATATATATATATATATATATATGACGATGATCTACTATTCCGCTAAACAAGAGTAGATTTTATCTTCTGGGTTCTAGAAATTAAAGCAATGCCAAGAAACTATGATTTACTGTTTATTAAATATTTATATTTGTTTGGTTCTTTTGCCCAAGTAAAGTAATATTTTTTACGTTATATTAAATATTTAGGGTTGCTTGAGAAAATAAATTAAGCCCATTATTTCATTTTCAAATATTTTTATTTTACTTTTTAGAAGGATTAATGTTCCATCCAAAGATGTAGCAAGTATATTTGTAAATTATGTCTATTTGTTTTACGAAAACAACGTTGCTTTATAATTTGAAAGAATAACAGGGATAGCAGACATTAGTTTTCTTCTAACATTTACTGTCGTTTTGAATTGTTTTGTTTTCTTTCAACGCCCGAAAGCATTAATTTTGTAATTTTTTCTACAACCGCGTCTAAATTTTAATAGTAAATGTTTCTGCTTATTTTATCAAAATATTTTTATTATCAAGTGCATCAATTTTCATTTCACATTATTAAATTATTGAAAAATAAAGCCATTTGTATGGCCATTTGAGTTTAGCTCTTTGGAGATTTATTACGAAAAATAAATGATAAATGACATTAAACTCCTAAAAAAATTATTTCTATAATTTTGTATTGCCTGCGATATTATATAATTTTTTTAAAAAAATTGTTATTAATTTTCTTGTATCATTGCATTTAACTTCTGCTTTCTAATGTCGACATTTTAGCTTATCAAAAATAAAAAGTATTCACGAATGTAATAATAATGATTCTTTTTCATTAAATTGATTTAATAATTCACCAAAATTTAATTTTGTACGTTTGAGTACATAAAGTACAATACCAGCATAATGTGAGATTTCCAAAGCATTTAACATTTATACCGCGGTAAAAAGTATTTTCCTTTCTGAAATCAATAGATCAAATACATATGTAAGAAATGTTTTGTATCCAGGAATGCTTTTCCATAATCAGCATAGTTTACACAATTTATGTAAACATCTTAAAATTGGCTTTTCAAGCATCATTCTGGTCTGTTTAATTACTTTCGAAATCAAACGCTTTTTTCGTGTGTAATCACAGATTTTAATATTTAAAATCAATTTTTGTTCAATTAAAACACATTCGTTGGCTTTGTTGTGATCTTCAATTAAGATGCATTACTTATAAAAGTTTTAAATAGTTATACAAATAAACTATCAAAACTTGAGGTGTTAGATCAAGAACAATGAAGAACAGTAGTTCTATCTGACATTTATTTTCGTCAAAAATAAAAATATTTAAAAAAAAAACTTATTATAATTTTTTTTCTTTTTGATTCTTTCAAATTGTTTCATTTATTTATTTTAATGGTTAAACACTTTAATAAAGGAAACACTTTTTGTGAATGATTCATACATATAAATTTAATCAGTAGTTTGTAAATTCACCTCTCTTTTTAAAGAACAAGAAAAATTTTAGTTTGAAATTTTTTGTGTCTTTATTTAAAAAGAAAATTTTCAAATAATTTTACTTTATTAATATTCACAGTAAAAAAAATGTTTTAAATAAAAAAAACAAAGATAAATATTTAAAAGAAATATTATTAATGTCTTTCGATGGATATTATGGCGTATAGGTAGAAATGAAATACCAAATTTCTCGGAAAAATGAGCATACGTTAAATATATTTTCCGCTTTTAAAAAAAATACAATAAAATACAGAAAACTTCCACAATATACAGCATAAATAATTAATACTAAATATATTTGAAAACACTTTATGAAATCATATTATTCTCATGAATTTTTATTCAAGACAACTATGAGGAGAAATCTCATTATCGATAATCGTTTCTTCCCCACGGAAAATAAACTTTTTCAGAATTTTACTTGGAAATTTCAGTTCTCGGACATGAACTGTAACTACAAAAATTTTCGAAAAAGATTCTATAATTGCGATTGATTTTATTCTAACTTTTTTTTTATTCCAGGAATAAAATTTTGAGATCCAATGAGACGATTTTCATCGATTTATTTAGTAAAATAGGAATTATACCTATGAAATGGGATTCAATACGAAAACAGTTTGGTTAATGGTCAAATTTAAGTAAAAAAATTAGTCCCTGATGTATTTGTGATAAATTTTATTGCAGAGTTTCAAATATAAAATAATATAGTTTCACAAAGATGGCTTTATATAAATTTATCTAGAACTTTAGGAAAAACCATAAAAATTGTTTTTCTTTATTTTAAACAATGATTCCGTTAAATTTTTGATTTGGAAATTCACATGTTCGATAATAATTTAATTAATTATTTTTTCATTTATCATTACTGATCTTTCATGAAAAAGGTCCCAAATTGTTATAAGCATTGAAAAAGAGGGGGGAAATACTTAAATAAAAACCTTGAAAATTTGCACTGTTACAAAACCTTATTACAAATTATATTTTGGTAATTTATTTCCTAGCGATTCCTTTCCTTATTCGCCTTGCGATGCGGAAATTAACGATATCAAGATATATTTAATGTGTAAGTGAATATTTTTATCCCATGAGTTCATCATTTAATACATGAATTCGCACGCAGTAAACTTGTTCTCTAAAATATCAAGTATTCTAGCATTTTATTGCAAAATCTACATTACACGTTGAGCAAAGTGAGTTGTCTTTTGTTTGACAACGCCTAGCCATCATTTGGCTACTGAGTACAAAGATGTGTAGCAGTGATTTCGATGTGAAGTCTTTGCACTTTCCCCGTACAACTTTGACTTCTCACATAGCGACTCCATGTCTTTGACAGTCTCAAGAATGCCAAAGGCTTTGGTTTCAAAATGGTTTTAAAATGACAATGATACAGATTCGCAAATGACATAACAGTTCGGATCGCCTTGAAGAATATTTCCACAGACAATCCCGCAGGTTCTTCAACCAGGATACTCACCAATATGATAGCTTGATTTCGAGTTAGTTACTCCCAAATGGCACGGAAAATATTTCCTCTCTGGTTTTTCATCAACGCGATAAGCTGCTCCCTGATTATCTAGTTAGTTAAATTTCTCTCCTGACACAAAACTAATTCTAACCAATAGCACCTCTTCAATGTTTTCCCTTAAATTCTCAAGTAATTTTCTATATATTTAAAGTTTTTTGACTCTAAATTTTTTTTAAGAGGCAATGTCTTTTTAAATTTTAAATTAATTTTGTAATTTCATGACAAGTAACAGGACGAAGCCACTCATTTTACAACTTTTCGATTGGAGATTAAAGGCTGCAAGACCTAAGAGCTCCAACAACCATCCAACTTATAACTAGGGTACTCATCATCTCGTGGACCGTTGGGATGTCTGTATCAATCTGTATCAATCTGAAAAACATCTATATAACCAATTCCTTTTATTTGGAGATCCTTATGTATGATTAATGAAATAAATTTTGAAACTTTAATATACATGAAGTAGCTAATTCTCATATCTAAAAAAGATTCCGAGATCCGGTTCAAAATCCAAGCTGTTAATTAAATTCTAATAAAGTACACCAAACACGTATAACTAATCATTTTAAAAGATATTTTACTATGTATTTTTTTTTTCAATAAAAACATACCAGGATGCATTTCGAAACTGATGCTCAGTTAGATAAACAAAATTATGAGAATTTAATTTTAACCAGGCACGACAAACATCGAATAAACATGGATGGTAACTTCAGGAATTGTTAAGTACCTGTCGTGAAATATTTTAGCAGATGTTTTCTTATCAGTAGATCTCCTTCCCGTAATGCTCATCACAAAAAAAAAAAAAAGAAGAAGAAAGAAGCACCTGATCTAAACATTTATTTTATTTTAAAATTCAGAAAATATTTTTTATACGTTTCTTCTAAAAATGTGTTTTTAGATTTATTGTGGCTACTGTATTGATATTTTTGATATTTAATATTCTATTAAGTTACAAATAAATGTAAGCAAGTTTTTGTTACATTTATATTTGTAGTATTCCTTCGGAAATTCACAAGAAAACGAAATTTGTTTTATATAAGTTCTGATATTGATTTGAAGCAAACTATATTTTCTAGGATTTCAATTTATTGACATAAACTTAAATAAAAATATTTTAGGGTCAGAAGGGGGAAATGAGCTCTCGCTAGTAATGAAATCATTTAACATAATCATTTAACGTTTAAAAGGGCGTGTTTAAAAGAACAGAATACAATTTTAATGAATAAGTGTATTTTTTTATATAAGTTAATACAATATAAATAAATCATTTTAATTTTATCACTTTTGTTCATGAAATTTAATTTTTTTTTCAGAATTGTTGTGTTTATCACCCGCCAAGTTATAAGGGATTATGTTTTTAAAATTTCTCTATTCTGATTTTTTTTTCATCCTAAAAAAATTTGTTATTTTCTTATTTAAATTTTTCAGGTATTATTGATATTTTAAAAATATTTTTATTTATTTTCAGTTAAATTGTACCTATTGGATGTTTTCAGATTTTGTGCACAGTTAAAATCTGCAAAAAAATCGAAGTTTATCGGACTGTAATTTGATTGATTGAAAAATTATATTTATCAAGATTATGAAAGGAGCGCACAATTAAAATAATGTTAGTATAGTAACTTATGAACAATGTCTGAAAATAAAAATTTCTCAAATCGGGATAGATATCTTAAAAGTGTTCATAAGTGCATGCCTTATTGTGATTATTCGAAAGCCATAAATGATCAGGATAAGCAGAAACGAAGAAAAAAAATGAAATTTTATTTCGTGTTTTTATTCAGAACTATTTCTTTTTACTCTCAGTGCACATTAACTTTAAATACCTATTTAGATTTTTGAACTTTAATATGTTACATTTTTATAATATCAGATTAAGGAAGAATCGATGTCTCATTATATAACATTTCTTTCAGATGGAAAGTTCTGATATTTTTAGACGTTTTTATTGTTAGAATAATTCTAAGACGTCAATTTTTTAAAAAAAAAATATTCGAATCCAACAGATCTAATAACAACGGAAGCTAATTTTTGATTTTTTGTGTACGGAAGGATCTAAATTATGATCATATCAATTTTATTTAATGAATAAAACTTATTAGTAAGATTTCTTATTGCAGGTATGAATATTAACTAAAAATATTTCGTTCATATTATCAATCAAAACACAAAAAATATGCATGCAAAAGATGTGATTTATTTAGCTTTAGATGGGAATTATTAAATTAGAAATATTTATCTTTTGGAAATGACAAAAACAAAATCTGAAACAAATTATTCTTTCAAAAAATTTCGTAATATACTCATTTTAAGTAATTGGGCATAACATAAAAAAGAAAACACCGATGAAAATTCTGCACTATATGCAAATAAAAGCGATTTTACTATGCATGGAACATTTGAGAAAAACGAAATAACATTAACTCCTTTTCAGTTTACAACCAAACACAACGCAAAGTAGTTTTTCTTTATTTAAATCAATAAATATAACCATTATTTCTTATGGTTTTCGCCTACGAAAAGCAACATTTTAGTCGCTTATTTTATGGAATGTGAAATCTTGAATACAAATGGATTTCCGAGTCAAGCTCAACGACCTGGAAGTAAACTGTTCTTAAACTAGATATATTTCTTCGCTTGCTCGATAAATAACGGGGCGCTTTGCATAAATATCATAGAGTTAAGCATTCCTTTGCTTGAAGTATTATTAGATTCCGGCCGCTGCTTCTTTTCTTTCATGTACTTCAGCACGTAATTGCATATGCCGCAGAAGTGCACGTAAAAGGAAAGGTAAGTGATTTATCAAAGAAAGAAAAATTCACTTGTTGCATTTTCTCGAATAACAGGTAATTGAGGTCGGAACCTTTCATTAAAACCACACTTTATTAGGAGACAACTTGCGCATTTATTTTCGATGCAATTTGAGACGAATCGGGTTTCGCATAACTCATTCACGCTAGAATTTATCTATACGAACTGCAATTATTGCATTGCGTTTAATGACACTGCATCTCTGAGCAAACAGGTGGCCTGATCGATGAAATTAAGTACCTTATTAGCCATCGACTATTTACTATTAGTGAACTGCAATTAAACTTTTAATTAGAGCTATAAACGGTTCCCGGTTACACAATTTGTAAATCGTGGCACATACATTTACAATCGTATACTTCATTTTTGAAAAATAAAGGAAGAAATTATACTTATTACTAATCATTGAAAAACTTTGAACTCAATGTATGGAAGGAAAAAAGTAGCAGTACATGGAATATTTTTATATTTTGAGAGACATTTATATCATGCATAATAAGTCTTAAATTTTTCTTATGGGAGCCAATGAACTTTTAATTGGAAGTTTTGCAGCCGTCTCGTGGACCGACTCGAACAAAATATTTGTTCAATTTTATTATTTCAAATTTTTTGTATTAGCCACCCAAAGGGCTATTGTTTTAGTTGGATCATTTTTGGCGTAATAAATCACTTTTCAATTTTTTATAGTTTGCTTGAATTTTAATTACATTTAGCTCAAATATATTCAATTCAAGAATATTAACGTTTGTTTTAATTTAAATTACATGTAGCTGGTATAATATTCAATTTGATAATTTATCGTTTCCTTTAATTTTAATACCGGAAAAGTTTACTATTATCCATTTCTCGAAAATTCATCGTTTTCTTTATTTCTTATATTTAATTGAGTAATTTAATAATAATTAAAAAAGAGCGTACCTTGGGTGGCTAAATCTGTTCTTTGTATATAATGGTTTTTAATTGTTTTATTTAATTTCTTTAGAACAATAATAATTCTAAAAAAATTAAAAAGTGTTAAAACAAAATTATTTAGTTACTGTTAAACTTTAATTAAGTATGCTATAAAATAACTTATAAATGTTCAAATATTAAACACAATTATAAGATGATTCATAGAACTATTTCATAAATTTAAATATTTGATTAAAACAAATATAGGAAAAATGGCTTCTCTAATTAATAATAATTAAGGAATCTTTCCAATAACATTACTTTTTAAAAAATGTCCATTCAAAATTGTGACTAACAATAGTAAAATGTTTTGCGGATTAAAGGTGGATTATTAATACAGTATTTTTCTATTTGATTAGTAAGGTTCGCTAATAATCCATTTTCTGCTTTGATTTACTGTATTAATAGACCAATAGTGTATGTAAAATTTGCTGGAAGTACATTAAACCTTATTATTAAATAAGCACTCCATAAAACGAAGTCGACAAGATTCGACTTTTTTTTTATCTCTTTCTATAGAAAGATGAATGTCATTTTGGAAAAACATTCCATATCTGTGGGTGTAAAATGACGCAAGGAAACCAGTATTTCACGTTTTAATTGGTACCACTTACCATCTTTCTCATTGAAAGGAGATCATGAGGTGTTCAGACGCTTTTAAAAAACATGAATAATATTTATATCATTTTTAAGTCAAATGCTGCTATAAATTATTCATTTTAGTTTCAGATAGGTTATTTTTAAGCACTTTAAATCACTTCTGACGCTCCATTACGGATATAAAACCTAATAAAATAAACTTATTTCATAAAAATGCCTATGTTATGAGTGAATAAGCAAACCAACTAAGAAACCTTATATTTATAACATATCAATAAAATCTCAAATAAATTAAGCAAAACCAAAACATAAGAAACCATCAGTTTATATTAATTAAGCATTCCTTTTTTAACTTACATTTTTTAATTGTTTAAACTGCTAGTTGAATGAAATTATTTATGTAATTATATTCCTATGAAATAATTACAGAATATTCTTAAAAACAAAATTTTTTGATTGAAGCTTAAGAGTGTGTTTTTCTTGAAAATTAAAGACCCTGATATCAATAAGAATTTCATCGACGTTTATTATAAGCTTACAAAAGAGGCTTAAACTTTAAAATAACCCATGTGGGCTTTTACGCATTTTAAATCTCAGTCGTGTTTCAAATTCTCTAAAACTAATCGTATCAGTATCAAAGTGGAGAATTTCGTTCAGGAAATTGAATCTAAAATTAGTCAGATCCACACTTTGCATTCGCATTCGATTTAGAGGCTTTCCTCTTTCTATGCTAAAATTTGTAGCAAGACGTATCATCTTCTGTTCTACAGAATTCCACACTGTTCTTTTAAAATATACCCTACACTAAATTGAAATCAATGTTTTTAATATAAGTAATAAGAAAGTGAATGATTTTAATTCAATTTATTGATTTTTTTTTTCAGAGAAAAACTTAAATACGAATAAAAATTAAAGTAACAAGGCGCAAAATAAATTTAAAAGAATATTGACTAAATAATCGCGAGAGATATAATAACTATACTTCAAACTTTTCATATAATCTACTAATAAAATTCCAAATATGTTGAAAAATAAATTCAAGAGCCAAAAAGCGTATTAAAATGGGGAATTTGTTTTCTCATTTTTCTCTCACAAACTGCAATATACTGGAGGTGAAATAGGACAAATTTTACGGCGATGATTAATTGACTTAGAAAAGTAATGGGTTTGAAACTTCATAAAATGTCGATTTTTATCTATCTTCAAAATAAGGTGATATGTTATATGTCATAGTAATAAAGGTGGCATGGCTGTTGATCGAAAGTTTTAATGATATGCCAGTTTATCAGCTTAATGTATTTTAAAACTTCGAACAAGTCTACATTGAACTTATATCGAAAATTTTATATTGCAATAATACTTAGAAAAGTTTTAGGTAGAACATTAATATTCATTGCAAAATGAGGCTATTTAAATATTTTCTTTCAGTCTGGATAAGGATTATCAGAGAGATAAGTTCTAAAGGCATTGATTTACAGAACATCTTATACTTATGTTCTTCCTTGAAAATATCTATAGCACTTTTACAAATTAGTATACTTCATTAACAGAGAAAATTAAGGAAATTGTTTCCTTAGTTAAACATCGCATTGTTTCAGTTGTATAAAACAAAATTCGTTATCAAATTTTCAAACATTGGCATATACATGAAACAAAATCATATATTTCCGAAGCATGTTGTTTCACTTTGACAGTAAAGCTGCGACGTTGGATTGTATCCTGATTTGCCCATCACTAAATTTGGGGAGTTTTATTTTCGAATTGTTTAAAATGAAAACCTTTCCAATAAAATAAAACGTGACTCATGCTGATTAGATTGAAATTATGAAGTGCAGTGAATAGACTGGATAAATTATATTTATAAGCAGAGAGTGAAGGAATAATGCTGAGTTAGAAAATTGGAAGTTAGTTAGTTGTAGAACTACTGAGAGTGAATCAAAATAAGACATCGGATCCCGTTGTTCGTAATCTAAGAAGAATTCAGATGAATCCTGAAAGATGTCGGAAGAGTGTTTAAGGATCAAACTCACAATTCCTAGTAGTCTACTCGATAGAACCAGAGGGAATTGGTAAGAAATGAACCAATTTAGCTTTGAAAAAGTTTTGTAAAACGCTTATATAGAAAACAAAATTAACTATTGAACTTTAATATTGAAGAAAGGGAATTATAATAAAGGAATAATACGATATTATTCCCCTCTCTCTCTTCGTTAGACTATTTGTTACGATTTCTGTTTAAGATTAGTATATAATGGCAAACGAATACAAAACTAAATGTGAATACAATCGTAGTACCTCTACATTTGAATTTTGCTTAAATAAATAATCCTAGATAACTTTAAAAATCCCATTGAGTAAAAAGAATGTGTTCTATTCTATAATGAATGAAACTGAAATCATATTATAGTATTTTCTCGATAATCTGGAATTTCAACTTTCCAATAATCCGAATTACATGGAAAAGTTATGACACAGAAAAAATTATTTTATTCCTTCTTCTTCAATGGATTAATATTGACTATCAATAAAAAAAATAGTACACCGCTCGTAGTTTTAGTTATTTCATGGAATTAACGCTTTATTTAAGCGTATTGGATTACATTTTTATACAACAATATGTAACTTTTGCTGTATAAATGCTTATTATTTGTGATTTGTCAGTACTTTCGGTAATTCATTAGTGCTTTGATCCGATATCTGCCAGATTACCGTAAAAGAATTACATTTAAATATTATTCATTTTCAGACATAGTTAATTGTGCAAACCTTGAAAATGATTTCTCATCACACAAAAAAAGTTATTATTAATATGCAGGTAATATTATTCGACATCAAACTAACATGATTATAAAAAGTGTTAGCACTATATTATATTAATATTGTTACATACTACATTAAATATAATAATTACATATTCTATTCTGCACACATTACTTTTTCCTAATTTCTCTCGACAGTGGAGAATCTAATAAAAGCGTTTACAATGTAAAGACACCTAAAAAAGTTTCTTGAACATTTATTTTTTTTAAAAAAATTTTACATTATCATATCAATTTCTTAAAAATATTGTTATCAAGAGTTTTACTTAATCGCTTAAAATATTTTTCATTCATTTCACATGTAGCACAAAGTCAAATAAGTGAGTATCGTCCAATAAATATAAGAATACTGAAACCGATCGATTTCTACATGTATTATTCGTTTCTAACATTTTTCGAGTACTCTATTTTCATAAAGAATGTTTAGATGTCAATTAAATGAAAACCCAATCCATGTATCGTTCTCCTCGTAATTCTGAACCACTTGACCATAATTTAGAGTTCCAAAATTCGAAACCGATAATCCTTGTGATGCTTTTGTGACACATTAATTCAAAACAAAAATAATAGAGTTCATTTGTGTTACATTATATACAACGAAATTCATATTCGTTAACACATTAATCATTATTATTCTTTTCCTCTATCTATATCAATGATTCTTTAGCCTTTTAGTCTAGCGACCTACTCCTACGAGAATTTTGAATGACATCTCCCCACCCTCCAACCATTAATATGCATTAAGAAATTCTGTTGTTTAATTTTCAATTTAATTTAAAAATCAATTATTAAATAAACTTCAATTTAGATTTATATAAAATTTTAATAAATATTATAGAAATCCTGAATTTTAAGAAAAATTAATTTAACATTTTGTTAAATTGAAATGAAATACTCATAATTTTTTATCAATAATAACTATATTTTTGTGATAAATTTACATTTTATAATAAAATTTAACTTAACCAATCTTCGAAGCAACTATGATCAAAATATATAGTTGAAATACTAAGATTTATAATAAAAGGTATAATTAAAATAATATATATACATCTACAAAAAATGAAAAATAAGTAGTTTAAGAATTTTTTTTCTCAATCACACATATACTAATGAAAGAAATTCTCATTTTATTGTGACAGATATGCTTCCTTCTTAGAGCATAACTAATTAAATATTTGTGTTATAATTGTCACTGTTGGACATAAAAGAACTTGAAACGTTTTTCTACGCTGAACGATATTTTGTTTTAAAAGCTTTAAAACTGAAAAAGTTGTTTCAAAGAAGTCTGTAATGGTGCATGGCAGAAGAATATTTAATGCCATTTTAAAATTTGGAGGTTAATTCAGTTCTAACTCTAATCCACGTTTCAGTCAAGGAGATTTATTCGGCAAGATGTTATGTTTTATTCCAAAATATGCTAGAATTGAAAAGCGACACCGCTAGAATGATACACTTAGTGGTATTTTTTAATATGTAAATATGATTTACAGCTTTATTTAGACAGCATTAACGTTCTATAATTGCTCTGCACAAAAAATGTAATATATTAAATTAAGGATAATGTACAGATTGCAACTAATCTTTCTTTAAATTCATGTACGTTGACTCTTTTTCTTGCAAAGTAGATAAAAGCCTTATTTATTCAAAGAAAAACAAACTTGTTTTAAAAATAACCTTATCATAATTTATTTCTTTTTTTTATCATCACAGACAGTATAGTATAAAAAGCAAGCTTACCGAACGTTACACTTTCCGTTGTGCATCATATGTCTGATTAGGACACAAGCAAAGATCATTTATTTTTTATTAGCGTTCAGCCAATTAAAACATTTTTACGAGGACATAATGTTTCAGCGTCGTCATAAATCTCCTTCAAGAAACAGAGAATGCAAAAGCAAGGCGGCTGGGGTGAGTAACGATAATGAGAATGACTAGTTTAAGACACAAAAGGAGGAAACTTTTCGAAAAGATAATTGGGAAGTTTCGAAAACCTTTAATTTACTTAACTACTAGTGTCTGGAAAGATCATGCAGCTTTAGTTTTCGAAGCGTTAAGAATAATGAGTCAATTTCAGGCCTTAAATTCACTTATCACGTAACGAAGCATTAATTGGAACCGATCCCCGTTAAATTACGGGTAATATATTAAGCCGGGTGTACAAGACTTTAAATATCCCGAAAATTAATACTTTTTTTAGCAGCTGGCTCGAAAGAGTAAAAGAAATTGAATCAGATACAATTACAGTAATATTAATTTTTATTAAGAAAATAGAAAGCAAATACAATAAATCCCCTTACTTTATTAACTCGAAAAAAAAATATACGCACATAAATTGTTCGTTTATGTAGCAGATATATAACAGTAGTGAAATGCAAACTAAACTTATTAAGTTGACAAATATATACCAAATGAATTGCAATTTTAATTTTTATGAAAAGTAAGAGAGTTCACGTTTACGAAGTAATTGTACAAAAAATATTTGAATAAAAATTTATTCATTTTTAATACGAATACATTATACACGCCCAAACTGAGATAAACAAAATAGCAAACTTTAATTTAAAATAATTCTTAAATGTGTTTAATTCTTATAAATAATCGCATTCAGTATAGTTTATTTTATGCTAAGGATTTATAATAAGTGAATTTTTACTTTTAGAAATGTTATACAAAAATTTTAAAAATTAATGTATTAAAATATGAATCCTGTTTGAAGAAAAGAATAAATTTATTTACACTCAATTACAATTGTGTTTTCTCTCATGTCTCTCTAACGAAACAATTCTTTTGCACTGCGATTATGAATTCACTTTGAAAAGACCTACTTCTTTTTCTTGAATACCATCTTTTATCTTTTTGATGATGATTCCTGAATTACAGCGTTTAGAAAAATCAAAATATGCTTATGTACGCATTTTTGGTTTAACCACTACTGCCAAGAAATAGCCAAAATACGAGGCAATCTGGATACTGGCCAAATATCAGACTAATAATAATAAAACTTTTTTTATTTATTTCTTTTAATGCAGTGCTAGAATATCAGTACTACTTTTGGAATCTGCTGTTCCAGAATAAATCATTGAGAGAGAAACTCTTTTTTTTTTTTTACTATAATCTTGCTTCGATATTGAAACACTATATTAATCTCTAACCTCGTATTATATTTAAATTAAATTTTTAGCCACCCAAGAGCCTGTTGTTTTCATCAATGTATAAATTAGTCACATGGTTGTTTTTCACAATTTTATCGTAATTTTTTGCAACCTTCAAAATGTATAAAAATGGCTATGGCTGCCGTTTTGCGGCTCTGTTTTTAGGTAATAATGCCAGAAAAATTCTCAATTTTTAGTGTTACTTTTTATGTTTGAACATAACACCAAACACTGACTTGGTACAAATAAGCTAGATTATGGAAATAGTTAGAATAGAATGTCATATTGAAATTAATCTTCTTTTGATTACACATAAATATATTTGAAGTAGTTTGATTCGTTTTATTTTCATTTTTCATCTTTAATCTTTATCACTCTGTTAACTTCAAGCGTGAGTCATGATTTTTGCGATCAGTGTAAATATTTAAATACGAATACTGTTTTGAAATTATCCAAAAAGGTTTTTTAGACCAGCCTTCTGTGATAATTTATCTAATCCTCTTAATCCATAGAACTATTCTTAGTTGTGACTTTACTATCCATTTAATCTTTGTTTTTAATCATGTTTAATCAGAACATCATTTAACTCACTTCAGTGTTTGATCCCTGTTATTAGTACAAGAGAATAAGCTCTATTGTCTATTGTAACATAAGTAGAATTTTAACATTATCCAAAGAAAAAAATTTTAAGTATCCAGTATCCAACCTCATTAGGCAATAATTTAAATAATTATATATATATATATATATATATATATATATATATATATATATATATATATATAAATATATATATTATATCCTTGTAATCCTAAGTTTCTTAATTATGATTAAATGAAATATTGTCCAAGTAACTTAAATTATCGGTACTTATAGATAGTTCAAAGGAAAATGGTCAATTATAAAAATGTAATCCGTAAATTATGCAAAAAAAAATTTAGTTTGTGAGTGTTTTGCTCATATTTCTTATTTAATTTACTTCTGTTTTCTCAAAGGAATTTAGTTCAAATTTTAGCGATCACTGATTGATCGTCTTGTTATTTGATATTACAATTCACGCTCGTAGTTTGTCGTATTATTTGCGACAGTTCTTTGCAAGGGGTTGCAATCCGCAAATATAACATTCTGCTGTAGATATATATTTTTTTATTTCTTCTTTCTTTAGAGTTCTGGAATTTTCTCTAAAATGAGGTAGAATGTATACTTCCATTCCGGTAAGTTCCTCTGTTCTACCTATAACAATCGTTTGTTAAATGCTGAATATTCTCTTTGGACATTTTCTCTCAGTCTTCTGTTGACCCTCGTTCTGATATTTACATAATTATCTCATTTTAAGACTAATCTATCCGGATTTTTTTTTAAATGTATCCATTTGTCTATAAAATGATCATACATTTCTGATCGAACTTTCCTCTGGATTAAGTTAGTTGTATTAAAGACACATAATTCTTCAAAAGCGCTTATTTGTAAGCAACTAATCCATTCTTAAAAATAGTTTGTCACTTCATCAGCACAATCGCACCAACAAGTAATGTCCAGTTTTGTCTGATATTTCGTAAATAATTTTTTAAATATCTCTAGAATTAACTTACACCTCTTCAGAAGAATTTCTTTCACCATATCGGAATCATTCGTGATTTCTTCGCGATAATTTGTGCAATATATACGACAATCAGTTAAAGTTTTGCTGGGTTCTAAGAAGTCATATCCAGCGCTTTCCCTCACGTAGCCTAAGGCCTGGGTCGCTAATTACTAGCTAGTGTGCAGGCCGAGTGGTTAGCCCAAGACTGAATTCCCAATTAACTTCCCAATAAAACGGTACTCATTTATCAAACCCGGAGTGATGAATGCCTGAGTGCATGACAGCCACCCAAACCGAAACCACCGGGAACCTAGGTCGGCAGTGCTCACAGTCAGACATGCTACTCACTACATCACCGTGGTCACTAGTAGAGCAATAATCCTAATAAATGAGACGTCTAGTTTCCTTTTTTTTCCATTTCCACTCTTGCCTGTCTTTCAAATAACACTATACATAAGCTAATAACGTCGTTCTTTGGATTGAATTTCGGGAGAGAATTTTGCAGTTCTACTTTCGATCTGGCAACAAGTTCTGAATAAGCTGTTTCATCCATTTTAAATCTTCCGTTTTCTAAACGTGATTTCTGAATTTCAAATTCCATTTTTTTGTAAGCATTTTTTTCCCTTCCTTTTCATGTTGTCATTTCTTTTTTTTTCCAACTCCTTTATTTTCTTCAAATTCTTTCCTAGATTCTGATTATTGAGCAATTTTCTAACGAATTCTTACTCTTCAGTTTTCAAAATTGCGTCTTTCACTGTAACTATTGTCATTTCCAAAACATTCTCGATGCCCATTTCTTGAGCGATGAATTGCAAATCCTTCTTTCAACAGGAAGGCCATTGCGATTCGCAAACCATCAGTATCAGAATTTTCACAAAATTCATTGAACCCTGAGAAAACAAAAAATTCACTACATGTTGACAGACTGTGCCAGTCTGTCAACATGTGGTGATGGGTTGAAGATATAGTGAAACAAGTGACGACATTTAAAATATGACAAAAGCTATATTTTGTAACCAAAAACACTTGTAGCGCTCTCTCGGAGGCCTTACGATACTGCTTCCGCACGATGAGCCTTCGACTCACCAACTAATATTGTTTTCCTCTTCTTACGGCCGTTTTTCTAGTGCGACGTAGTGGAGGCTTCTGAATCATTGACCCGGAGTGGGGTAGGGTCGAACATTACGATCTTGTTTTGCCCCGCATCCTTCGTTTTGTGTTCCAATTCAGCATTTGTTGACTTTTAATGAATAACTTCTGAAAGAATATCAGAACGCATTTTTCAAATTCAAAAATACAATCAGTAGGTTTTTATTGAAAACATACTTTCAATGAATTTTCATTGAAAACATTTATTTTTTATGTATACTTTTTACAAATATGCACAAATAGTTTCATATTATTTTCGCTTTTTTCCCCTTATGCGTAATCCATATTTCTTTTTAAATTATATGTAATATACATAAAAGGATTAGGAATTTTTAAAGTAAATAATATAAGCATATTGAATAAAAAATAATTGGTTAATATTATTCTTTTTATAGTCAATTTAGAATTATTCATATTTATCCAAAACATTTCTTGCTATCCAATAACCAGAGTAGAGTAAAAGTTTGAGATTTTCCATATTTTCACTTGCTGTAATAAATAAATATCTAATGTAGAAAAAAAAGCCGATGAAACTATTGATCTGCGTTAGTACTTATATAATCGCCAAATAGTACCTATATAATACCAAATGAACTATCAATATAATCGCTTACGAATGAGATACACTTCAATTAATCAATTTTATGAAGAATTTTGTCCCAGTTTTCATAACCTAAGTGGCTTCAAGGAGGCATCGTAATTGTACTTACAGTAATTCAGTCATCGGAATTATTGTAAATGCATTTATATAAATTTAATTTTAACTTCTCCATTAATGATTATAATATGAAATTGTTTTAACTCCTCAAAGTCAATTTTGTCGATATTTCCAATTGCATCCAAGATTACCAGGCAGAAAAATGAAAACGACTTCACTATTAGTTGAACTGGACATCAATGTCTTCACTGTTGTGGTATGAATTTCGATGCAATAGATACGAGTACAGAATTTATCTTTTTCATAGATTGCTGTTCAAAATTAAGAAGTCCATCCTCAACAACCTGCTGAGTATGAGATATCGCTTCAAAGTAACAAGTACAAAATACGTAAATCATTAAATAGTTATCGTAATTATTAAATAGTAGCACTTGGAGTTTAGGGGAAAACATTCAGTAGGTCCTTAAGAATTTGAAATAGCTGATATTCATGTCTCGAGGGTAAAGTTAAACAGTAAATGGGACAAAACATTTAAATATCCCACTGATATAACTTTATTGTTTAATTTAAAATCATGTAATCAAGTTTCATCATCTTACAATTTTTTAATGCATTTATTTTTTAAAAACTTTTAAATATCAAAGCATCAATTATACTGAAGGTAAACTTACATGCCACAAATCTGAAAATTATTTTCAAGTTTCTGGATTGATAAATAGCAATACTGGTCACCTAAACCTTTAAAATATCTTTCGTTTCTTGTGTTTCATTACTTTTACATGCAGTGTATTATAATGAAATCTTAGTTGCTAAAGTCTTTTCGCTTAGTTGTTTCTACGCAAAAGAGGATTGCACTTACTCTATCTTTGTTTCATTTAATACTGATAAAAGCGAAAACCCTTTGGTTTAAATTTCTATTTATTTTCCCTACCGCTAGTGTGTTAGTGTTAATGTCCGAATATTTGTCTTGTAAAGTTGCGCATACTCTTCTCTTCATGTCATTTCCCCCTCTCAACCCTTTCACAAACTCGCTTGAATGATTTCATTTGCAGTTTGCACAATGACTTCATTTCAAACTTGTTCTCATTGGGTTATTGAATTCGGAGAATGTCTATATTTGGACAGAGCTTGCAGCAGATTTAATCTAAAGATTAATTTCTACCAGTGTATTAAATGCTGTAAATTTAATAGTAATTTTTTGTACTGTAACATAAGTTGAATAATATATATTCAATGGAAAAATGCATGTGTAAACTAAGTTATGTTTTCGAATCAAAATATAAACATTTTAAACAAAAACCAAAATATGATTTCCTTTAATGAATGTTAGTAGTGTGAAATAGTCCACTTTGCATTCTGTATCTTTAAATTTGAAATTTTAGTTAGCGTAGTTGAGAGATTTTAGGCAAAAACCAAATATTTTCTTCTAAATTGGTCTCTGTTCTACGATTGGTAACAATTAAATTGCCACGAATTTTTTAGTTAATGTTGGTTCCCATTTTTTTCGTTTTTTCCCCTTAACAAATACTGCAAGAGCTTTTAAGAAAAAAGTTTAATCCAAAAGAAGATTGCTATTAAAAGTTCTTAAGATAAATAAAATTTAAGTAAAGAGACATATAGTTTTATTATTTTCGTTTTTCTTTAGTTAATATCAGAAATCTCTTAAATATCTTTATTCTTTGATAACAAAGGTGTTAATGTGAATTTGAAATTTCTCTAAAATTATTTTCAATTTCTTTTTTTATATATATTAACTTAATAACGAAATCTTATTGCCCGTTAAATCACACACGCAGCAATAAAAAGAAGAAACAGTGATCAGTTTCTCTTCTCTCATTTAATTGTACCATTACTATACAATGTATCTTAGTCTATAATTATTAAGTCAGACAATGAAGTAAATCAAATTGGTTTTATTCAGATCTTCGAATTCAAAATTAAATATCTATATTATTAAGTATATGGAATACGCCCCTTCATGCATACGGACCTAAAAAGTATTTAATAGTTTGCTTATTTAAAATAATTCTTAAAGTCACAGTATCAAGTTCGTCCTCTATATTAACTGTCTCGTAGAATCTCTTTCTCTCTTTCTCTGTTACTACTACTGGTCTTCCTGTAATCTCTCATTTTCTTTTACAGACCTCAAACTAACACACTTAATTTTTAAATGAAAACCTCATCAGTCGTATTCACTACACTTCAAAATTTCTAATCTAATTTACATAAGTCGAGGTTCATTCATAAAAAGAGTTATCGTCATATGAAATTCCTTAGAGGTTATTTGAAGGGAAATGAGAGTGAGAGCCCCGTTATAATAGTTCTTGAGACATATAATGAATGACACAGAAAAAAAAATCTAATATAAATAAATATTTAAAGAGACACGGAACTCGAAATGCAAAATTCTCTAACATTTGACTGGATATTCATACAATGAATGAAAGATGATATTTATTGTGTATTTTTGCATTACAAATAATTCATACATTTTCTTCAGTTAAAATTTCTTGTTACTTTCCTTACATATTTAAAATGTGGCTTGTGAATGAAAATTAAAAATAAATGTTTTCATACGCAGTCTATTTATTTTTAGATATAAATAAAGAATTAAATGTATTGGGTTTTAACTTAACATTTGTAAAAAGACTTTTTACCTTTGCAGAGTAATTTTTTACAAACGATACCTCGAAATTTTTTAAAGTGTAAATTTTTTAATAAATTAAAAATAATCTACATATGAGTTTTATTATGCAATTAATTATATCAATTAAAAATTTTGTGACATTCAAACAAATTTCGAGTCATAAGAAGAACATTTGAAACGAAAACTTTTCAACGGACATTGTTCAGAAAAGGGCGTCAGAAAAATATTGTCAAATCTAAGTAACTTTTAGCGTTTCAAAGGGTCATTTTCAACCAAAAATTCTTTTCGCGGTTTCTGTGTTTCCTCAAAAATGAAATATGTGCACGTATTGATCGATATACTCATGCAGTTTTTCTATTAAAGTTTTATGTATAGTACAGAATGGAAATCCTCCTGGAAAGACAGAAATGTGGGATCAAATATCATTCTGCTTCCACCCCCAGGTTTTCTTCTTTCTTCTTTTCAAATCTCTAAGCAAATGTTGAAGTTACAATTTCGCATAGATGATTCTTCCTCGCACAAATACCATGAGGTTGTAAGTCATCTTAACAATAAACCAGGCTCTCATAATAAAATCACATTTTTATGAGCCTGCGTATTATTAAGGTCATATAATGCTTATATTTACTTTATGTTTTTCTATCTACGAAAAAAAGTGATATATGACTTTCCTCCTCGCTTAACAAAAGTATAGGATTTTCTCTACTTGGATCGAGTTCCGTTCCAACAGATCGTAAGTTGGATTCATATTTTTCAACACTAATTTCATTCAAATGGGTTATATAAATTACACATAATACACAAAAATTTCAATGTATGTATTTATAATTATTGTACCTAATGTGAAAATACATAATATGTATTTTATTTAGAGTTATTATCTATGTTTTTGTATCTTTAATCTTTGTATATACAAACGAAAGAAAACCTTAAGTTGGATAGGTTTACAACTCTCATTGTCAGAAATTCAGGGACGCTTCTGTGCTTCCACCATATTTTCATGGATCAGCATCTTCTCGGTATACCAACGAGACCTGAGAGAAAAGAAAAAAAATCCATTACATAGAGAAAACATGTAATTTTTAGGTATTTTGAAAATCGAATAAAAAAATTTAAAAAGCTAACACATGCAGGCCTTATTTTTCATTCTAGTTTCATATTACCAATATCTCTATTGCAGATCTGACTGTACAAATCTATAACAGTGCATGGAATTATTGTAACTTAAGTCGATAAATGTTGCTTTTTTTTAAAAAAAAAAATGTTTTGTGATACATAAGCACTAGAATTCATGAAGTAAATACTCAAAGATGATATTGTAGCTATTTATTCCGGTTCACCCGCATCTGGTATTTTTGAATTACTAATGTTAGCTCGCGTATTGCTTACGATATCACGTGATCTTACTTGGTAAAAGAAATAGTATACCTTGGAGTATTAAAAGCTTTTACTTGTAAGAGGGACCGTGTAGGTAGGTAGGTATGTACTTGTTCTTGGTTTGCAACATTCTATATATTCTAATATTCAGATTTTAGAATGTTTTTGATTAATTATATTGATTTACATACTTCTGTTTAATGTATTTTATTATTCATTACTATTAATTGTTACTGTTATAATAAATTAATGAAACAGGCATTAAGACTCCTAAAATAATGTTTTATGATGCGCTATTTATATCAGATATATTTAAGTTCTGCATTGCATTTATGTTAAATTTTCCGAGAAAATAAACACAGTTCTAAAAGGAAAAAATGCTCATGTATGCATATTTACAGACGCAACTTTATGAAGAATATATTTCCATTAATTAGTAGATGGTCCCCAGTTTTATGACTTTTTATGTAAGTGTAATATTTAATTGGTGACAACATGATGGTATATGCAAACGTATCGACCCATGCTGAAGATGACCATTAGTTTGTAATTTTATTGATCTTTCTCTTATATTAGGCTATATTTCTACCTGTTATATGATCACAAGCAGCGAATCAATTTCGTAAAAGCCCGTCCTTTAAAGACATTCTCTTTAGAATATATGAAATTTATTCGATTTCTGTCAATTATATCGATTGGTTTATATGGGAGAGCATAAATCTCCCCCTGAATAATGTTCTTATATGTATGTCCCCAAGAAGCTGAAATATATGAATCCAACAAAAATCAATGAAAGTGGGAACATTCTTTTAAAAATCTTATTAATATGTAAGAAATGTATTAAATATTATTTTTAGAAAAAATAGATTATACTAGTTAGAAACTAATAAAGTTTTCAACTTCCTTATATACAAAGAAGCTTAATCTATAGTTGAAAATATAAATTATTCTAAGATTATACAACTAAATGTGCTCCACCGACGTAAGCTGTTAGAAGATTGATACAAATGTAGGTGTAAAAGTTTATAATAAATAAGACAATGGTATAACATTTTTTATTTTTATTTTGAGGAAGAAATAGAAACTGAAACGGAATTTTAACCAGAGTAAACGATATTTTTTAATGATTTCATAACGAGAGATTTTCCGTAGTTTCATTTAGATTCGAATTAAAAAAACTATACGTAAAATAAATTCAAAAACTTCAATTTATAAATTATGAAAAAATAATGCAGAATTTCGAAATTCATCCTCGTAAAATGTTAGTAAAACTGCAGAATCCGAAACGAATAACCTTTAATTTCATTTGATGTTTCTCTCTTCATGGACTTGCTTTCTCTAGGTAAGTCTGGGGCTTTCGATAACAAGGTGCCTGAAAAGGACCGGTTTAAGTCTGGTAAATCCCTAGACTATTAATGATATGTGTCGACCTCCTGTGGTCCTGTATGAACTATGTTACAATTTGTCATTGATTTTAGTGATGAATATTTGATATGGGGTTATTAACGTATATAACACGCATCTGAAATAATTTGCACGAAACCAAATATATATTTTATTAAAGTAACCATTGAACTTAAATACATTTAGGAAGAAGTATATTAATCGTGAAATACAATTAAGAAGTACCTTACTATAATGAAATCTGATTCTTTAAGAATCTTAATAATAAAATACAATTAAAATATATTTGTTGAAATAATGATATAATATAGAGAAATATATCAAGAGTTAATTAATTACTAAGCTCTAACTTAAAAAGAGTTTTCAATAATTAACACTTAATAAAACAAACACACTGACAAGCATTGTATTGTGAGGTAATAAAATTCTAATCTTCCTACTACAATGTTTTGAAATTTAAACATTTTTTCCAAGAAATAAATTGATATTTTTGAGGCCCTTCACCGATCTCAAGACCTTAGACTTCAGTTGTCTTTTCTATAAAAAAAATTTCCGTTGAGTCTGATTAATATTTTTTCCCATGGAATTTGATATCGTTGATAAACACCGGTGAAGCAGCCCTGGGATACCTAAGAAATTTTTCTGCTTTTTCTCCTAGTATTTCTCTCCTCCTCATCTCCTTTCTTGCATTTAACATTATTTCTTGCATATACATATATATTCGTAAATATCGGCTTATTGCACTGTTTGATCAAATGTGGGCCTTGCACAAGTAAAACTAATCAACTACCCTTTGATATTTCTCAAACCATTAAATAGAGCATTTGATAATTTGTATTTGTTTTGAATCTTATTGTCACTAAAATTGTACTAAATAATAAAGCGTTAAAAATTCATTATAATTTCAAAAGTATGATACATTTTCATTAATATTTTAGGTATATAATTGCATGTCTAGAAAACTATTGTACTTTTTATAATTCAAAAAATTAATTCTTAATATATACGCCCCAAGACATCCAAATTATTGAAGAATATTATTGTAAAATTATAATGAGACAAGCATTTAAGACATATTTCGAAGAATTACATTGAGTTCCATCAAGCTAATTTCAAACTATAACATGAAACTATAACTAGATAATGAATGATAAGGAAATGCAACATGAAAGTTTCAAGCGGTTAATATATTTTGTTGCAACTTCTAATAGATTTTTATTTAAATATAAATAATAACTTCTTGTTAAATATGTCTACTTTAATATATGAATAAACTTCTTGTTAGATTATGTCTACTTCTAAAGGAATAAAATAAAAGGCATGTTTTGTGTCATTGTTAGGTGTCATAAATATTTTTTTTTCTTTTAGATACAAAGTGATGTTTTGCCGTCTTCTGCCTTATATTAAAATATTTGTTTCAATAAACAAAATTACATTATACCAAGCATATGTCCATATAATTTTTATTTTGGTGCTGGTAAACACGTTATTATTTTTAAATATAACATTGACGTGTTATAAATTCCATCAACGCCTTTAACGATAGCATTTTTCTAAAATGCTGTAGTAGTCTCAACCTTTGACTTGAGCTTAATCAAAATACCTCCTGGAACGAAATTTAAGCAATATATGTTTGTCGTCAATCACTTTCAGCGGTTATGTACGAGTCAAAATTGGGAAAACAGCCCAGATAGCTAAATAACTTGGTAGAGGAAGCCAAACCCAGCTTTTAACGGCAGCTTCCCACTAACATTTGACCCGCAAATCGTTGAGATGACGCACGTGCTTACGGTGCTATCCGAATAAGTTACTAACTAAATACTCTGTATTAATTTATTTTTGCACGATTTTTTTTCTCGTAATTAACTTCATTATTTAGAATGTAAATATATGTAAGTGTGTATCCTAAATTTATTATATGCTCTATATCCTTGACATGGTTGAAAACACCACGATGTTAAACGAAGAATTCTCTAAATGTTTCTTAAAAATATTTTCTTGGCATTTGTATTTCGCAAATATATGTTTTTTATTGTTTAGACTGCTTTATGTGACTGAGAAGAATAATAAAAAAACTAAATTAAGATTTTATCATTCAAGAATTTATTCATCGCATATCTACTCGTATGAAGAAGATGTGACTTTTATGGGAATAAATAGGAAATATTTCAGAATTTTTGAATTGTAGATATTTAATACATAACTTTTCCTAGTTACTGAATAGTTATTCCTAAAATGATGACTAATCTGACACTTTATAACTAATAATAATCATGCAGAAAAAAATTCAACGTTATTTTCAACTAATACTGTTGAAACAAATATCAATTCGTTCTAAGTATAAAGAAGATAAATTATTGCAAATATAAAATTAATGACAATGTATGAAACACGTAATTTTAATAAACTTCGAACAATTTGATATATTTTATACCATCTCTTAAATTCCTATGCAATTAGATTGTAATTTAATTATTCTTGTGCCCTTTTGATGACTATAAAATGATTTATCACATTTAAAGCGTTTGTGTAAACGTTTGTTTAAGCTAATCTATTCTTAAGAATTTCATCAATTATTACGTAATAATGCGAAAATCTTTAAGAAAAGGGATTATCTACAATGGTAATCAGAAATATCCAATGTATGACTATCCTAGTTATCATCTTGAATAATTTCTAAATAATTATATGCAAAATTGTGAATTAATTATTCTTTAATTTTAATATAAATTCATAAGAATAATTAAAATTACGTGTGAATGTTTTTTAATTTGCAAATAATTTCTTATGAATATATGAGTGTATTATACACATGTATATGTAATGTGTGTATTACAAGAGTGTATATGTTATGTATGTATTACAAGCACTCCAAGCTTCCCAAGCATTTATTATTCTTTGTTCATCGCATTTAGACGTATAATAATTCTGTGATGAATTTTTGAGTATTCTAAGCAGATACTCAGATATACGTTCGGTACTTATTCTAGGAAATATAACTTTCATTTAGAAATAAAAAACAATGTTGCTGTTCTACACTTCAGTTATAAACAGAAGAATATTTTACTAAATCAGCACACTTGACAATGTTAATAAATATCACATTAATAATCTAAAAGTAAATATAATTTTTTGAATAGTAAGTTCTATTAAATTCTAAAGAGAAATGAACTAAAATTTTATTTTAATATGAAAAATTGTCGAATAATTGTTTTTAAAAAAGCCGCGCATAAGTTGAGAAAGTTTTCGTCTTCAAAAACGCACAACACACATATTTTGCTGCGTCCTTCACCTTCAAGATAAATAAAACCTGCCTGAAAATTTATAACCTTGCCAATACATCATATATGCCACTCTAACTGTTAATCAAGACAAAACAGTTTCCTTGTGTAGGAAGTGAAAAAAAAATTCTTTTCCTGTGATCTCTAATAGATACTGTAATTACGCAAGAATAATAGCTACTTCACTAGTAATTACGCTTAACAGTTCCTGCATCTAATAAAAGTTTTAAAGTAGCAGCATCAGATAACGTTATCGATGATCTGCAATTGTGGGATAATGGAAGTGATCAGCGTTAACCATTAGACCTTTGAAGAATTATTCACTGATAATTGATTATGCCTGTCCCTAAGATAGAGTTAATAAGTCAGCTCTGAATATCCTTATGTAGCCCGCACGCATATTTAACTTTCTCATCTGTACAAACTTAATTTCTTTACATGTCAAATGTGAAATTTAATTTATTTCAAGATGTATTAAATCAAATATAGATATCATGTATCAGGTATGAAACGCTGGAACCTTTTTAATACTAGTGGCATACCAGTGGAACCTTTAAGTTCCATCTTAATCACAACGGATGGATTATTGTTTCATTCACTTATTTTTACGCAACTGGTAAAAGTGTTATATCTTTTTATGACAAATATATCTGGATATTTACAGAAATCACCATCTGTATACATCTGTCACTCGTTGCTGCCATATTGATAAAATCATATATTTTAAGGCTGTGAATAGTTGGATAGAAGACAGAGAACACTTTACGATGTACTAAAGAATTTCTGATACATTAAATTTCCAGAGGTTTTAGCGATGACTTTTGGTTTGGGTTTTGGTTCCAAAGTAGCTTATGAAACTAATAGATACATTTAAATTTCAAATATTTTTTGATGTTTCCCAAAATAAATTCATTTATCTTGTAAATTTATCGCTTAGGTTTAGTTGTGATATTTTTATCATTTAGTTTCATAAGGCTTTTCGGAACTGGCATCCACAAAGTCTCTAATTCTGCATTGAATTCCTTTGCATACCCTCAGTTCTCCTGGAAAACTTGAAAGAATGTCGTTGTTGCCGTGGTCTGAAATAGACAGAGAAAGAGAGCCTTCTTAACATAAACATCAAAAATAAAACTAATGACGTGGACCACAGATGTTCTTTTTTCTTTCATGATTAAATAAATAACAGAAACTTTCATCTTTGTGATGAATGTACATTTGGGCGTTATAAAGAAACACATTTTAATTTGATGGTCTCTATAACTTTAAAAAACCTATCAAAATAAAGTATTATATTCGATGCTCTAAGGGAAAAATGCGTTGATATTCTATATTCAAGTTCTTCAAATTTGAAAAGGTCTCTCTGTTTATCTTATAGATGAGTTGTTCCAGGCATTCAGAGATTTTTACACAATACCTTTGTTTCAATACAGTTACACAGAGCGTTTCGAAACTCATGGGCAAAAATTTATGGCGTGATAGAAAACATCTAAATAAGCAATTTTCACCATACAATGCATGGGCAGAGAGCAAGCGGTGAGCCACTAGACGATGCTGTAATGGAAAGCATAAAGCACGAGTTTTCTTACTCATCGTCATTTCTACCTTGGATTTCACGAGGCTTATTGACATACAGTAATTAGGAAAAGGTCATGCCACTTGAAATCCATGGTAAAAATGACGAAGTGTGAGAAAACTCTCATGCTTTCTATTACAACGCCTTCTAACGGTTCACTACTTGCTCTCCGCCTATGCACTGTGGGTTGAAAATATATATTGCTTGTTTAGATTGTTTCTATCACCTCTAAAGTTTTGAAACACTTTGAATATCGACAATAAAACTTTGTTGAACATTATTATTTTAACAATAACCACATATTTTTATACCTAATTTTTACATATATTGTCTGCTCATTGTAATAATCTGCTCATCGTAAAATTTATTAATCATGAAAAATTCTAAATATTTGCTTCAGTTTCTGGTAATCGAAAGTGAGTGAGATGAAACCTTAAATATGCTTATATATTAGCTTAATGACTGGATAAGCTTCTTCTTTTGATTATGCTCGAGATTTAAACACAAATTCATAAGTATTTAATGTATCAGAACTCCAATTCATGTATACCTTACAAATTCCTGTAAAACTTTGTGTAAATGATTCTTAATACATAACTATATATTTATCAGTAACTGTAAAATTCAATTGAATTTCAAGTGTGTTCACATGCATTCTTTCAAATGTGTAGCAAAAGAGGTCAACATATATTTTCTAATAATAATTTAAATAATTATTCTGCGCATAGAAAAAATGTGTATTAATTAAAGATAATAGGTTTGCTGCATCTTTTTTGGAATAATTCACATATATGAAATTTTTCATTTTCAGCATTATATTCACAACTAAATTCTACCTCTAACATAAAATCCGTAAAGATTTTGTGTCTTGAAAGCAATTAAACTATACCAAAATTTTGAAAGAATATGCTATTAGAAAGTATAAATTAAAAATATTTTTAGGAATACATTATTTTTATAGGAGCAGCCCAGAAAGAATCAAAAATCTTTATTGTTCTTTCCTAAGCTGAAAGTAAAGCAAGTAAAGATAACAGAGTTACATAATCAAATTTAGCTGATCTGACGCTTTCTTGTTTCATTAACTGGACTAAAAGTGTTTTTGTCCATTATATCCGCAACGCCCAGAATACTAATGCAAGAAATTCAGTAATGGTGGGTTCAGTCAAATTCTTCGCTATGCTGATTTAAAACAGCGTAAACAATTTCGTTATCATAGCACATTTCTGATTAATGACAGATTCTAAAGGACTGATGTAAGGATAATGTTTTTCAAAACCTGAAATTCAAAAAAAATTATTCGTGAACTGTTTAGTTCCAGAAAAAAAATCTACTTTCACAAGAGTTTTCTAGTAAACTCGATTTTTGTGATATTCTCAACAATTTCTTATTTTGACTGAAAAATATTCTTGTCTCAAATAAATAATCTAAGTAATTGGAAAATAAATATATATAGTACTGAAACGTGACCAATCGTCCTCCTTCAGAGAGGATAATCCACCTTTTGTTGGTTTTGTCCTTCCTCGAAAAGTGTCCTCATTTTCGATATTTTAAAACTAATCTGTTAATCTCTGTATTCAGAAATGCCGGGATAATTTATTACGCAATTGTTGAATAAAAATAACTTTTAGAATATTCAAAAGTTCAAAAGAGATGACTCGCTCTAATACCTGTTATAGAGCATATCTTACAATTATTTTAGCCTCTCCGTTCATTTTTTAAGCTTAAACAGATATCCAACATTCTTGGAATCTTTTTTCCATTTATAAATTATCGGAAATATTAATTCAATTTGTACATAATCAGCGTCTATTTTCCAAAAAACGATTCAAAAGATCGAAGGTAAACAAATTTCAGCTACGGAAGTTAGTCTTATTTGAACGATTTTGTCCTTCAATATAAATAACAATTTGAAGAAAAATTTATTCCTTTAATAATAAAAAGAGAGAAAATTGTCAAACTTAGAGAAATCAAATCCAAGCATGACAGAAGAGTGAACCAAAAAAGTGCAGAACTTGTACTAAATATGTTTCCAAAATGCCGAAGAACGGTCTGAAATAAATACCACAAGAAATAACAGTTTTCAATGGTGTTTTTTGACTTCATCGCAAGTAAATTGGTTAGATATTGAAAATTATGTTGAGTTTTTATCGAAATAAATGACTGATATTAAAATCGATGATAATTGGCTGTTTGGAGAAATTAGAAGATTGAATACGTATTTAAATTCTGATAAATTGGGAAAATCGACATGTTGAAATTCATAAAAGATGGGGGGAAATATTTAACCATTTCAAAAATAAACAAATTCCATATGAAAATTTAATTATTCTTGTTGAACTTAAGTTGTTCAGCCCTGGAACTAATACAGCAGTTGAAAGATTTTTTCCCAATGGTAATGATTCTTGGACAAGTGAGATATCAAGATTGAATGTTCCGAAATTTCCAATATATTGTTAGACAATGGTATAATGACAAAAAATGTTCATTCAGTGGGAAAATACTCGTTTAATTAAATAATTAGAAGGGGTTCAAGCATAATTAGTGTATTTTTGTTTGAATTAATAAAGTAGTTGATTTATTTGAGCTGTAATCTTTCCGTTCTCATTTTCATTGTAAAATAATTGGTCACCATAATAATGCAGTTCATAAAAGGAAAACAAAGAAAACCAGACACCATATTTTATACGCTGTATTATTCGAAAAAATATAAATCATGTATTGGGCTCTTTCATTTAAAATAATAATGAAGAATAGGCTAATGTTTTATGTAGTGCTTAGTACGACTTTGCTGGAGTACTTAGAGTCTGACCTCTTATTGGGATGGACTTAGTGAGCTTGCTTTTCGTTGATTTCTTCGTTTACCAAGAAGTTAGATAAAATGGTGGTATTAATATTTTACTTTAAAAAATTACAAATGCTTGAGAAAATTTAAAGAGAAGAATTTTTGGACGGACTTTATAATAATGCAAATATTTTACAAAAATTATTTATGAAATTTTCTTTTTAAATCTTTATGACACGTAAGCGCTTTCAAAGTTTTTCTTTCAAGTAATATAAACTTAATACATATATTAAATATTTTTACTATGCATTAAAATATTCATAAATATTTCATAAACAATTACTTTTTAAGACTTAAAGAAATATTTTATGTTAAATTATTTCAAACTTTTTAATTGAATGATAGTGAAGTATCATGTGATTATTTGATTAAGGTTTGTTATCACATTATTTGAAGAGCCATAAACTATTGTGTGAATAAGATGTCATATATAGCTTCCTTTCTTGAGAGTATGATTGTTCGCTCATTTTGTGTTTCTAAATATGGGGATAAGATTTATTAATCTATTTATTTAATTTATTAATATTATTTAATTTTATATCGAATATAGCTAGGGGAATAAAATTTATCATATAATATTTATTAAGTGTGCTGAGATAAAACAAATAAATTTTTAGATACTTCTACATATCTCTAAAGAGTATTAGCTGTTTTAAAAAATTTCAATAACAAAGAATTAATATTTATAAAAGAAAAATCAGAAAATACTGAAAAATTAATATTTATAAAAGAATAATTTTTATAAGAGTGAAGAAATGAAAAATAATAAAGAATCAATATTTTAAAAGAATAATTATAAAAAGCAATGAAGAATTATAAAGAAGAATGAAAAATTAATATTTTTAAAAGAATAATTACAAAAATTATTGACGAATTTAGAGAAAATAATGAAGAATTAAACACTTATTTATTTTTACCAAGCCATTTACAAAAGAAGAATTGTGTAATGGCCACATTCCGAAAATTTTCTTTCCTTTCACTTATCATCGACAAGCTTTGATTCTTGTTAATAAATAAAACAAGAAAATCGTTATTCAGAACACCCATCCAATCTTCTTATTTTGGATATCTTGAAAAAATACTTTCAGCGAACTTAAAAGGAATTTCTCCGTCGGTCATTCTTCAGTTTTTGTTTTCTGACATTTTTTTTTTACTCAAGAAACTTGGTAACAGTTATTCCAGTAAAACTGAAATGGAGGAAGAAGTTGGAAAAAGATGAAAATTTGCGGAGCTGGATGCGAAATACTCTTATGGTCGAATGTGTTAGGGCATCTCTGAAAAGGACGATATTAGAGAAGGGACAGGGAATTGATCTGGCTGAAAGCTGATGCGTTGTATTGTTCTTTTTTATCCTGTTTTTTATATTTGGATTATATGGAAATCCATCTCACTCTCCATCACAACACTCCGCGATCGCATCACTTTTCAGCAATTGCTTCCGCTTCTATTCCGAGGATATTCGGTCATAATCGCTCATACCAGAGAAAAAGGCCTTTTTTTTGTTCTGACAATAGGACAAAAGTCACATTATAGAAAGACGAATGAGAATGTGTGTGCTGGATAAAGAAAGTCGTAGCTCTGAAATTTATTATCGTAATTTTACGAATTAAGATATTGTTTCCTTCGAATTCGAAACATTGTATACGTTTTATGAGAAAAAAGGAGACTTTAATGCTTAATATAATAACATTATTACTTTTAAAAAAATTCACTTTAATTGTTTTCTTTGCTCTAGATATTGTTAAGGGCATTGACACTATTAAATTTATATATATATATATATATATATATATATATATATATATTTATATATGGTGGTATACTCATAATGCTTATAACATTTTCTAACGTATAAAACATTACATATGTAGATTTTATACTTCGTAAGAATATAATTTTTGTAACATATGGGGGCATTATATAAATTTAAACTTTTTAAATTATATAATCTATCATATATATATATCTATATATATATATCATTAGTCGCCAATGTTTTCTTTGAGATATGAGTTCCATTTCTGATGACAATTAACACTCGTCGTGTAGTGGGCTGATGCTTGTTAGTTCTGTCGTGGATCAATACTCTCACATTGAAATGGTGTGGAAATTTAGAGAGTGAGGTACCAGCATGTCGAATTCATCAACAGAACATGGCTCATAATTAGAGAACTGTCACTAAAAACTCTAGAGTTCTCCAAAATGTAACTTTAATAGACAGTTAAAATTTCATCAGAAATATGTCATTTATTTTTCAGTTGGAACAGATGCTTTACGCCGCCGGCAAAATATAAATAAATAATTATGAATAAAGCATTTTTCAGTATTTTTCTTCCATTTCTTACTAAATATCAGATTTAAAGCCCATATTTAAGTCATAAAAAATAAGAAATCCATTGTAAACATCTTCCAAGAAAACGTTATATCACGGCTGTCAACTTATATTTAACAGAAGCGTAAAATAATTTTAATTCGGCCTTTAAGATCGCATGATTTAATTCAAGTTCTCTCTCTCTTAATTTGGTTGTTTGTTTCAGATTTTGGCTATGAATCTCCTCGGGACATTTTGTACTAGGCATAAAGAGAAGAAATTCCATTTTATAAAGTAAAATAATTTAAAAGTTAGTATCTGGGTAAAACAGAGAATAAAACGCTGTTTTTATGAGATCAAATGCATGGAATAAAATCAACGTCACGTAAAAAATTAAATATTTTTGGTTGGAGGTTTTCCCAAACAAAATAATTTCATTTTAAGTGAATTAAAATGATGTGTATGATTTAAAATGTTTAGTACAAACATTAAAAAGTATAAAATTCTGTCAAGATGTGCTTAACTGAGGACAAACAGATTGTATATATATAGGAGAATTCTCTTCTAGATAGAGGTGTTTATGTGTAAGTAACGTGTGTCTTATTTGTAGACGTATTTAAATAA
This sequence comes from Nephila pilipes, assembly GCA_019974015.1. NCBI lineage: Eukaryota > Metazoa > Arthropoda > Arachnida > Araneae > Nephilidae > Nephila > Nephila pilipes. The sequence goes on along the minus strand of BMAW01058094.1, from coordinate 95,406 downwards.
TATCTCGTCTCTTTTCAATTAAATCTCCCATTACCATAATTATAATAAATTATTCATTTTTTTAAAAAAGGAAAATTCACATGCAATATCTTAAAATTATAACTATACAATTCAATAATAAAATTTGAATGGTTCATGCATGTTAATATGCATGTTTTCTTACAATTAAGATAGTAATGCTGTACACACATTTCTTTTCTCCTGTGCTTCTGTTTCAAAATGTTTAATGTGGATCAAATCAAAAACAAGGTACCTCTTAGGATTAAACTTCGAGTGAAATCATATGAAGAAGAAAGAATTTGGTGTTTTGAATCTAAAAATATTTGTTATGAAAAACTCATAAAAAAGATTATTTTTATAAAAAATTTTGTAAAGCTAAATGTAAAAACTTGTTTGTTGAAAAATCTTATTTTGTACTATATTGATGATAATAAATAGGAGTACTTTATAAGTTAAAATATACCTTTACCCCCTTTTTACTTTTGGAGAATCAAAATTTCTTTTCTAAGTGATATGTAAGTAAATCATTAACAAGGTAATTTAATTTTTTTTTATTCCTACCAAATTTTCTTTTTAATGAGGCATTACATTAAATTACATTTGTTAATTTTCTGTGGCAGTTCTTACGGAAATTTTGGGAGATAATCCATTTTATATTACTTATACAAGAAATATTTTCATTAACATTCTGATGAGATATTTTTTTTTCATTTCAAAGATAAGAAAAGCAATTAAATTTTTTGAAAGAAAAATATTTACTCATACTGAGTTTGTGAAGAGTTTTGTTTTTACCCTGAAAGACCTTTCCCAATCAACCTGTTATTGTTTTAAGATAAATGAAAATGTTGGCTTAGAAGAATTTTTAATCATAATAAAATTCACGAGAAAGGAGGGACATTTTGGCACCAACCCTAGAATCAAATTAAATTCAGGAAAGAAGTTTTTTTTCTGCATAAATATGATATATTTCAAAATTCGATGAGATTTAGACGTGAGCATTCGTGTAAATAAACAAATTTAACCGAAAATTAATCGTAAAAAATTACACTAATTTAATTTTTTAGATTATTTAAATTTTTAATTGAGAAGAACGCAACTAAGATAAAACATTTGATTTAAATAAAATTTCTGTGAAAAGTATGATTAAAATACGAATTTAAAATAGTAGTAAAACAAAAAAAAAATAGATGTTTCTATAGATATTGTTTTCGGGAAATAAAAGTCTATTAAATAATATTTAAAATCTCAAAAAGGACTTTTAATCCACCTCCTTAATACACAGAAATTCTCTTCTTAATTCAATGATGAACTTGCCTAATTAATTACAGAAAAATGTGTTTTATCTTCTCTATTTCTAGAGAAGAAACAGCAGAGTAAAAAAATTGAAATTTGTAATAAATGGAGAGATGTGTAAAAAGTAGAAGTTAATATTTGATAGAGAACTACTTATTAAAATATATTAATAATTAAATAATCAAAATGTCGTCTTACTATTTTAAAAAGAACAACTATTATAACTCACTTGCATTATTTATACAAAGAATTATGAAATGAGACCAAAATTTCTAACATTTTTAAACTTTTCAAATTTTTATCAAAAACAAAGTAGTAATAAAATATTTAAAATGCTGTCTTACTATTTTAAAAAGAACGTCTGTTCTGACTCCCTTTCATCATTTATGCGAAGTACTATCAACTAAAACCATAATGTCAAACATTTTTAAACTTTTCGAAGATTTGTCGATCAACTTACTCTCTACTTTCTTAAAAAAAAATTGAACTATTCAGTCTCAGTTTTACCATTTACCTACATCAACTTTTGCAAAGTCCTTCCTTTTTATTTGACCTATATTATGTTATACAGCAGTCTCAATACAACCATTAACTCTGAATAAAACATGAAACTTCGAAAAACGCTCAAAGATCCCAGTCACGTGATCATTCGACATTTATAGAAGAGAGAGAATCGGGTCATTCTTCCCCCAACTAATTTATGGAGCTTCGTACCATTACAGGAAACGTTACCACCTCCCGTGTCTGAAAAAAGACGCCAATTCATAGGGGGTAAAAAGAAAGAAGTATCAAGTTTACATTCACACAAATATATATATAAATATATATATATACGTATATATATATATATACATATATATATATATATTCCAGTTGTGGCTGTTAAATAACAATACTGACGTATAAAACATTTTATTTTGTTTCATGCATATTTGCTAATTGTCAATATACAACCCTCCTCTATCCCTACAACATTCCATCAGGAACTTCAATGATTCGAAACAGTGCTGGAAGTCTTCTGTCAGCTCCTTCAGGACGCATGCCGCTTTCTCTTTCACAGCTTCAATGGACTCAAATCTTGTTCCTTTTAATGCAAATTTCATCTTCGGAAACAAATAGAAATAGCATGGCGCAAGATCCGGCGAATAAAGCAAACACTTGGGTGCTCTACTTGGCCTAGAAACCTCTTGACAGACAATAAGGAATGACTTTTCCTACAATGATTCAGATTATTTTTTCTTTTTTCTTTCACGGAGAGTTCAGCAAGGAAGTAAAAGTAGTAATGTTGATTAATAGAGTTTGACCTTCAGGAACTCAGTGAAGGTACACCATCCCATAAGTATCGAAAAAAACAACCATCATTGCTTTGAATTTTGATTTACTTATTCGAGCTTTTTTGGCTCTCGGTGAAGATGAGCTCTTTCAGTGTATGGATTGACCCTTCGTTGCAGGATCATAAGCAAAAAAAACACGATTTGTAACACTTTATTATGCATTCCAATAAGTTTGGGTCATTTTGAATGGCATTCAAAGTGCTAGTATAAACATTTTGCGAGCTTTTTGCTTAAACGTGAGAATTTTAAGCATCATTTTCAGACACCCTTTTTTCATGTAAAAAATCGTTATCTTAAATTTTCCGAACAGATTCTTTGTCCATTCCTACAATCGCATGAATACTTAACTGACGGTCAGATCAAACCTGATTACCTCTTTTTTCGATATTGTCACTCTTTTTTGACGTGGAAGGGCGGCCCGAGGGTCAATAAATTTCAAAGTCTTCTTGGTCACCTTGAAAACGCTTAAACCACTCAAAAAGACTTGTACGGGATAACCATTCATTGCCATACACTTCTTAAATTTATAAGTTTCAGTAGCAGTTTTTCCTGGTTTCAAATGAAATTTCTAAGCAATTCGTTGCTCTATTGTTAAGCTTAATATTTTCCCGGTGAAACAATAAAATAACTCTAATGCGAACGAAGGCTACGACTGTACGGATTTGTTTACAGAAGCGAGAGGAAATGAATTCGAAAGAGAAGGTATCACGCTAAACAACTGAAGATCGCTGGTGTTTGGCGTATGAGTACTTGTTCTGTAGCAGCGTCAGTCTCGTTATTTAATAGCCCCACCTCGTATACATATAAATATAAATATATACATGTATATATATATATATATATATATATATATATATATACAAACTAATAATGTACAAAAGGAGTATATAATAAACATGTAAATAAACATATAGTAAATTACTTATTATTATCATTATCACTTTAATTATTTTTTGCTGTAGATCTTTTTCACTACTTATATCTCCCTTGCAAACTTTTTTTTACATCCTTACTCTACTTTTTAAAAGCTGATAACTTAATCACTTCACTTTTACTCATTACTCAGCTTTCAGCATTACTTTGGCTGTTAATTACCTTCATTAAATTCAGACAAATAATAAGAACATAATTTACAATAACAATTTATCATTATTATTATTTGCTTTTTTAGCATTACGTCGGTGAGTACCTCTGTTTAATTTAAACGTATACTTCTCGTGTGATGAATTACAGAGGTCTCTCTCTCTCTCTAGAACTATTCCTGTCTCACTGAGGTGTTGAATGTCCAAAGATTTTACAGTCACCCACCCCTTTTACAAAGATGGCAGGCGTTAATATTCGGTCTTCCTGCCATGCAATCATCCACGATTGTACAAATTCATAATTAACACAAAATCAATACACAATTGAAAGTATTAAATATTATTTACAACAGGATACTTATGTATGCATGCATGTATATATATATATATATATATATAATTATTATTGAATTTTAGAATTAGATCTTTACAGATTTCTGGATGCATAGATTAAATTAAATACTTTTGATTAAATTATATAATCACAATAATTACATTTACGGTATTTATACTTAATAATGTATTATCTTCTTAATTTTGTTAAAATTGTTTGATATATTAAAAAAAAAAAATAAACCACTATAACCTGTTTATTACAATTATGAACTTCATAACCAATGCAAGGTCATGTTGAGTCCGGGTCTGTATACTAATTTCTTCAAAGACCCTTTACGTGATGCAATAGGGGCTATACGCTTTAAATACATCGGAATCGCCAAGTCTTCACGTGGGGCTAGAAAAGTGCAGTAACAACTCGAGTTCGATCTCATCGCTTTAAACTTAGCTTAGAATTACGAAACTGGTCACCAATCACGATGGTGATACGTTTCTAACACGTTAATTAATACCAAACCAAAATTACGAGATTTTAATGGAATGGGTATACTGGTTGGGAGATTGGATCGGATAGAGCTCTAAGCCCTTTAGGTGAGCTCTATCTTCCTAAAAGATGTACGTATGTAATATGTTGGTAAACAGATAAATTAAGTTCGTTAAAATAAAGTATACCTAGTTTGATAAGTGAAGATTAACTTAATTAACATTGCTTATAAATTGTTGTGAAGTTAGCAAGTAACTGAATCGATGAAATTCAAATTTAATGATATAATTTTTCTTAACCTTACGTTTATTATTTGAGTACAATCAAATGGCTAACGCCACTGAATAGTATGTTATTTCTGAATGGCCTGTAGATGTATTTGTTTATCAATTTATATTGGCGTAAACATTGCATATTATATTCTAGGTTATCAAGTATTTTTAAATAAACATACAAAATGAGCGTAAGGACGAAGAAGAATGCAAGTAGTTTAATATTTTTAAATAGGGATATTATCAAACGAAGGCTAATTCATTAAACTTTTAATTCTTTCCAAAACTATATAAATTTATAAAAACTTAATCTTTTTTCTTGACGTCAAATGTTTAAATATTAACTATGGTTATTAATTATTTGTTGTAGGAGAAATTTATAGTTTAAGTAAATACTCTGAATTGTCTGTCTATAAATAGTATGTGACAATAAATATTTATTAAATAAGTTCAGTATAATGAATTCTATAAATAAAAAGGGCAAATACCCTACAAATAAAATGACAAAAAATTTTAGAAGTTTATTAGCATTTCTTTAATAACATTCGAGGAAACTGCTTGACATATTAATGCTATACCTGCTCAATTTCAGTCTTCAGTTTCTCACAAATATTAAAACAAATTTCGAGAAGCTGAAGAAAGTCATGTGAGAATCATAAAAATGTCTTTTATTATTCCTCATTACGACGTTATAAGAAAGAAAAAAAGGGCTGAGTATGCCTTCAAAAAGTCACTTACTTTATTAAAAAACTTTTTGAAATTTAATTATAAGAAAGTTTTGTTTTGCTTCTCATCTGGCGGTATTTTTCAATCGGTAAAGAATTGAAAAGACAAAAAGACATTTTCTTTCCTTTCTTTTCTTTTAAAAAAAATTCTTAAATTCGAATTTATTTTCATATCGATTCTCCATTGATTTAATTGGTAAGGCATTCTTTTAATTTCTGAATGTCTAATAGTAATAAAAAAAAACATCTCAACCGGATAAAATTTCAAAACTGTAAAAGAACTTTTTAGAATTTAAATGAATGATTTAGAATTAAATTATAGTTAGCCCCTTATATTATTATACTGAAAAATAGATGTGAACTTATTATTTAGCTTAATTGAAATGAAAAACCTTAATAAATATTTCCAGAAAATAAGGGTTTTGCAGGAATTATTTAAACGAACAGCAATCCCCTCTTAATTAAAATACAGAATCATTAAAAGTATTTGTGAAAAAACGATGAGTTTTATTACATTTTTTAATCAAGGCACTAGTTAACTGAACTGGTTAGTTTAAACACCAAAAACAATTTAAATACCGGTTTTTTTCCTAAATTGTTCTCTACTTTGACTATCTATCCATCCAATTACTCTTGTCATTGCCAGAACTTTAATTATTTTTGTTAGTCTTAGTGGTATTTAATTAAACCCCATATAGAGTAAGAAACTTTATAAACCAGAAAATTTAATCCTGAGGTATTATTTTTTTAACCGACAGAATAAGAGAATAAGTAATTATTTCCGGATCTAAGATGGACAATTTGCTGTCTCTATTTTGCTTTTTCTTGTTTATAATATTTAATTTTTTTCATATTAACTTAACGAAACTCCCTTTCATTTTTCTTGAAAAAATAGTTCATTTTCTTTGAAATGTTTTATTACATTTTTTTTATTTATTGTTATGCTCAGTTCTTTACCAAGTAGTGAATTTTGTTTTAAAAACTGACTTGCATGACTATTTTAAATTTTGGTGTCGATTTTATTCGCCTATTTTTTTTTCACAATTAGAGCGGATTCTGAATCCTGAAATTCTTCCGAAGGAGAAAAATTATTTCATTAAATTTAACCATCTTGAAAAAAAATATCCTTAATGACTAATGATCAATTTCAGTATAAGAATTTTAATTTTGTTATGAATAAATTATTTAATAATAAAGATCAATTGTGCTAAAAAAAAGAGGAAAATGATTTCTTTAGTCAGAAAGATGTAACATTTATCGATCAGACATTAAGTTCTGCAGGGGAAGTTTAGCACTAAAAAGAAAGAGAACCATTGCTGAATTATGAGGTGTAACATGTATATGAATTGACAGTAAAAGAAAACAAACTGTAATTCAAGACATCAAAGATTCTACGGTCGAAATGTTTTCTTTTGTCGGTGAAATATACACCAGCAACCGAGGGAAAAAAAATTGCTTTTCTTTTAAAGAACACATATCTAGTTGTTGTCACACAACTGTCCTGTGCAAATTTAGGTCGTTGACTCACTAAGAAAAATTTGGTCTCCTTTTCATTATCATATGATCCTCAGCAAATGGCTAATATTTACAACTTTGAAAACTCGAAACCAACACTAACCTCTGATGTAATTCATTTGGCACTTATCCAAGATTATACCTTCTAAGGAATCTCGTCTTTTCAACGCATTTATTTTAAAAACTCTTTGTTGCATGAATTACATGTTTCCAGTTGGCTGTTCTCAACGAATTCGATAAGAAATGTCGCACTTTTTAACACGATTTTAACGGTTATCCGTGAATAAAGATTCAGAGAAATATTTGGCCGCATAATGGATTTCTTTTTCTATGGAAAATAAGATTTCTTCGAAGTGTCCTCATCCATTATCAATTCCATAAGTTTTATTTGAGACACATAGTCGCGTAATTTATTATAATGATTGATGTTGGTGATTTTCAAAGATTCTTTAGAAGTTTTAATACTTTAGTTGAATGCCATATTTTCCGGAATTGCAATTAAATTGTTGTTCTAAAAATAATTAGAAAAAATAATTAAAGAATAAAAGTATTCCAGTTGATTAGATTATGAAAACAGAATACAGCATTTATTTATTTTAAGCAAATTTCATTAATTTTTCATTATTAAATACATTTTTACATCCTATTAAGGGTGAAAAAAATATTTTCACTAAAATGGTTTTTTTTCTTTTTGTCATTCTCTCCCCACTTGTCTACAATGCTGGAGACACTTTTTTTAAATTCCTCTTTTACATAGTTACTATTAGTCAGCAATAAGTTTTTCATTGTATATTTATTACATTTATTTCTACGCTATAATAAATTTTTCGCTTAAGTCCTTAGTATACCTCTAAAACTTATTTGAAAGTAGAAATTGGAAATATGATCGGCTATGATAGGATCGGTAGAAATTGGAAATATGAATCAAAAATATGATAGGATCGGTATGATATGATAGGATCTATATGGGTATGATATGATAGGCTATGATATAATAGGCTATGATATGATATATACGGTATGATATGATAGGCTATGATATAATAGGCTATGATATAATAGGCTATGATATGATATATACGGTATGATATGATAGGCTATGATATAATAGGCTATGATATAATAGGCTATGATATGATATATACGGTATGATATGATAGGCTATGA
>BMAW01058094.1:20321-86943 GCA_019974015.1 Nephila pilipes | reverse complement strand
TTGTTGTTGTTGTTAGGGAGTACTTGAGTTTCTAATGAGGGAATCACGTACATCTTTCTTTTTAAGTTTATTCTACGTTCATTGAACGTAAAAGAAAATATTTAATTCATATTTATATCAATTATTTACTAAATTATTTACAAGATCATACTTTTGTTTCAAGGAAAAAAAAGACTAGTAAAAATTTATTTTGAATAAAAGTAACTTAGAATTAATTTTAAAATTATATAATTTTTCTACCCAGAATTCTTTAAGCAATAATAAAGCTAAAGTAACAAGAATGAAACGTCTTCTTTCAAAAGGATGTGCAATTTATAAAAAGGAAGTATATAGTTCTTAACAGGTCAAATGAAAAGTCCCCAGCCTGACACATAGATGGCGCTACTAGAATTAAATCCATATGTTTTTTAGTTAGCGCTAACCCTCAAAAGATGCGTGTATAAATTTGACAGCTGTCGGATCATTAGTTTGTGAATTATATCATTTTCAGCGAAGCAACTTTTGTTATTGTGAAAAAAATGGATAAAAAAGAATTTCTTGTGTTGATAAAATATTGCTTTTTGAAGGGAAAAAATACAGTTGAAGCAAAACCTTGGCTTGATGCCGAGTTCCGGACACTGCTCCAGGAAAATCAACCATCAAGGATTGGTATGCTAAGTTTAGACGTGGTGAAATGAGCACCGAAGACGGTGAACGCAGTGGACGCCCAAAAGAGGTTGTTACCGACGAAAACATTAAGAAAATCCACAAAATGATTTTGAATGACAGTAAATTGAAATTGAATGAAATAGCAGACACTCTAAAGATATCAAGTGAACGTGTACATCATATAATTCACGAATATTTGGGTATGAGAAAGCTCTGTACAAAATGGGTGCAGCGCAAACTCACTTTTGACCAAAAACAACGACGAGTTGATGATTCCGAGCAGTGTTTGAAGAGGATCAAACGTAATAAACCCGAGTTTTTGCGACGATATGTGACAATGGATGAAACATGGCTCCATCATTTCACTCCGAAGTCCAATCGACAGTCATCCGAGAGGACTGTACACGATGAACCCTCTCCAAATCGTGGGAAAACGCAACAGTCGGCTGGCCAGGTTATGGCGTCTGTATTTTGGGATGCGCATGGAATAATTTTCATTGACTACCTTGAAAAAGGAAGGACCCTCAACAGCGACTATTACATAGCGTTATTGGACCGTTTGAAGGACGAAATCGCCGAAAAACGGGCGCATTTGAAGAAAAAGAAAGTGCTGCTTCACCAAGACAATGCACCGTGTCACAAGTCAGTGAAAACGATGGCAAAAATCTATGAATTGGGCTTCGAATTGCTTCCTCATCCACCGTATTCTCCAGATCTGGCCCCCAGCGACTATTTCCTGTTCTCAGATCTCAAAAGAATGCTCGCTGGGAAGAAATTTTCGTCGAATGAAGAGGTGATCGCCGAAACTGAGGCCTATTTTGAAGCAAAGGACAAATCGTACTACAAAAATGGTATCGAAAAGTTGGAGGGTCGCTATAATCAATGTATCACCCTTGAAGGGAATTATGTTGAATAAAAAAAACTAATTTTTCCAAAAAAATGTATTTTACTATGGTAGGCCGGGGACTTTTCAATTGACCTGTTATGTTTCTACATAACTATAACAATAAGTATTTTTTATTTAAAAAAAAAAAACTTGGAATAAACCCTGTTTAAATTTACTAATTCATTTTTAGTTTATTAAATTGATATTTTTATTTAAGTCAAACTTCAAATGAGGTCATTTTCGTCGGGTTTAATTTATTAACTTATTTATTAAATTACATTTTAGTGCAATTAAACATAGTTCGCTTTAACGAGAGAAAGGAAATTATTTCTGCAACAATACGAAAAGAAGCATGAAATGGAGACCAATGGAGAGTAACTAAATAAAGCAAGAACTTTAATCACGATTCAGTATCAATTAAAACATCCAAATAACACTAGAAACATCCTTACATCTCCAATTTTAATTATTTTTCAAAGCTCTTGTATCCTCTGCTTCATGCGACACTTGATAATATTTTAATGCTCTTTCTAAACTAGTAGTTTCCAATAATCAAGCAATCTTCACGGTTGTTGAATAAACTTCATTTCTATCAAACATTTATACTCTGGAAAATTTATAATAGGTGTCCTATCAATCAGATTGCTTTTAATTAAATGTCAAACGGTAGTATGATGGGAAAATTGTCCCCGCAGCGTATAAGAAATAGATTGGGAAGCGAACCGTTTTGAGATATTTGTGTCGACAATCTGAAGACGGGGACGGTTATGATAGCTATAAATTTCACATAAATGCTATAAATTTTATGAATTTCGAAGTGACTGGAGCCATCGAGATCCAAATAATTTGATCTCGTTTTCGGAGGTGTCAAATATATATCTGACGAATGTCTATTATCTGATTAGTTTGTTTACTCAAATGTATATCTTTTAATATTGTGTCACGTTATACTAGTACTTAACTCGGCTTTATTTCTGAGCACCTGGCTCTATGTTTACTGATACAATGCACTTAAAATATGTAATTATAGTGTTACGAATTAAAAGGAATTGCTTTAAGCTCGCGTGTAATATTTAAGACATTTGATCCCTTTTGTGTTAAAAATTAGCATAAACACTTTTTAATGTGTTGATTCAAGTACAGCTTAGAATTCTTAATTAATTTTTTTTATTCCACCCTATCTTAAAAAAATTATTTTGTGTTCTTAATATTTCTCTTTAATCTAAATGGCTATGGTAACCTAGTGGTCATGTCTCGAACTCGCGGCAGGCGTTCTTTACGTGGAGTCGTGGGTTCGAGCCCTGATGCATCTAAAGATCCTATGTAGCGGGATTGATGCATGTTAAATCTGTCGAGGTCTCAACTTTTCCCGTTGGCGGGATGTGGAAGTTTAGAGAGGAAGGTGTCAGCTCAGGTGTCGTCCTCATTACTTGAACTAGGTTCAAAATTACGAGGTTCGATGCCAATAACCCTTGTGTTGCTTCTCAGTGCGAAATTAATAAATGATAATATCACATTCTCTTTAATCTAAATTTGGTGGTCCGGCACATTCTATAATTTCGCTCCGATCGAGTCGTTCAAAAGAATTCGAGCATTTGTTAACCTACACCTATCGTGACACAACGCTGTTTGCATTTTCGCCCTGGTTTTATTATAATCATCAGTTTCCGTTTCAGTACTGTACATATTTCTTCCTGGAGGATTACATATCCCATTTAGTTATAGGATGCTACAATTGTTTGCATGCAGTGTACTACACCGTAAAATGTTCTCGAAGCCCAATAAGTGCTCATAAAGTGCTAATGAAATTAAAAAGCCTAAGCAAGTGGCGATAGTAGCTTGTCACAACTTACTTTAACTATCTTTGTACTATATTAATTTTTCTTTCTTTTGTGTTTTTGTTAATACAAGACTATTTAATTAAATTAGTGATTAATGTTCGAATCTAATTTTGCATTTGCTATTATTTGTCGGATATTTATATCGTATACACCAGTGTTTCTCAACGTGAGGTCTATTCCCCCCCAAAAGGGGACAATTGGATTCTTAAGGGGGGGGGAATTCGAAAAAGTTTAGGAGAGATTAAGGGGGATCTTAAGAGGGACATAAGTATTTGTAAAAGGCTTATGGGAGAGCATAGCAAAAAAAAAAAAAAAAAAAAAAAAAATTGAGAAACACTGGTCTACTTAGTCTTAGAATGTGCTTAAAAGCATTTATTAAGTGTTTCATTTATTTAATGAATTATTTTCATTAAATGCATTTATTAAGTGAATTATCTGTAGAATTTCCCTCAAAACTATTGAAAGCTCAATAATCGTAATTCTGATTGAATGAGATGCTAAATGTGCCGAATTAAGGACAATTTACTATATTATTACACATAATACATATTTTGCTATGTATTTTCAATTCAGTTTTCCATTATGTTATTAATTTGCCAATGTCTTAATATTTTTACAAGGCTGATTCAAAAAGTACTCGTACTTGAAGACAGATAGCGACAATAAGGTAAATTGTTGTTAATATTAAGTGCTGCCATCTCTTAAATGGAGTCGAAACAAATTTGACATTGATTCATAAGTTTGTTTTGATTTGGTAGTCATTTGCTGCCAAATCAAAATTTGACTGCTGCCGTGTCAAGTTGTCGACGTCGTCATTTTACATCGAGTTGTCACGGTTGATTATAAATGAATTCATCGTTATACTCAGAAATCCAAGCAACAACCAAAATAATAGGTTTCTTCTGGTGAATCTGCTACAAAGAAGGCAAGAATGATCTCATCGTGTGGAAAAATTGTGAAGAAGAATTGTTAAGGTGCGATAGGCATCGTGATCATGAATACGAGTAACTGAGATTTAGACAGCTCTCTTTTGAGTCTGGTGCTTACTAAAAACAATCCATTTTCGATGCTACGAACACCATCTTTTGGAATTTCTAAGTACTCATTGAACGACCTTCGCACAACAAAGGGGCGAAAATATCAATTTCGTTAAAATATAGGATTTGTTGATATTCGTGTGTAAAATAACTAATATGATAAAAAAAATCGAAAATAATTAATTGCTTGAAAATATATTACTGAAATACTGTTCAGAATATTGTTCTTCTATCCTTTGTATTGCAACAATTAAAAATATAAATGTTCTAAATACTTAAGGCATCTTTTCCATGATTTTTTCATGAATTTTAGGAGATAGAGATCCTATTTTATTAATAATTATAGGTAAACACGCAATTGATTAAAACCAAAAATGACTTAATTAATATCTGTTCTAGCTCGTTGTCACAGTTTGATAATAAAATAATCATTTACTAAATATTATATAGTTTATTTACCAAATAATCTCTTTATTAATATGAAAAGAGCATCGTAAGCCACTGTGAGATGTTGATATAAAATATTAGAAGTCTCTTTAAAGATATCCCTAAAAGTATTTAAATTAAATCAAAGATATAACTAAAAATATTATAATTACATCAAAAATAAAACTACAAGTATTTTAATTAAATCAAAAATACCTCTAAAAGTATTTTTGTGTGTGCTTCATACTATCCATCAAACAAATTAATAATTTAGAGGAAAATAAAAAATATTGTAAAAGATTAATTATTTGATTTGAAATATATTTTGATGTCGAATATATATATATATATATTGATATATATGAATTGATAAATATATATATATTTGTATATAAATTTTTTTTTTTGCTTTGATAATATTTATTAACATTTGTTTATTTCATTCACACAAATAAAATTTAAAAAATTTTTCGATTAAAGAAATTCAAAACAACACACTTATCTCATTACTAGGGGTTTTTGGTAACGTCTAAGAAATCATGCTTGGTATTTCTCCTAAGGATTTTGTAACCTCTTCCTCCACATGACAGATTCATAATAATAGTGCAATTCAATTGCACAATTTAACAAGAACATAATATAAATGTAATATTAATAATCAATTTAGTACAAAAATATTTAACAACTTATTGATAATTGTTTTTAAAAAAGTTATTCCCGTCAAGACATTAATACTCATTTCAGTAAATAACAGATTTACAAAATTTTACTTAAATCTTATGAGAAACACGCATAATGCTTATGTACCAACCATAACCTCAATGTTATCAACATGCCGAAATGGGAATAACCTCTAGTGAAAATGCCACAGCCCTCACAATCTGTGAAACGGAATGCTGAGAGTAAGGCAGGAAATGTTAACAACGTGAATAACTTGGCTGTGTGAACCCTTTTCTCCTAAAATATTCACGATCACGATGATTTACTTGAAGACAACTCATTAATTCAGTCAAATAATCTTCTCTAGTGAAGAGACGGTTCTTTTGTACTTCATGTATGAGTATATTATTCCAGAATAAACATCTATTAATTTTCAACCATGAGTAGTTGGAAGCTCTGACTCCGCCAAGTTTAACTACTTACCAAAAATAAAAACGATGCAGCTGCTTGTTATTCTCTGTAGTTGTCACTACAGAGAATAACTTGGAGAGTGTGCTTAAAGCAGTTGTTTAATTTTAAAAATAGATAATATTCCGTCCTCAGCAAAGTTAATAAATTTTTTTAAGATCCCCTCTTTGGCTATTATTTTTATATCGTATTTAAATCGCACCTTAAAGTTTAAATTAAACGTTTGCTTCTTTGTTTCTTTATATGTTACATGTTTCGAAACAGGGTGCATGTTTTAATTTTATGTGTCCCGCCATGACATATTTCCTTCACTATTTGACTCTATCGCCATTTTAATGTTTAGATAAATAGTCAATAAATTCAAAACTCCTGTTGAAGATACGTAAGAGAAAGACAAGACACTTTATTAACTACCAAATAATAGATAAGATAGCTCTCTCTCAAGTCCCTCTTAACTCAGTCAACTTAAGTTTATATTCCTTATATTCTAAGTCTTATTTATTAAATCACTCGTGCTGATTCAAACACTTCTCGATAACAGCTTATTCGAATATTAGCACTTTAACTGTTAGTTACTTCAATCCAAACGATTAGTTATGATGTTTCAATCCAATTCACAAATATCTATCAGTCTGCCTTTATCATATATCTACCTTCTCTTTCCTTTCAATTCTATTTAACTTATACATCATTCTCTCTAGTTCAATTCACTACACTTCCTATATTTATCTAATCACTTATAGAATTGGTTGGGGAGAAATTGTAATTTTATGCAATTCACAAAAACGTTCCCGAGGCTAATGAAGAGAAAATCGCAAATGGCCTAACGTCACAACGTTTACTTGTTAGTTGAATGTACATTTTGCAGTTTCTTTCATTCTAAAAAATGAGACAGATATTTGTGCGCTCTATCCTTATAATTTTTTGTGACATATTCCTCACCACCTTTCATAATTTTATCTTTACGAAAAATGTGTCGAAACTAGATATTGGTAAAGTCATGAAGCACATGTCTGCTGAATTAGAAATCAGTGTCAGGTTCACATATCTATCATCCGCGTCGAAGGATATTATTGCAACAAAATCCAATTTTAAAGCTACTATAAG
Organism: Nephila pilipes; assembly: GCA_019974015.1. NCBI lineage: Eukaryota > Metazoa > Arthropoda > Arachnida > Araneae > Nephilidae > Nephila > Nephila pilipes. The sequence goes on along the minus strand of BMAW01058094.1, from coordinate 79,870 downwards.
TAGTAAGAATATTTAAGAGTTAAGTAACAAGATTACTTTTTATTAATTATACATAAGCACTCGACTTGTGAAGTACCTAATATACACGAACCGCATTTATGCATTTTTTAAAACAATAGCAAAAGAAGTAATTTGGTGTTATATTTTTACTGTTTTGCATTACACCATTCATAAAGATTTTCATTTCTGTTTTTAAAATTGGTGTTATGAAAGGTTTTATGTCTTATTTTCATTTCCATGGAATCGTTAATTTTTTACGTTTTTTATTCCTTTCATTTGTGAAGAATGCTGTTACTTTGTGTATGTGTTATTCATTTTTAAAAATTAATTGAATATGTCTAAGCATTTGTCTCAAACTTAATGAATCAATTTCCTTTTTTTATGTAACCCTCGCACCATTTTATAAAGTTTCCGCTTACACCATATTTCGAAGAATGTATCTACAGTGCAAATCAAGGTATAAATGGATTTGTAACTAACTCATAATAGCCAGTCATACAAGACTACATTCACTAAGCAAGTTCGGAATTCAAACTTGAATTCTTTTAAGTGTAATAGTGATCCATATACGCTCAAACGAGATTACACGTATATAGATGACTTACATTATATAAAGGATGGATACATTAAGTTTCATCGCTATGATATCGCATACTCCGAAAATTATAGATTCCATTGACTTTGAAACTGTCAGGAATATTTATGCTAATTCGTATAATATTGTTGACAATTTACTATAAAATTCTTTAAATAAATTAAGTGTTAATTATATCATATTTTTCCAATATTTTTCTACAATACACAGAAAGGAGATATGGAAAGCACGATATTTTTACTTAATCCTATTCATTTATGGGCAATCCATTATTTTACTGTATAGAATGTTATTTTACAATATATGATATCATTGTACTGTATAGAATGTTATTTTACAATATATGATATCATTTTACAGTATAAAACATGTTATTTTACTATACAATATGTTTTTCTTTATTGTATAAAATATTTGTTATTTTACTACATAATTAAGATTACTGAATGATTCAGTTTCTAATAATTCAATTTCTTAAAAATAAAGGGTCATGTAAGATGCTTCCTCATTTAAATATTCAAGTATTTAAAATGAACATTGTGAATTGAAATCAATAAAATAAAAAACAAATTGCTTTTGTCAAAAACGCAAATAAATATCTGCACTTTACTCCTATAGTGTGGCCGCAGTAAACTAGTGGTCATGATCACGAACTTACGGGCAGCGATGTTTTCGTCAAGTCGTGGGTTCGAGCCCTGATGTCACTCAACGCGACATGTAGAAAGCGAGGGGCCCATTAAATACGATTGAGGTCCCGAGTCCTTCCATTCGCGTGGTGTGAGGCTTTGGAGAGGAAGGGGCTAGCTCAGGTGTATCCTCGTCACTTGACTGAAGTTCAAAATTACGAGGTCCGACGCAAATAACACATCAATCAATAACTCCCGAGACTAACCCAGAGATGGCGCTCGTAGTAAACCAGTAACCAGGTCTTTCTAGAGTACGAACCTTTGCTTGAAACGTGTCAAAATTTTAAGTCGATCGGACCAGAAACAGCTGAGTTACCGAGGTTGGAGTAAAGTCGTTTTGTAGTTTGTTTAAAAAATGGAAAAAACCGAGTTTCGTGTTCTGATAAAACATTGTTTTTTAATGGGTAAAAACACCGAGCAAGCGAAACAATGGATTGAAAAATGTTACCCGGACTCTTGTCCATCAAAAGCAACGATTTGTCGGTGGTTTGCCGAGTTTAAACGTGGTCGTACCGACACAAATGACGCGGAACGCTCGGGTAGACCTGCGGAAGCCGTTACACCGGAAAATGTGAGTGAAGTGACAAAAATTATAATGAAAGATCGTAAAGTGAAGCTCCGTGAGATTGCTGAGATGACACAGATATCATATGGAAGTGTATTTACTATCCTTCATGAAAAATTGAGCATGAAAAAGGTTTTTTCCAAGTGGGTGCCGCGATTGCTTTCGATGGAACAAAAACAGCAACGAGTCGATCATTCAGAAAGCTGTTTATCGCTATTTACTCGCAACAAAAAAGATTTCTTGCGGAAAAAAGAAAAAAAAATTTTTTTTTGAAAAAAAAAAGATTTGGAAAAGCGTTGGAACGATTGTATCACCCTAAAAGGTGATTAACAAAAGGTGTTATGTTGATGAATAAAAAAAAATTTTGCAAAAAAAATGTTGTTTTCAATGTTAGTCTCGGGACGTATTGATCCATGTGTTAGCCCTCGCGTTGCTTCTCAGTTCGACGTTAATAAACTCAAAAACATTGTTTAAAAGTATATGTCATATATGTCCATAGTTATATGTGACATATTCGATACTTTTATGTTATGTATTTTTATTTGCATTAGAATACTATAAATCATTTACCTGTAAGTGTATATTTCTTTATAATTTATAATTGATTCTTTAATAGTTTTGAAAATAGGAATAGATAAAAGACGTAATGGTTTTAAAATATCAACGAATGAATAAATAAATGGTATAGTAAATGAAATAATCTGGTTACAATATACACTTGATTTTCACTTAGTTGACATAATATATTTATTTACACTGTTTCTACAGTCTGGCTTGAACTCGGGCCAGTTTTATCTTTACAACAAAACTATAGTTATTTTTGGCAAAGGCACATTTTTCTAAAATTAACGATTTGAATGATATTTGTATTTCGTTTTTATTTCGTGAATTAAATTGTGTATGTGAGATTGAGTTAAAGCGATAATTTGCTATTTTCCCACAACACTAGAAATCAAGAAAATATTTTTCCTTAGTAAATGTAAACTTATTTTGTATGATTGTATAGTTGTGTGAAAGATGAGATGCTTGTGTGTTGAATCATTTGCTTAGTAACAAAGTGACTTAAGATTTAGCACGCAATATTACAAAACAGTGGCCCGGACATACGAAATTTATATCATGGCATCTGCTTATCTTACTTAGAATAATAAATCCACTTGAAACAACGATATGGAAGTTTTTTAATCATTGAGGGGGCCAAGTAAAAGATAAAACATATCCTCAGATGTTTTTATTTCTTTTTGTATTGACTTTTAAGAAGCGCAAGAATTTTGTGTTTAGAAAAATAACCCTTAACTCTGAACTATTAAAGATAGTGATTGCAATAGTTGATGAAATAAAAAAAACCATTTTTTCGTTTTACATTTTTACTGAAACCGAAAAATTGTCCGTGAAATAAATTAGTTCCAAACTTAATTTTATGAAGAAAAAAAATTGAAATCGATTGAATTGTGTAAAAAACATTAAGTGGACTCGCTACCTTAGCAACAATAGTTTAACTCATATATTTATATGAAAAGGGTTTATAATCACCATACTTGAGCACATATAAAATAAGCATTTCTGAAGGGTAAAAAACATCATTTACGTAAAATCAGTTATTAAGAATTTTTATTTTTCTAAAATATTCGATATTAAAAAATTCCCACAACCTCTACAAATTTTGATATTTTTCAGCAATTTTTTCCCGATTTCTTAGAAGTATTTCTCAGAGTTATGGGCATATATTTGGTTGTAAAACGAGTTATTTGTAGTTTTTCAAATTTTTCTAACAGAAAGTTGCGGAAAAAGTAAAACCTAGCTATATCTAGATTTCTGAAATTATCAAAAAATTTATGTAAAACAATCAGAATGAATTTCAAAATTTTATATTAATTACAAAAAAAGGCTGTAGAATTTTAAAAGCATGACAATAATGAAAAAAAGCTGAGAAAAAGCAACTGAAGTTTTTGAACGCCAATGAAATTATTTGGCTGAAAAAATTTTTAAATTCTACGCTAAATAAGGTAGCTAAAATTCAGAAATTATGTACATATACCAGCGTTGTTCAATAATTCCTTAGAAAATCCAAGAGATGGCGCTTGGTGCATCGAAATTTGTTAATTTTTAGTTAGCACCATAATTCACAAGATATCTGTCTGAATTTCAGATACTCATATATGTGATCATGATGCCTTTCTCAACTCAAAAATTCTTCGTTACTACTTTTCCAGCCGATGAGATTATTCTCGTCATCTAAGAACAGATTTACCAGAAGCAACCCATTGTTTTGACTGTTGCATGGTTTCCGGCGAAAAACGATGAATCCATTTATCTTCGACAGTGACAACTCGACGCAAAATGACGTCGACAACTCGACACGACAGCAGTCAAATTTTGATTTGGCAGCAAATGACTACCATATCAAAACAAACTTATGAATCAATGTTAAATTTGTTTCGACTCCGTTTAACAGATGACAGCACCCAATGGTAGCAACAATTTACCTTAATGATGCCATCTGTCTTGAAATACGAGTATTTTTTGAATAACCCTTTTAAAAATATTAAGACATTGGCAGAATAATAACATAAAAGAAAATTGAATTAATTGAAAATTTGTAATAAAATATGTATTATGCGTTATAATACAGTAAAACTGTATTTAATCCGGCATTTTTAGGACCGTGGCCAATCCCAATTAACGATTATTGAGCGTCAATACAATTTTAATGGAAATACCACAGATAATTCACTTATCAATATAAAATATCAAGTGATTAAAACATTTAATAAATCCATTTACGCGCATTCTGAACTTGTGTAGACGTTACATAAATATCTGACAAATACTAGCAACTGCAAAATTAGATTCAAACATCGAGCATTAATTTAATTAAATAGTCTTGTGTTGACAAAAATACAGAAGAAAGAAAAATTAATATAATACAAAGGTAGTTAAAATAAGTTTTGACAAGCTACTATCACCACTTACTTAAGCTTTTTAATTTCATTAGCCCTTGAAGAACACTTATTGGGCTTCGAGAACCTTTTACTGTGCAATACTCTCTATGTAGGACGTGAATACTTATTGAACCATCCTCGTTTCTAGAACAGTCATTCAATTGAAACAAGGCAATAAAGAATGTTTCGGTATCTTGGTTAGTGTTATATTATTATTACCCATTAAAATATATATTCTTAAGTATACATTATATACTGTTGTTCAAAATATGTTATTGTTGGAGAAATATTTGGTTTATTGTATTGAAATTTGACATAGCATGATATTTCTATGGAAGAAAACATATAGTAATATAATAATATGAAAAAGAAGGGAATCGTTAGTTAAGATATAGATTATATTAAAAACGATCAAATCATAATGCATTATGACTCGGGAAAGGTCTGACTAATATTTAATGTGGCCACCGTGCACTGCTTTACAAGCCTCACAACAGGCCATCATTTTACTGATTAGGGTGTAGAGAAATGCTTGCGGATATAATTTCCATTTATCTAAAAACCCGACTTTTAACTCCTGCTTGGGCTGGGAGGGGGTGATGTCGTAATATGGCTCTTCTTAGACACCTAATTGTTCGATTTCTCTTGCGTTGGAGGGATGATAGCAAGCTCCACGTTATATCCAGATGAAGACACACCGAGATTACCTCTATGTGCTATATCTCGACTCATTAGTGATAAGAATACGTCCTCATTCTTGATGTGTCCAAGAATGGTGTGTTCGGCTACACGACAAATGGGCACTTCTGTTTGATGCATTCAGAGGAATACACATCACTGGACGTCGGGGGTAAAGGGATATTTCTGCTTCGCCTCTGTATACTGTGTGCGTGGATATTCTTGTTTCAGGCGCAGCAGTAAGATGACGAGAACGCTTTGTAGACGTTGTCTACCTATGTCGTCGTACATTTATACCAAATAGTGATCCAGTGCCGATATCATCGTTCCTCACCTTGCACAAGCGTCTTGGCAATAGTACCAGTTGTTTGGAATTGATTCTCCAACCTGGATACCACTTTTGATGCCACTTGTAATCATTGAACCGCCTCCTTGAGATTGCCCAGCTTCAAGTCTGCCAATGGCTCTCCATCTCATTGAATTATCTAAACGACTTATCAGGTCTCATTCGCACTACAATCAGATAGACTTGTGGATTCTAACTCAATATTCACAACCCTGCAGACCAAAGTTCTAAATGCTTAAACGGTCAAATTTAATGTTGTAATATAAAATTAATGCTAAACACCATTTAATGCAAGCTGAATGCTAGCATACGTTACGTCTTCTTTCAAAATATATACATTATAAATTTTATCAATTTCACTTGCAGCAGTTTTGAATTATAGTGGAAAACGTATTTGGGATTTTAATTTCCGACACCAGTGTACATACATACATTACAACTATTCTTATCTAGCATTGAGAGCTATTAAATAAATTGCTAGAACAGTTCACATTTTTTTTCGGAATTAAAGCGGGCTTTTAGAAAACTAAGTGAATTTATAGGGACATTGATTTATCATTGATCTCTTATTCTGATTATGAATTGATCCTCCGATGAGAATGTCCGTTTCGACTTAACGCTCTCAATTGAAATAATGAGCAAATAATTGTGTTGCCCAGCACCAGAATTGAGCTTTTCGTTCCCCTTCATTTCAATACGCAACGTCTATTTCAGTTGTTACTGAAAATTTCGTTCAATTTTCATCCAATACTTAAAACCGGAAAATTGACTTTTCTGTTTCGAAGTTATGATTGGTTGCCCGGTTAACCAGTTTCCTACAGTCAATGATTAGAAATCCATTAAGAATAATTTAAAAGAGAATATATTTCTCTGAATATTACATTTAAATAGAGTTATATTTAAACTATTTTGTATTAAATGTGTAAAATAAATGAATTTAACATAAATAGCAATTCATCATTTCTATTCTTTGCAAACAGTTATTACTGGTAACAATGTATGACTAAAATTCATAATTTATCGCTAAAGCAATACACACTGGCTTACCATTATTACAATCCTTAATTACCATAGCACTGCATCTCTTTTGTAGAGTCTCCAATCAATTCTAAGATGTGTATCAATGGATCAGAACAAAAGAACCATTTTGGAAAGTCACTGAAGTTACATTTACGATCAGGGGACTCGTATACAATCAGTGCCCTTTATATTCTCCAGACGAATAATTTATCGAGGGCTTAATGAACTGAGAGAATGAAGAAGTATTTCTAATAGAAGGTATTCTCTCAGGGGACTGAGTATGTGAGAATTTTAGGCCTAAAATAAAAGTTCCATATTAGACAACAACAAATTTCCGCATCAGTATCAAGATGTGGAAAAAAAATTTATTGTTCTCCGTAATAATTAAAAACATAGGATTTCCTCGATAAACTACCGAGTTCTACTACAGTTAACAAGTCGAACTGGTTGTAAGTGGGATAAATATTTTTGCCACTATTTTCATTCAGATGGGTTATGAAAGTTTCACAAAGTATGCAAAATTTCGAACTCTGTATGTATAATTATTGTTTGTAATGGGAAAAACACTTAATATGTATTCTATTGTACGAGTACATACTTAAGGAAAAACACAACCTGAAATTACATAATGTGAAAATAATAAATCAACTTCCGCATACAGATATACAAATGTAAAAAAATAATTTTTAATCATCTACTTACTGTGATTGTGATTGCGGATGGTTGTAAGTCGTATAAATCATAATATAGAATAATTACGCAGATAATAATAGTGCAGTAGAAATAAATATAAATAAAAAAAAAACATTTTTAAATCAAGCTTTAATTTAAAGATGGACTGAAAAAAAATTTAATGTACAATAATATGTAAAAGCTTGAGACGCTCTACTAAAATACCTAGGTAATTACCGATAAATTAAGAACCATAGCTACTTTACATAAGATTAAAAGAAGTATTAACATTTCAAAATTATAAGATATGTATTATTTTACATAACAAAAATGTTTACCTTTTAGCTCATTATTAAAAAAAAGTTTCTATTTAAAAATGTTTTTTTTCTTACTTATATTTATTAAATTATCTTTTACCTGGTAATTTAAGACTAAAAAAAAGCAATTATGTGAGCTTTACAGGTGTGAAAAATTTCAACTCAATCGGACGTTGTTATGTGCAAGATACGGGGCCCCAAAGGCGCCCTTAAGGCTCCCGTCTACCCACCATTTTGATTTCGTTAGTTTAATGTTAATCCTATGGAATTGCTACTTTTGTTCTCAAATATTTACTATTTGATCTATTTGAATGTAACAAAGCACATCTGAAAGAGAGAAAAATAACGAAGGCTTCTGTAGAATTATTTTATTCCTCCAATTTTTAAAAATATTTTTATCCCTATTTTAATGATTCGTTTGTGCGTTTTCTAGTCATAAACATTTATTTTTTTAAAATTAGGAGGTAAAAAGCGATTCCTCAGAAGCTTTCATTATTTTTTGCTTTTTCAGATGCACTTTATTGCATTCAAATAGATCAAATAGTAAAGATTTGAAAAACGAAATTCGAAATTCCATAGGATTAATATTAAACTGGCGAAATCAAAATGGCCGGCAGGCGGGAGCCTTAAGTTCGTCGCTGCTTGAGCATACCACCATATTGTATTATCTACGGAGTTTTACGTGTACGCAAAAATTTTAATTCGATTGTTTGATAGAAAGGAATTCCTGTAAAAATTTTGAATTGGAAAGACATATTTTTTTACGTACATATATATGAACATAGAAAGTTTTAAGAAACTTTGTAAAAAGAACTGTATTATTATACGGAATCCATGATTATTTTCATTATTTAATTGTATTTTTTTACGTCAGATTATTTTTTTTTAATTTTATTTTATTGAATAATACTCGCTTGAGTGTAGTTTTTGTTTTAGTTGAAAATTTGAAGTGAAATTACTGCGTTTTTACTGAACATAAACTAAATAAGTATCCTTAAGTTTTTTAATATGTTTATGGTAATAAATTAGATAGAAAATTTTCTAATAGAAAATCCTATGTTCTCAAATAACTGATTTCAAAGCTACTAGTAGCTAATAAAAAAAATTGAATATTGAGTTGTTATATAAAATGGATGAATAAGAAAATTTCTTTGTAGTGTCGTAGCATTTAAATTTCGTGTACAATGTGTGATTCAAATATGAATTACAAATGATAATGAATATGTTTATTATTCATCTTTATAGGTATAATCTATGAAAATTACTACATTAGATTCTATTCAATATGCTTCATTAGATAATGGTAATCAAAAAGATAAAATCATTGAAATATTCTTCGAAATTCGTATATTTAGAATTGGGAAATAGAGATAAGTTCTTTTTTTTTTCTTAATTTAAACTCCCTGATTGAAGTGATATTAGCTTTAATTCGAAATCATTTTAAGTGGCAGATTAAATGAGGTTAAAGTTTCCTCTGAGACATAGTCTTAAACAGGTATAGAATATTTTCCCTGCTTTTAATAGCAATTTTTTAACTAAACTTTACACATTAACAGTTGACTTTGTACATTGTCAAGTCTTCCTTTTAAATGAATATGTGATAACCATCAATACGTAGTCGCGGTAGACTAGTGGTCAGGGTCGTGGACTCGTGGCTGGAATTGTTTTCGTCGAGTCAGGGATTCCAGCCCTGATGCCATTTATGACTCATCGTGCAGTAGGATAATATGCACTTTAAAAATGGTCGAGGTCCCAAATCCATCCATTGGCATGGTGTGGAAGTTTGGAAAGTGAGGTACCAGCTTAGGTGTCGTCTGTATCACTTTATTGAAGTTCAAAAATAGGAGGTCCATCACCAATAGACCACGTATTGCTTAAGACGTAGATAAACAGTTACAGTCACATAACCTTTAACTTAATAATAATTTTTATACTAAGTCTTCTTTACTAGAGAGTATTTTGAGGCAACCACACGTAAAAAAAGCCAGTTTCGTTTGTGATGTACATAACTTTCTGACAAAGACTACAGCTAAAACGCTACAAGACTCTTAAAAAAGGGCCAGACGATAGTTTTGCGGCACATCAACTTTGAAGTGTAGGCCAAGAATTGACCTTCCGAAATCAAACACACATCAGCACCAAATCTTTCATCACTGCCCACAGACCCCAATAGCTGAAATATATTAATAGATAAACTGATTTTTTATCAACGTCCCACTTAGAAGAAATACGAGGGCTATTGATGACTGATCTCGCAATTTTGAGTTTCGATCAAATGATGAGGACGTCACCTCAGATAGGTCCCCTCTCTCCTAGCTTCCACGCCATGCCACGTTAAATTTGTTGCACGACATTGGAACCTCGACATATTTAACGTTGCGTGTCGTCATGGTTCGACGATTTAGCAAATCCTGATATATGTAACTACTTTAAGAGTTTGCAACAACATTATCTCCCAATTATTCTTACTCCAAATCGAAAGGTTATGAAATACCAATCTAGAATGGATTGGACTGCCATGCCAACAATAAGGATACTTTATTTAAAATCAATTAAAAGAACAGTTAAGAAGGGGACAGACAGAAGAGAGAACCGTGAACACAGAATGTGGTTTCTCTCTCATCCCTTTCCGATTGCTTTGCTTTCTGTGCTAGCTTAAATAGCGGTAGCAGGACAACAAATCACTTCGGCTTCATTTCATATATGTTTGTATATGCTTGCCTTGCCAGAATAGCCGGCTCCCCCTTATTGTGTTCGAACAGCAGTTGGCAGGTAGTGATCAGCAGTCACCCCCATATCACTTAAGACCCTCTATGTGGTGGTTTTTGTGGCATCAAGATTCGAATCTACGATTCGATTAAAAGAACGACGGACGCGAGCTCGCTACCACCAGAAAATATGTATTATTTCAGCGACATAGTTATATTGTATCGCGTGTTTTTGAAGAGGCGTGGCCAAATTCATTCTATACTGAAATTTTGTTGACGAAAGAACAAAGAAATATCTTTATAAATGTTCACGCAGTGCAATAAGCAGTAATCTTTTCGTTTTAAAAATTACATTTATTACCCAAAATAATTTAAAAATAAATTGCTCAAAAATAGTAATGCGGTATTCATTTGATTAATACACCCTACCAACCAGAGCAATTTATATAAAATTACTTCGAGAGTACAATTTTCCTTACTTAGTTTCGAATTTTAAATTATCCAATTACCTTAAACATTTATAAGGCTTTACAATGACAATACAAACTGTAAAATAAAAGTGATAGTGGAAAATAATTCGAAATACTTTGAGTGACGCTTTTTGTGTGATGCGTCTTCAACCATTTGGATCATTTATGGAAAAAATATTTTGGGTAAAACTTAATTCTCGGAAGAATTTTCCAGAATGATCCAAACCTAGATCGACCACAACAATTTCACCTCTTTATCTAACCCACTTCGCGGTAACCCCGCTCAACAGTTAGCAGTTTCCTTACCATGGGAGAGCTGGCGTCTCCTTGATTGATATTCGATCTAGCGATTAATAGCTATTTTAGATGCTTATTCCCGGGCGATGACTTTTTCTACCAATTAAACGCTAAGTTCTTAACGTGAGCGAAATTCTGAAAAGTTTCGTCATTTGCATAGGGTGTGGGGGTTGCGTACTAGTACATGCGTGCTGGTAGGAACATTGGAGGCACGTGTCTTGAAATCTTCATCACCTTCTGTGAAGTAGAATGCTTTAAAAAACATCTATTATACATGACTTTCATCGAATTCATCGAATATTCATTAAATTGATTAAATGAGAAGATTACTATTCTTTCTTGTCTTTTGCCTAACCTCTATGAATAAAGCAACAGATTGTTTTGCAGTAAACTTTAGAACACCGCTTTTTTGAATTTATAGTTGGGCAATGATTGATGGGAGAATTCAAATTATAAAGCATCAGGTACATAGTAAGGAAATCAATAACACATGCAAGGTGTTTCGCATTCCCTGATTTGTGTTCTTTTCAAAAATACTGTAGAAATGCGTCTATTCGAATTACATTTATCTTATGCCACTTCAGAAAAATAATAAAATGGACGAGAAATATTTTGAAAAAGAATAATACCTTTTAAAAGCTATCTTAAAATAACGTTGCGCAAGAATAATTTATATTCCATACTCACTGACGAGCGAATTTTTTCTACGTGAATTGTGTGATTAAATTTATGTAAAAAAATCTCTAACCATAAATTGTGAAATTTTTTGGTGATTTAAAAATTAGACATTAACAAAATAAAAATAATTAAGAAATTATCTAATGAATATGATGTAATTAGATAATTGGAAGAATAATTATTATTTAAGAATTCGTTAAAATACTTTGGAATAGTAAAAAAAAATTAAAAAATTTGAAAATTTGCAAAGCATTTAATGGAAAATGAAAACCAGTGCCAACTTGTTGAAATGATAGAAAAAAATGAAGTAATGTGTACAGCGTAGTTAAATAATCGGGGGAGAATAATTGCTTTTAAATAATTCATAAAAATAATTGCGAAAATTAAAAAAATTACTAATTTTGAAAAATATTGTTTAAAAGTTAAATATAATCTCAATTTGTCGTTAATACTTAAAAAAGAAATATTTTAATGATCCAAATAAAAGCAATAATAATAAGTAAAAATCAAACCATGAAACCATAACCATCAAATGAATTTCCATATAGATAAGTGTTTCGCATAAAATCAACTAAGGAAATAACTCATTTTCTTTTTGATTTAATGTTTCCGAATGAAGTCCTTTGAAGAACTTGAACAACAAAAAATATGTCTTACAGATTTAGATTCTGCTGTTTTGAAAGTTTCCCCCTTTTTTTTTTTAGTTCAAATTAGAATAACTGCAAAAAACTGTTTTGTATTGCGGTATTGAAAATTTAGTAATTTTGTATTACAGTAATATATGTACTGAATTTTGTATTATCCCATCTTTCCCTTTTAAGAAGAAGAGTTTCTCTAAATATACAGGATTATTCAAAATGACTCATCCGAATTCAAAATTCCATATTTTCAAAAATAAACGACACTGATTGATAAATAATACATGGAAACAAAGGGAAAATGTGAAGTTTTGTATAGGGAAAATTATATAGCATTTGTGAGTTCTTCGTGAAGCTATATCACGAAAGCTGTTTCAAACTTTTTATGCAGCTACTTCGCAGTTGAATCTGTCACAGCGAACCAGATAATTTGATGTTACACTGCTCATGACTACAGTCACCTCATATGACCCCATGCGATTTCTTCCTTTGAGAGTTTTCAAAAGATAAAATATGTGCATTACCAATACCCACAAATATAAGTAAACTTAAACAACGGATTTCTATTGTTGTGCAATCAATTACCACAGGCATCGTGTCACCACAAAGTGCCTGTCAGGAATTTACATAGCGAGTTAACAATATATGTGTAATTAATTGAAGATATATCGAACACTTGTAAAAAAGAATTTTGAAATTGGATGTTTCATTTTGAATAACCCAGTTTTACAGATAATTTTATTTATTTTTCAACCCGTTAAGGAGGAAAAATCGCCTTATTTTACACACAACAGGCGCTTCCCCACCCCCACCCCCTGCAAATCGTACTTGATTTTTTTATCAATAAACACTATAAGTAGGGAAAAAAGCAATACATTTTAAAAAGTTTAGAGCTACAAAGCAATTATGAAATATGTTAGTTTTTGATAAATAAGCCCCACCTTTTGATCACCATGTATCTCTCCGGAATTCTTAAGATTGAATCACTACATTTGTAACATTGTTCCCTGACATTACTTGTGCTCAATACAAACAGAAAGAAAAGTATACTCCGAAATCGATAGCAATTCAGAACCGCAGAAATGCAAAACGTACCATTAATAAATGTCAATTTATCAGGAAGCAGTTATGCTAACAATAACTTAAAAAGTATTTGTGATAATAGATTTAACCGAACAACTAATTTTCTAATTGAACTGACAGTTTTGTGAGTCAGACTCTTTTTTGATTAACTCTAAATTTGCAAAGAATTGTCATTGTTTGTTTTATTTCTCTCTCTCTCTCTCTCTCTCGTTACATTTCTGTGAAATTCATTATACTTAATTTATCCTTCATTATCTTACTCGAAGATTAAATTAATGGAATCTATCTAAAAATTTCTGTGGAATTACGGAAGGATGTATTGTTTGGAACAGTGATGCAAACAAATTTGACAATGTCAGCTATCCAATTAATTTCATCTTTCCTGGGTTCTTATTTAATGAATGAAGGTAAATGTTAATTACCTGTTCACATTACTCCTAAATTACATAATTAGCATAAAGTGTGAGCACAGTTCCTTGCATTATTGTCGAAATTTCACATTAAAAATATGCATGGCATTCATTTCTAAAGAGTTGTTCAGGTTACATCTTTGCTTATAAATTTAAAATCCTGGAAGTGAAATAAACAACCGATTACACACTTCATGACATGTAATTTTGTAATTTTTGCGCATTTCCCTTTGATTAATCTTGGAGCTACTTTACTACGATGTTTGATATAAGAACCTCACCATGTGAAAAACCCGTGACTTACAGGAATTAGCAAAAAACGATTGTTTTATTTGTTTGATTGATTGTTTTATTAACGTCTCTCTTGGAACAATATGAGGGCTATTAGCAACGGATCTTGTAATTTCGAATCATGGTCAAATGACGAGGACGACACCTTAACAAGAAAAGACGAAATATAATGAGTATCATAGTGGGATAAAGGAATTAACGAGGTTGATAGATACGATATATTAGTTCTAGCAAGAGTCAGTTTTCTAAACTAAACTAAGTCTAAACTTGTCTAAGATTGTGTCACTAGAAGTCTACAGAAATCAGATTCATTTAATTCCAGCCTAATGTCTAGAGTTATTTAGATAAGTAAAATTCTGCATTAGAATGTTCGGTTAAGGACGCAATTAAATGAATGATTCCCATTATTAATTTATTTTGATTTAGCTTACTTTTAAAGTGATTAAACTGATTAACGACATTTGATTTATTTTTATTGCTTCTCAATACGTTTCTTAATATTAGTTGCGAAGATAGTTCGTTACAATTTGGAATTAATTATCTTATTTTAGCAAATTAATATATTATATAACATTAGGTTTTTCTTGACTTAGTATAAATTATCTTTTAACCATATCCGCGAGGCATATCAGATAAGTATCAAGTTTAAAAAGTATATTTAGATCATACAAATATAAATTTCAAAACAAAAAGGGCAATTATTCCTGTTTCTCAATAATGTTGGACATGTATGCATTGATTTTATTACGCGCTTAATGAACTAATTTTGTTAGTATCATACAGAATTAAATTTAAAATAACAAGATTCTACTTTAAAAATAGTTAAATCTTGAATTTAATTTTAATTTAGATATCTAATGAGCCAATTGATAAGTTCAGAATATATTTAAGATGTGACGTAAAGATATCAAAAAAGAGTCAAGATGTGACGTAAAGATGTTAAAAAAGAGTCAAGATGTGACGTAAAGATATCAAAAAAGAGTCAAGATGTGACGTAAAGATGCCCAAAAAGATTCATTTGACGTATTTCCTTCGTTATTTAACTCTCTCTCTCTCTCTCCAGCACTCTTAAAATATAATTAAATTGTCAATAAGTTCAAATCTCCAATTGAAGATACGTAAGAGAAAGACAAAACACTACATTAAACTATCAAAGAATATTTAAGGTTGGTGTCACTTGAATCCCTCTTAACTCAGTCAAACATAGTTATTTTCTAATAGTAAAATCTTAGTTAACCGTTTCAAGCTCTTTTCTTTTAGAACAGATTCGAATTTTATTATTTTAAATAGGAATCGATACACTCAACCCAAACGATTAAAATAGCGATCATTCAATTCAATTTACAATTATGTGTCAGCTTGTTGTTTTCTTTATCTCCCTTCTCTTTCATTTCCATTGTATTTCGCTTACATATCACTATCACTTATTCATTTCACTACTCTTCTTATCTTAATCTATTTTACCTGTAACCGCGTTTTATTATGGTTTGGAAAAAATTGCAATTATATAGAATTCAAATAACCAAAAACTCCCCGAGGTTAATAAAGAGAATATCGTGAATAGCCCAACATCCCAATGATAATATTAAAATTAATCTTAGAAAGTCTAATAATTTTTTTCTTTTTAGAATTTTAGTATAAGTTTATTTTCTAAAAGAATTTAAAATATTTGAAGTGAACCTTTATAGTGGAGTGTTTAAAGGAGTACAGCCATTAATCAATTGTGAAAAACCTTAAAAACTTTTTTTTAATTATTGATATTTATAAGTTTATTCATTCAATTTTAGTTGTTAAATTTATAATTATTCAAAATATTAGGAATATGAAAATGTCTAGTACGTTTTCTTAAGGGAATTCTCAATATAGGAAGAACTTACTATTTTATGAGTGTTATCAGATGCGTTATAAGAAATACAGGATTAAAACAATTATCTCTTGTTTGGGAATTATACAATACTAATATTCACTCTTATCAACATTGCATCAAATTATCAATCAGATTAGAAACATAACAAAAAACTGGTCCTTTTTTGTAAATAATTAAATAAATGCTTCACTTTGCTAAGACTTTCAATGTCATCATTCAAAAAATAAATTTTAGTATATAACTAATTATTAGTATTTAAAACCAATGAATACATGTGGCCCCAACATCTTTTTTCAGATCTTCGCAACTTTAGAACATACACGAATTTTAATACTGTTCTTTTCTAAAGTTGAAGCATCTCTGAAAGTTTGGGGAAAGAAGAAACTAGCGTAAACAAAGCGTTAGATGATCCGACCAAGAGGTTACTTGGCGGGGAAAAGTTGGATGTTGGCGAGAAGTTATGGAACTGATACGCCAAACTCGAATGAGTTTTGATGGAGCTTAGATTTAGCGGGGCAGCCAGAGTAGATGCGTTTCTCCAACAACAAGCACCAACTTTGAAAGCATTTTCTTCAGTATCCTTGAACGTTACTCCTCATCTCCATCTTCCGCATCTAATGCTCCAGTTTATTATTTTGGACATTTTTATTACAGGTAGTATTCGGACCTAACTGAAACGCAGAGGGAAAACTTTTTTTATCGGACGTTGTTTTTTTTTTTAAATTTTGAGAGTTTAAAACTTTTTTATTTTTATTTTTAATTATCTTTTCTTTTATTATTTTAGTAGTTTTAGGCATTTCTTAAGAGCAGTAGAAGGAATTCAAATTTTTCAGCTATTAACATTTATCAGACTGAATAAAAATTTATAGCCGAAAACTTTTTCTCTGTCATATAACTAAAACTCTGCGTTGGAAAGAATTAATCGAAGGGAAATTGAAATTTTTCAAGCTACAGAGCTTACAGACAAAGATTTTTCTTCATTCCATTTTATTAAATTTTCGAAGTTGACTTTATAAAATTTGTGAATGGTGCAACAAATAGTAAACATTCCATACGCTATCTAGTCATTATTTCCAGGTATAATATGACGAATTAATTATCTGATTACATTTATCTTTTCAAATGAATTTCATCATATTATTTCTATCCTATAATCATCTAATAATAAACATATTAATCTTACAAAAACTTTCGAAACCGAAGGAAATTAACATTTTTTATACAAAAGTATTTCTTTCACAGTATAATTCTTGAATATCAGTGACGCCCAAACTGTTATAGTGTTTTTACCAAAAAAAAAATAATTATAAATATCACCTCAGGAAGATTGTTTTGTCTACAAAAGAACTAATCTCGGAACTGAACTTTGAGAAGATATCGTCTTCTTGAAATAAAAATTTAAAAATGAAAATAAATTTTTGACTGTTTGCCATTTTTTGTGACATAAATTAAGGATCCAGAGTATGAAGTATAGTGAGATAATTTGTGGTTGGACATCCACTTAGCCTTTGCTAAGACAAATGTCATCTTGGATCTTGGGAAAATGTTGTTTTTTCCTTTGTCTAGCACTATTTTGTGGTGCGTCGACCAGTATGATCAGAGAAATGACGGCACCAGCAACAGAACAATGTCCTAAAGACTGTGTTTGTTCTGGGAATCCAGATGCTATTCGCGTTGACTGTTCCAACTTGAATCTAACTAGTGTACCGACTGACATAGGACCGATGACATCTATATTGTAAGTATTCATTATTTTAATTTTAAAACAAGTTTTAATTTGGAACTAATTCATTTTCCCATTTGTAATTGTATTTTTAGACAAAATATTGTTTGTAAATATTTTGTAGCGAATGTCGTATAAAAATAATTAACAACATCCATACCTATTAGCTCCCAATTTCTCTGTGATTGTTAATAATTCTTTCTGTATGATACTCTCAATATAATTGAAGAGAAGCGTTAGATAGCTTTAAAAAATTAGAACAGTATAAAAGGGTTGCTAACAACTCATGTTTCGTTAATTACAGTACTTGAACTTTAAGTGTTTCTTTTTAAATCAGTTATTTTAGAAACCATTTAGACCAGTGTTTATATGTATCATTTTTAGAAACGCATTATTATTCTCAAAATCAAACAAAAAGCATTCAAAAATTAGCGTATTGCCCACAATCATGTAAAGGCTTAAACTTCAATTCGTCATGTCCTGTCATTAACGTTTTCACCTCACAAATGATTTATATTTAGAGAAAGACCTGGGAACACTAATTCACTTAACTGTTCAAAATAGACTGATCAATATGTAGTAAACATTTTAAGAAATTTATATATGGTAATTTAACAATTATCTTATTAAATAGCTTGTTATAAATTGTTTTATTATAAATTAAGATTTTTTTTAAAAAATATTCTGAATATCATGTACTTTATTATTATGTATATAAATCTTTTGCAAAAAGTATCATATCCTTCTAATAATCTAAAATACTTAATTTTTTGTTTATAAAAAATTCAAGATTTACTGAAATATGTTTTTGAAATGCGTTTCATAATTTAGCAAAAAAATCATTGCTAAATAATTTTTTTCGAACTCTTTTCTTCGTGTTCCTTCATATTGGGAAAAAATACTCAAATATATTTTTGCAAGTTAACAATTCTTCATAAATAACTATATCCAGATGGTGTCGTGAGCTATAAAACTCTTATCCGCTGTAACCAGATATCAAAAAAAACTTTCGGACCCAAACTTCTGCGAAAAAATGAAAAATAAAGAGAGGAGGAAAGTTATTGATAAAAAGATTCTCTTCCATCTGTTGCGAGCCCAATAATTGATCGGGCCTGATTCAATAAGCCCCAGGAAGCAACGTTAACAAAATTAACACAAAAATAGTCTCCCTGCGGCTGGAACAGGAGAAAAGTAGCTATTAAGCATGGAGAGGAAAAATGCAGGGATTAATTTTTCCTTCCTAACCTTCTAATTGAAACTTCACAAGAGTTAAGTGCTTAGATGAATTGCTTTATCGTAAATATTAGATAATGATGAGCGATATTAACGAAGAAAAATATTTAAATAAAAGACTCTTTGTTCTGGTTATTTTACAAGTATATTATCGCTCTTTATTTCATCATGAGCAAGTAACTTATAAAAGAAGTTATTTTTCTTTTTAACGTTAGAAAAATCAATTTGATGTTCTTTTAATGTTAGCCCCAAAGAACTATTTCCTAATATTTCATTTCAATTATTGTTTTTTTTTTTCTTTTAATATCATCCGTAACTTCGATTGAAATTCTAAGCTCCATAACTGATACTCATATTATACTTTTATCAGAAAGATGACCTTTTTTTTTTCGTAAATGTTCTTTCCATTTTTGTTTTATATATATGTTTGGCTTATCATTTTACTTTATAGTTTCTTTCATTTCTTATATGGAAGTTAGTTAACAACTAAGTTATTTATTGGAAATAAAAATGTTGTTATTTGAGCATTTGAGGCTACTGCAATCTGGTATCTCTTTCTGTCTGAATATGTCCGGCGTTGGCGTGGGATATCCAGTCCATCGGACGCCGAAGAGGATCAGCAGCGGCTTTTAATCTTTTCAACGTCAGTCGTATCGTCCGATCTGACCGGATAGTTAGTCGGGGATCTTTTTTATTGAAGTTTTATCCACTTAAACTGAAGTTTAGCCAAAAGACCTTTAACTGTTATTTAAGAATGGTTGACTGGTTAATCAGTGAGGTAAAAATAAATTCGATTAAATTTAAAAACATAAAATTATAATTGAAAAAATGATAGGTCTAATTTCAATATAGCAAATTTGTTATGTAAAATATTAAGAAAGTGGGTGCTTTGTAAATTCAGTGGGATTGGGACTCAAACAAATGAGCATTGAAAAGTTTCTGGAAGTTCTTTTTTTTTTCCTTTTATTTCACAAATCATTCTTACCTATATACGATAAAAGCGTAATTATTCTGAGTTATAATAATTACTCATCAGTTTCATTGCCACCGAAATATTAATGTTTTTAATATTTATATTACTCAATATTTGAAATACAAAACTTAAGTATTGTAAAATAAGCATCAATCACATGTTTAACTACTATAATGTTGACAATATTCAGTGTCTGTATCGTGAAGTTTAAATATTATGAAGAAAATATTTCCTCCATTCGTAATCATATTGATATTGATGAGAACATTTGCAAAGGGGCACCGAAAATATCTTCTTGGTATTAAGGACATGTTATTACATCATCTAAATTCGTATTTCTTTTGCTTATCGACTAAAAGAAAATAAAATGAAGTTAAAAAGGATCTGAAAATTTTTGATAAAACTAAAGAATAATTTGCCGAGAAAAAGCATTAAAATAACTGTCGCCATAACCTCGTTTGACTCAAAAAATTTAAAACATAGTGGCATATTTATAAGAATTCTTGTTTACAGAACCAACTTTCCAGAAAATCGATACTAAATAAAAATTGCATAGCCACATCTGCTATGCAATTTTTCTTTCTACTTTTAAGAGAAATTTTATGTAAATATGCCTCAGAGGAGGGAATAAGAAAGTTATTTGCATTACTGAATATGCATTTAAGAATAAATCAAACAAAACTTGTCGCGTCGGGAAAAACTAGCCATTCATACCTTGATTCAGCAGACATGATTATAAACAATAGTGTTTTCATCAAAGAAACAGAAAGGATTTCCATCGAGACATCTAACCCTGAAAAAAAATGTATTCTTTTATGCAGGTTTCGCTTTTCCTTTCCGTAATCAACCCGGAAATACGTTAAGTGGTCAATAGAATGCACTTAAAAAGTTGGAGTATACGGTGCGTTCATTGACCGAAATCCAGAAACTTTTAAGTGCATTTATTCTATATTAAAACATTGTAATGAGCCCTTAAACAGAAATAAAATAAAATGTCTTCTGAATTCTGAACACTCAAACTAAGTGAAAAAGCACTTGTCATCATTCATAAGTAAATTCAAAGTATAATACCGAAACACTTAAGAATACAAATTGAATTGGAAGGATAAGAAATATGAATCTCCACTTCAGAGATCTTTGTTACTCCTACAACAATTTTAATTATCTGCTCATTCTTGGCTTTGTAATTACTCTGCATAATATTGCGTATGTATGTTAAACAGGATAGACTTTTAAGACCATGTCGAACATAATAAAAATATTTTGAACACAGGAGTAATTCACTGACATTTTTAAATACTGAAATGGGTTACCATTTTACTTAATTGCATGAAAGTGAGAGGATTAATATGATATTCCTTTTTATTTTTGTACATTATAAGTTTTTATTATCGTAATTAAGGTGCAAAATTGAAGAGAGTAACTCAGTTCATCTATATACATGTTTTTCGGCAGATATTTTTTTAAAGTGTCTTCAAGTATTTAATTTTTTTAAAAAAAAACACTTCAATTTCATAATGGTTCATTCGAGTAATAACAGTTTTTCAAAGAATATAAGTGTTGAAACTTTAGCATCAAAACATTACAATAATTTATTGTTTCTGGGTAATATTTCATTTTTGCTTGTGTATCTCCCATAAGCACTCTAGATAACAAGCAATTGTATTTGTAAGTAATAAGAAATTTTGGACGTTTTTAAACTACATTTTTGCCATATTACACAATTATAGGAAACATACAGAAAAAAGTAAGCTAATACATTATCAGAAATCATTACAAATTAATTGGAAGACAAAGCAGATTTATATAAACTGTATTATACATAACAATAATTTTTAAAATATTTATGACAATCCTATTAGAATAAAACAGTTTTAAATAACATCACAATATGTTAAGTGTTTGCTAACTATACTAATGAGATCCAAAATTCTGATCGTTAAAATCTGATTCTCGAATAGAATCATAAGTTTAAGCATTTACTCAGTAATCTATATTGAAACATGGATAATTTTTAAAGAATAAGGTTTCAAATAAGCTATAAAAATCATTTGATGAAAACTAAAGTAATTTTCTGAAGGATATCGATGAACTTAGAAATTTAATACCTACTCTTATGTATAAAAGCAGATTCAGTATAATAAAGAAAGTTTCCACATGATTTTAGATATGAAAATTATGCTACCAACATAATTTTTTTCTGCTTAGTTATATTTGGCTTAAGTTTATTTAGACTACCTTTTTCGCGTTTTTGCTGAAGCTTTATTATATATTGCACGTGATACAGATTTCACAGCTTAAATTTTGTAAATGTAATTATTTAAATTTCGGATCAATTATTATATAAATATGAAATGTAATTGTATTTCATTTACATACGTACACTTCAAATATAAACCTATTTCAAATTGATATTATTAAAAAATAGGTGTGCCACTTTGCACATATTTAACAGACATCTTTAAAAGAAGACGCTTTGTGCGAACAAATTCCTCTTTCTGATAAATGCACGGAAAGAAATTAAAAAACACGTTTCCTCTTTTTTAAATCTTTGTAAATTGACATTGAATATTCAATACGCGATTTTATCTCTTTCAATTTTTATTTGAAATTTAAATTACATTCTCCATTTTCAAATCGCAGTGATGGTGTTTGTTTGCTGACTATAGCCATTCACTTTAGAACATAATTACTAAATTGGTTCGTATAAATAATAAAATTATTTAACATAAAAATACTGCTAAACTAGATTTACATGCAACTAAAGCAGTTGCTTGTTTCACTGACTCTCTTAATCTTCAGCATTATTCCATGCATACTTCGTTTAACTTGTAATAGGATGGTATACATATATTATATAAAATATCTTAATGACTTTTTTATGATACAGATCTGAATTTTACATCACTCTGGAGCATTTATATTTTCCTAACAATCTATATTGCTATTAATTATTATATTGTGATATTATTATGCTGTTAAACATTATTGTGATTAATATTTGATGAATAGTTTGTTTAATCTGTAAGCCTAAAAGATGCATGGCTTACTTAAAAATAACTTGAAAGCTTGATTATGTTTTAAAAGACAGTTCTAAGTGACAGCGGGGAACTTTAATGGTATCCTGGAACATTAACATTTTACAGAAAGCCGATATCGTTATTAATCTGTAAATTATGAGCGTGACTTTTATTCTATTCTAATAACTAATTAAATTCTCATATTCTTATTCTCCTTACAAGCCAACCTTTCCTTTATTATTGATCTCTTTGTTATTTAAAAAAGCTTAAAATTATTTTTGATGCCTAACATTACGTATATTACATAAAAGTCATTTAATTTATTGGTTTCTCATCTTTTGATAAGACAGTTGTGAATGATGACCCGGAAACTTTATAGCACCCGAGAACATTTGCATTTACTTTAAAGTCGATATCGCTATTAATCTATGAAGGATGAACATAATTTTCATTCTATTCTAGTTTGACTAATTAAAGGCACATAATTATTATTCGCCTTTTTGAGCCAGCTTTAACTTTTTAAAATTTTTTGGCAATTATTTTCGCTGTGCATAGTAACATATTCCACAGATTAAAAAAAACACAACTTCGCTTTATTTACCGGAACGTGAAGAGTTTAATTAATATGAATCGCACACCTGAATAACAAAATGTACCGGATTTCTTAAAGTTATAACGAAACGTGTAATGATCGATTAGTCTGCAAAAAAGAAACGTTTTGTAATAAGTATTTTAGCACGATGCATTTCTTTGAAAAGATGAGTCTCAACTAAAACACTCAATCTTAGAAGGCAAGACTAATAAATGAGTGTAGTGTATAAAAAAAAGACAAATTTAAGCAATAAATCATCGAAATGACAGTTTTTATTTCGTCTATGGTTTATTACTTGAGAAATTTGATCCTTACTAATCATGAGAGGAAAAAATTGTTATTACATTGAAAGGCTTTATTTTAATGTTCAGTTTACATCTTCATTAAATTCATCTTATTCGTAAACTGTATCAAGTTCTGAAGGGATCGAATTGATATCTATTAGTAATTTACTTAATTTACATCTCATTACAATTCTACATACCCAAAGTATGTTGGTTCAGGAAAGATGATGTATGCATGTCCCAATGGTCTATATTTTAGAAAGAATTTATCTTGAAATCTTGATGTAGTGTAGCTTAAAATTTAATTTCACGAATTTATTATTTTACAATATAAAATTGTTATTTTAGATTTATTAATACGTTATTGTTTTGAAATGGGCGTCCACAAATAATTTAATCATTAAATAAACATATCATATTTTACTCATCTGAATTTCATTTTAAATTCTTTCACAAGAATTTTCAATTACTCTATTGATGCAAATAAAAGTAATTGGTGTTAAAAATAATGGGTTACGGATATTAGTTATTACGGATTAGTTATTAAATACGGATATTTATTTCTTCTATACAATTTCATGTGGATAAAAAATAAATAAAACGGGTATTTTATTTAATAAACCATTATTTGGTCTCTACTTTCGTCTTTAAAAGTTGTTTGTTTAAGCATTCCTTATATCTTTTCCATTATATTTCCTTGATGTAATAAAAACGCAATTATTGGGTTGCTTTTGTACCTTAATGATTAAAAGTTATATTTATAATATTCACACACACAAATATATTAAATGTATAATGTCTTTAAATTGGGGAAATGTGTAACATTTCAGATATGTCTTTTTAAATGCATATTTTTTTCATTTTTATATCCATAGTAAAAGAGTTTATATTAAATATGTAACGTTTCAAACAGATTAAATGTATGTAATATTTTAGGCGGATTAAATATTTAACGTTTTAAATACATTTTTTTAATGTGTAATGCTTCAGATAAATTCAATGCACGATGCTAAATAATAAAATCTATAATTTTTTTTTTATTTATTATATGTCGCAGGATAGCTAAAATAAATAACAACTGTGAAACAGAATTGAATAAAAACAATCTTGGTTTGAAAATAAAAATATTTACTCAGAGTAAATTATGATCTCAGGCTTGAGTACTTTCATAATTTTGTCAAACATTTTGTCAACATTAAAGGAAATATTAAGTAAGATAAGGAAATATTAAATAAGACAATTTTTGTGCAGTCTGTATTAACTAAACTTTTACATCCTCATTTGTACTTTATTTAATCACGGTCACATTTAAAAAAGAGAAACATACTTTCATTGTTCACGTGTTCACTCTGTATATATTCATATATTCTTCAATAATGTTATAATTACTTTATTTTTTAATATGAAATAAATGCGTAAAAAAATCTTCATAATTTTTAATAAAATGTAAGGAAAACAAATAATTATTATTAATAAAATTAAAATAAATAAATAAATCATAAATTAAAAATGAATAAATAAGTAATAAAGTAAATAAATAATAATAAAATTAAATTAATAATAATCAAATTAAATTAATAATAATAAAATACTAATTAATAATTAAATAAAAACGAAATAAGAGAACTTCTTTCTTTTTTTAATAAGATTCTGGGACCCGTTTACTCAGTTAATTAGTACTAAGCACAAAATATTACACTTTAAGAATGTATTTAACCTATAAAATGTATATAAGAGGAAGAAAACAAATGCCTTTTCTTTAAATAATTCATAAGGCTTAACTGTGTTTGCTTATTTCGTTCATTATTCATGCTTATTTAGTCCTCACTCTAAAAGTAAACTAAATATTAACTCAGCAATCATATTCAAAATTAGAAATAAAACCTGTTGTACGATAGATAGCACGGTCCTGCGGTTGGACACATCGAACATCTTTGAAGTAAAACAACAAATAAATACTTCTAAAAATTCGGTTGGTATTTCTGACTCATATTATTTTGTCTGTGCATAAAATTATGGCGAGGGAACACCTTCCTCCCCCCGGATCTGCGACTGCTCATAGATATTGAAAAAAAATATTTTTTTAAACCAGTTTATGTGTAAATTTAATGACCTGATAAGAATCGCGGCATATAAATTTCAAAATTACTTATTTAAATTAAAATTACATTTGACTAAATCTCAAATAATCAGTACCAAAGGTTAATAATATTAGTTTGGAATGTGGTCATTGGAATATGACTGATTCCCTCTCTTATCCATTTTAAGAGTTCATATTCGTCATTTTGAAATCCCATTCCATCAAATTTCAAAATTACACACTTAAAGCAAAGTTACTAACAAAATAACATTTGACTAAAATTCAAACAATCAATATCAAGAGTTAATTATATTTTCTGTACGTTAGAATTCATTACTTTATATTCAGTCGAATAATTCAAATTGATTTCCTCGGAATCTCATGGGTACTGAAAAAAAAATAGTTTTAAATATTAAAAATTACAAAACTGGAAAGGATTTCAATGACAAAACAATTTACATCGAAGTATAATAAAAATTGCTTTGATAAGTATACATTATAATATTTTTTAATTATACGAAAATAAAAATGAAGTACATTTTTGCGAGTACTTTAGTTTTCAACGTTTCTTTTCAAAAAGATTGTTCATAATATTTTCATATTTTAGGCATAGAGTCGGACCACATTAACTGGCAGTAATCGAGGTCTATGGCGTTACTAAGCCACGAGTTAAGTGAACCGCGAGTTAGAGTATTAAAGTAAATTGAGTGATAATATAAATTCTAACATCGATATGAATTTTCTTCGTAACATTTACTCTGTTTTGATATCATTTTAAATTTTTTGGAAATCACTTACGAAAGAAAAATAACTTTTCTCTTAAAATTTAGCCGATTAAAATGGTTGAATGTACAGCTAATCTCACTGATCGCAAGATCTTGAAAATAATCATTTATAAAAAAGATCCTAATTGGAACGTTTCATTTTCGGAGCAAGACCGCGGTCGCCTAGTGGTCTTGGTAACGGATATGCGGCCGGCGGTTTTCGTCAAGTCCCGGATTCGAGCCTTGATGCCAACAATGACCCGCTGTGTAGCCGTGGCTGATGCACGAAAAATTTGTCATTGCTCACTAAGTCCTCCTATTGGTGTGGTGTGAAAGTTAGGAGATGGGAGGCAACTCAGGTATCGTACGCGTCACTTGACCGAGGATCATGATTACGAGATCCGTCGCCAATGCCCTCGTGTTGCTTCCAGTGCGACGATAATAAAAACCAAACCAAATCATTTTCCGAGAAATGATTATTCATATCTGATCCAAATTCAAATCTAAAAAAAAAATGATAATTAAAAAATATTAAAATGATCGACCCTCTCATAGCCCTAAATTTTCAAAGTATGTGCTTCAAAAATCTTTTCTCCATGTCCATTTAAGTTTCTAATTTTTCTCATTCGGAGTATAAGTTTGCTATTACAAAATGGAACTCAACTACACATTTATCCCATGATACATGAAATAAAAAAGCAGAAAAAAAACTTATTTATTCTTTTTCTTTTAAGAGGAAGTCCTGACATTATTTGAAAATAGATTAATAAGATTCTCATAAAAAGGAAGCCATAGTAAAACCGCGAGTTAAGTGATCTCGCATTAAAAGTATTCGATTGTATTTAAGATTACCATGTAACGTAATGAAAAAAATCAGACTGAATCTCAAGTTGGAATACTGTCTGAAATTTAGGGCAATTTAATAATGCTCTTCATAAGTTCAGTAGTTTGACAAAGTATTAAAATATGCCACTTTCAGTCGTATATTAAACAAACTAACATCTCTATGCAAAATTTGTTCTTCCATTACACTTTAGCGGTGATAGGATCAGACAGCTTGTTTTTAACATTTCTTAACAGCTTTTATAAATTTTGAAGCTCGATATTAATTAAAAAATGTAAACACCCATTAGCATAATAATGGCATATTTTAGTCTTTTAAACTTAAGCATTCGAAACGTAATTTAGCTCCAGTCAATTAAAATATTTGCTTTTCCTTATTCAAGATTGTTTGTATGCATAAAATTCATTAATATTTGTCTCGAATGTATTAACGAATATATTTCCGCACAGTTACATACAGATTTTCTTTATCATGTGTTTGCAAAGAGTGAAATTCCGTATGGAGTACTCGTATAATGAAGTGATAAAATAATACTTTAAAAATATAAAATGTGTCTGTATTTATCATTCATGATAAAAATAAGCATTTAAATAGCGTATTGTGCAATGTGTCAGACTTCTTTATATTTTTCAATGTGAACGCTTGAATATTCATTATGTACATAAACATACTTATTTCTTTTAAAATTATAGTTTTTATTTTCTAAGTCATTAATATACTTTTATTTAACTAAGTAAAACCTCTAATACAATGCTTATTTGCTGTTCAATATATAAATATAAATTTCTATCACACATGAAGTACTAAAATTAGAAGAACATATAATTATTATTTGGTAAGTCAAAAATACTGAAATTTGTAGATATCCAGTAACTCTAGGAAATGTGTAAATGTACCTAATTTCGTACATTAGTGCATTCATGAAATGGCATGAACGCTTTTGTTGCTATGTGTTATGTGTTTCTTAAATTATAAAAAATAGTATGAAAATACATGTAGTACTCTTTAAATTAATTAATTAATTAGTCATTTCATTTATTTTTTAATAAGTAATGTATTATTTCTATCTCAGCTCTCATTTTTTGTGATTTTTACAAGTATTTTCAAATAAAGCATACAGTAGTACCCTCTAGTAAGACACCTCTATTTATGGGACAGTTCTGTTTGTCCCCGTCCCTTTGAATAGTATATGTATTTACCTCTTATTAAGGGGCACCTCTATGAAAGAGACATAATATTTGGTCCAGTGAGGGTCCCATATTGGGAGGTACTATTGTATATTGCTATACTATAAATCAGCTGATATATTAGTTTGTATTGGTTTGATTAATGAAAGTCCATCAGGTTACATTTAGTATTTTGCAAATATGTGAATAGATAAACTTGTTTATCATTATTATCTATTTTATTGTGTTGAAACACATTGCAGTGTTTCAAAATAAAGTGTAGTTTAATTTGAATTTTTTGTAATATTTGAAATAAATAGTAAATATAGAATGCTAAGTGTTTATTTTGCAAAACTGTAAATGATCTAAAATGTGATTATTCTTTTCAATTACATTTTAAAATAACTTGAAACAGTCTAATTTAAAAGTAATTCATCTGAATAATACAAGTATAATATTTAAAGATTTGTGTTTTGTTGAAAATAATATATAAATATATAAAAATGTAAGAGAACAATTATATTAGATACATTAGTTACAGAGATGGCCTTTAGTATTTATGTATAAAAACTCTTACTACTTTCAATAAGTTTAAATAAGAGTGCAACGGAAATTAATTTTATGCACTTTTACATGTTTCCTCTCAGAAAAAAAATATATATCTCATAATTAAGATATACAATTATTTATAAAGACAAATCGTAAAATTTAAATTTAAATTCGGATCTCTTATGTAACCATATAAAAGATGTGATTATTAACAATATAATCTAATTAACATGTTTTATATAAATAAGAAATTTATTTAAGGCACGTATCGCTATCTTTCAATGTAACTTTTTTACATGCTTTTTACTGTATTCACAATTTAATCAGTGTTTTAAATAAGTGTGATGAGTTTTTTTTTAAAAAGAAAGAGCAAAATTGTGTAAATTAAAAATATTCTTTCGGGAGAAAAATATTGTCTTATTACGCGAAGCTCTTGGATTCGAAGACGCACATCCTTGTTTTCCCCCATCTTGCACATTTTATTAAACAGATTTTTTTTTGTTTTGTTTTGTTCTTCCTAGGAAGGATGACAGTGCAGAATGAAAAAGTAGGACTTTGACTTAATAAGACGCTTTATAAACATTAAAAATTCATAACCACGAATAAAAATATTAATTTTCTACATAAAAACGTTTTAAGTGCATTTTTTTGGTGATTTTGCGCAGTATAATCGATAATAAAGGAGTTCATGCTTAGAGTTTTAGAGACGATATCAAGACACTTAATATATTAAATATTTATATTCTTATTCAAAATTAATTTTATATGGAAGCATATTAACGTTTTTAATAACAAGCAATTATAGATACTTCTTTTATTTCAGACTTTATCTTATTTAAACTTATGTTTAACTTTTAACAAATTGTTTAATTTGAAATTTCCTTAAAAAAATAAAATTTTATTCAATTGCTTAGAACAATAATACATCAACAGCAAGTTATAACTAGTAGACGGGGTTTTTTTTCCAAAAATTTTATCTTATTGAATTGGGGCTCTTAATACTATTTTTTTTTCTTTACTTAAAGGACCTTTTACGATCAAATAAAAACAAAACCCATCCTAAGATGAGAAAATGAACTAGTTAAAAAGTTGTAAATAATTGGCAATAGTGAAATCAAAGTTTGGAAGCATAGCAGATTTAAAAAAGAATAAAACGTTTTATTAAAGAATTAAATTGATCGTTATTTTTTTATCGTTATATTTACATACATTTATTTATTCGCAGTTATATCAATACGTTTTCGTACTTTTAGAAAACTGAACAAAAACAGAATTTTAACTAGAATTCTTGATTCCAAATTCTTAATTTTCATATTCTTTGGTGCACATTTGTATAGCAAACATATTAATACATGCATTTTTAATTGTCAGAATTAAAGCTTTGTGAATATCAATTTAACGTGTATTTTTAGATTTTAAAATATTTTTTGAAAAATCCGTTATGTCACATATATTCTTATTCAATTCAAATGTTATTTATTCTTGAATATTTTGAAAATCTCAAATTCCCATTTACTTCCTTTGTACATATTGCAGAATTTTCCTTTGAAGTAGTCCACTTCTTTCATTCCTGTACTTACATATATTTATCATCTATAAAAACCATAAAGTGAAAAAAATTAATAACAAGAAATGTTTTCGAAAAATAAAGTTTCTGTTAAATATGACATGTTTTGACTCAAATTTCTTGAGAGGCATTTCTTTACAAATTTTTCTTACCAAAGATCTAACAAAGGACTTTGTAAAGCATCTCTTTTAAATATTATTTAGTAAACAGAAAATGTATCTGCTTATCAAATAAACCATGTCGGTATAGAAGTGCAAGCAAAGCATTGAATAAATAGGTCGGCAACATTTTTTTTTATTTCAAAGTATTCTTTTTCAAAGAAAAGTACTAGTAAATACTCGAAGACTAAGTGTTTTAAAATTATTTTGCACTTAACTTCTCACATTTACAGTATTTTTAAAAAACGTTCTATATTTTTAGAGAAATGTGAAATGGAAAATATCAGATGTAAAGGGAAAATGGAATCTTCTTATAGACATAAAATATTGAAACAAAATATATATGGGGTGTTCACCTTATCTTTTACTATACATAAGCACTTTCGTAAAGATTTATTTAGAATACGGATATAATTATATTTTACGAGTATGAGAATGGAAATAAAATCTTTTCACAGCGAATCACTGAAAAAAGTTTCAAATTTTGATTTAAATATAAATTGCTGTAATGAATATATTATGCAAAGTAGTTTATAATATTAATTATCTATTCTAAAATTTCATTCCCCAAAACTAGCTTTTAATATACAAAATATTTTGAAGCATAGACAGGAAATTTAATCATAGTGTTTTGTACCGTCGGAAATAGTTACTTCATTCTTTTATGAATAATAATTTTGTCTGGAAGGTATAAGTATAATATTTAAGGAAACTTTTGCGCCAACAAAAGTACTGGTGACGGAATAATGTTTCAACTTGGAATCTTTATTTACGAAGAATCGGTAAGAGTAATGAACTTTCTGAGCATTTCTAAGGATTTCAATTTGATTAATTGTGATTGATTATGGTCTGGAAAAGGGGAAAAAAAGTTAGATTTCAAGAAACAACTAGTCTTAATGGAATAAATTAACAAAAATTAACACATAATGAAGATTTGTTTCCTTTAAATAGCAATTTATAGCATAAATCTAATATCTCTGGTGTATCATCAATAATTATACATGATATTCCGTGTTCATTTTGTCTTATATGATTTTACACAAAAAAATATTTGTATAACTTCAAAATTTGTTACTTTTTCAAATATAAATAATGGTAGTCGAGTGGTCATGAATTCTTGGCCAGTGTTCCTTCAGTCCAGTTGTGGTTTCGAGTCAGAATACCACTGAAGATACGTTGTATAGCAACGTCGGTGTACGTTAAATATGTCGGGGTTCAAAGTATTCACGTTGATGTAAAATTTTCTTGAGTAGAGTGCCAGTTCAGGTTTCGTCCTCATCACTTGAACGTTACCGTCGTTTAAAATTAGCGGGTCAGTCATCAATAGGCTTCGTGTTCCTTCAAAGTGTGACATTAATAAAACAATAAATTAAGGATATATTGCATTAAATTTATCTCAGTTTTACTTAACTAAACAGAGAAATGTTTTCTAAAAACATTTAAATTATTAAAATTTTGTACAAAAAATTCAAAAAGAATTTAAAATTTGCTGTAATAAAAGTCACTTCACTATTGGATGCACTATAATAAAACCTCAAAATTGTTTTCATTTCGGATCACAAATAATGGATAATGTTGTTGCTGAACTATAGATAAACTTTGTAATCGGAATTTATTAATCTATCGAATCACAAAACAGCTCAATGTAAGAAAATCCCAGAAATATCATCAAATTTACAAAATAATTTGTGCAAAAAAAACTCTTTTGATTTTCTTTTTTTTTTTTTTTTTTTTTTTTTTTTTTTTCTCTCTCTCCTTTTTCCCTACATAAAACGTTTGCAGTCCAAATTATTTATTGTCCCGATAAAAATAGGCTTATAATTTGAAAAAGAAGTTCTTAGATTTAATAATTAAAAATCAGGCAATGAAGTCGTACTTCGGTCTGAAATGACACTTAACTACTTACACACAAATACTTTCGAATATGTGTTTTAGTGAGTTAAACACGATAATTATCCGAATTGAGTAATAAATCTTGATGTGGTCTCACATCATTTGAAAGACGAATGGAACTTTCAAGACTTCCATTTGATATCAATTTAGAAATGTCACGAATGAAAAACTAGCACCAAATGTGTAAATTAAAAAGGGGAAAAAGTGGAAAATTTCCCGCCCAAACTATTACACACGTTCGGACATTGGAAAGCGAAAGTCATTAATTGTCCTTAACGATCGGTAGCACGAGTTCATTTCTCGTAATCACATTCGCAAAAGATCAATTAGTGTTCTATCAAACCTATCATTTGGTAAGAAAAAAAAATGCACCCAAATCACAAGACGTGCTCACAGATCCTAACAGCTTCTTACGTGATTCGAAATTCAAACAAATAAATGAATATGTTTCATTTCCGAAGCGGTCAAACGAAATTGTTGCACACAGCCTGTTGATGTGGCTCTAATCCAATAAGTCTGAGTAGTTTTACATTTGTAGACAGCAGTTGTTTATTATATATAATTTGTTCCCCTAAAAGACATGTCGTAATGATTATCAATGGAGAAAAAACTATCAGCCATCTTGGTAAGCAATCACAGCTCTCAAGTAAAATGATTTATTACTTCGATATCTGGCAATTCGTTGCATCTACTGAAAGAATTTTATCAAAAAATAGGATCGCACTTCTTTTTTCAACTTTGAGAGGCTACATTTCTTAAAAATAATTTAAGGTAACTCAGACTTTGACAATTAAATGAATTAGTTTGACTTGAAAGCTAATAAATAAAGGAAATGTGATTTACGTAGTCTACATTGGAATTAGTGAGGTGTAATGAATAGAGCATTCATAAGCAATGAACCGTTTAA
This sequence comes from Nephila pilipes, assembly GCA_019974015.1. NCBI lineage: Eukaryota > Metazoa > Arthropoda > Arachnida > Araneae > Nephilidae > Nephila > Nephila pilipes. Next base: position 45,854 of record BMAW01058094.1, on the reverse strand, counting down.
TGCTGAAGTTGGAGGTTAATGTGTGATAAAGATAGTGGGGGGGGGGATTATCAAGTAAGCCATCGGTATTAGATTAGCGATAAGGAGACATTGAAATAACTCCAGATGAATCTATATAGGGTTAGTGATTCGAACCCTCAACTTTCGTTCGTCTAGGATCTTCAACCTGGTTAGACTGGTAAGAATTACAATCTTTCGTTTCTTCCTTTAGTAAATGAAATGTGATTTACGTAGTCTGTTTTGGAAGAAGTGAAGTGGAATGAAAAGTGCATGCATAAGCAGAGAACCGTTTAATATTGAGGTTGGTAGCTTAAAGCGTGATAAAAATAGTGAGCCGAAAGTATCAAGTGAAACTATCGCTATTAGATCTGCGTTGATTAAGGAAACTTTGAAGTAACTACAGATGAATCTACACAGGCTTAATGATTCGGAACCTCAACTTTAAATTGTCTAGGACCTCGAACCCGGTAGGGTTGGTAAGAATTATAATCTTTCGTTTCTTCCTTCAATAAATGAAATGTGATTTTCGTAGTCTATATTAGAATTTGTGAAGCGTATTGAATAGTGCATACATAAGCAGTGAACCGTTTAATACTGAAGTTAGTAGGTTAAAGCGTGGTAAAGATAGTGAACGGAAATTATCAAGTGAGCCATCAGTACTAGATCTGCACAAAGACTTTGAAGTTACTCCAGATGAATATATATAGGGTTAGTGATTCGAACCCTCAACTTTAATTCGTCTAGGACCTCGAACCCGGTAGGGTTGTTAAGAATTACAATCTTCATTTTATGTAAGCATTAAATCGGACATGTTTAGGAGTAAAAATACGTAATTAAAGTACTAATGAATTGTTAACAATTCGTTGATGAGAATGTAATCGTGGATATAATCTGTGTTGAATTCCATATTCATTTGACTGAGTAATTTTGTGATTCTTTAAATAACCTTAGTAATAACAACAGAAGAAAATAATAACGGGATGTTATAAGACGTCTTCGACTAGGAAAAATGAACTTGTCTTGTGTCAGATTTAAATAATCGTCATTTTTTTTAAGTTTTAAGCAAAGAAAGTCTTTTAACTTTGAGATGTATTCTTGTATAACCGATTACAGAAAGAAAATCCGATTTATATATACATGAAAAATTATGTTGAGTGATTAATAATCAAAAGGCGTAATTGCATTTATAAGTCGTGTGTTTACCTTTAAGTACATTTTGCATAAATTTCCTTGCACTGGATTCATAACTTTAAGAAAATTGCAGAGTATTTATGAACATAACATTATATTCACTGAATATAAGTATAATGTCAAAATTGGAATTCAATAGAATTTTAAAAAGTGTAACATTGTGTGACTCAAATTCGCCTTAATTTTTATACAAATATCGAGCGATACCTAAAATTTGTGAATGTTTAATACCAGTAGTAAAGAAATAACGTTGACGTGTAGAAAGTACAAGTAACCTCATTTTATAATGTGGAAAATATGAGCACAATGGATAAAATAGAATTTGTGGAAATCAAAATCCTAAGAAAAACACATTTGGGGGGAGAAATCCTAATACATATATTTTTCCTTATGGTTCATAATACATTTGTTTACTAATTTGAAACTCAGTTTTCTAGAATTTAAAAAAGTTTTCGAATTCTCAAAAATGAAACAACTATAGAATCAGAGAAACGCAATCTGTGTGTTAACAATAAAATCAAAAGGAGCAAATATTAAAACATTTTAAGGTCTATGTTAGCTTAACAAGTTTTCATTCTACATTTACAAAATATGTAAATGTAAAATTTAGTAATGCAAGTTCTAAAAGAATAAATATTATAAAAAAGTGAATTTTTTAACCTCTCTTACACATACGAGTAAATATATTTATTTCTTATGCACGAGTATAATTTCTTAAGTTCTTATAGCAGAAAACTTATCATCAATTTGATGATACATTATTCACGAAATAACTATAAGATTGAATCCTGGTATTGTGAATTCAAATAAGTATGCTGGAGTTAACTATACGTCCCTTTTTTACGAATATCCATTAAATCGGCTTTACTGATCATGAATATGATATGCACATAACGAAAAACGTGCAACAATATGATAGAATATTTTTTAATACTTTCTCTGAAGTATTTTATTTTGGAATCTTCATTGTTTAATATGCTTCATCAATCACGGCGAGAGAAATGATGATAAATAAGAACTTACGCATAATTATATAGGATTAATCATTTTGAAAATCAAGTCTGTCACACCTCGGTCAGTCACTTGTTAGGTTCATACACGGCACGCTAATTACTAAAAATTTGTGATATCGATAAACACTCATCTATCGTCGTAGGTAATTGCAATTTTATTTACACCTTTCATTAGTTGCTTTTAATTAAATTTTATGTTAATGTATTGTCACGATTAATAACTTGATTAAGAAAAAATAACATTAACGGAATTTTATTGCTATTAAGAATGTGTAATAGAATACATGTGCCTGTACAATAGTTTCCGTAGAAGTAATGATAAAAATAACCAATAAAAGAAAATTACACAAACATATAAATTATTTGAACCTCACCTTTTCTAGCTGTGTGGATATAATGCAGAATGTGAGGAGTATAATGTGCTTATACAGTACTATTTATATTTATGTAAATAATGAGTGAATATTGAGTTACAATACACTATTTCTTTGACTTACGACATTGCTTATTCACGACCACAAAAAATCGATAAACCTTCATTTAACATTACGGGATTTCAAGTTATATTTTGGTTTACAGTACTTACGATAAAATATATACGCCTTTTTCACATCAAGTGCAATAATTGTAGTTGTTTATTAACATATCGTACTGAGAAGCAACAAGAGAGCTATTGGCAACAGATCTGTTACTTTTGAATCTCGATTTGGTGACGAGTACAGCACTTGAGCTGGCACATCCCTCTTCAAACTTCCACACCACGCCACCGGGAGGACTCGAGGCCTTAACCAAACTGTACGTGCATTATACCCTTATACGGCAGAGTTTTCGTGACATTAGATAATGTACAGTAATTATACATACATAGATTTATTATTTTTGTTTTATGTAATTTTTATCACCTGTTTGAATTAAAGTATGACCAGTTCGACTTACGATCTATTACACAGAATTGAACTCGGTCATAAATCGAGGAGATTTTATCGATTTTAAATTTTGAAAAGGCGTAAATTGAAAACAAGATATTTTTCAAGAAGTGTTCTTTTTTCTCTTTGTCTAAAATAAACACTATTTCGAAGAGAAGGAAGGAAAACAGTAAAACGAGTCTTACACCTTCAGGAAATAAATATAGTTTATGTTTAATCATTGACCTGCCTTCTGAACTTTGTTGTCGGTATTAGTTTCTTCCAACATTTGATGTATTTTCTTCAATAAAGCGGAGAATTTTATTATCAAACATGACACAGCATTGGTCATGAATTTGGCGCTTGACATTCAACTTGTATCTCGAGTTTCTTGATGTAGTATACCCAAGACAATAAAAAGTCCAAAAACTTTTTACAGAAACAGCATCCATAATAAAGCGCCTGAAGAAAAATGCCGACGAGTATAAAGGAACGTTCTTAGTTTTACTATTCAAACTTTGCAAACACTCTTGGGATAAAAACATTGTTGTGTCGCTTAGTAGCCTGAAAATGTATGAAGATTTTGATTCCAACATTTATTTAAAAGTGGAAAAGAGAGTTTATTCATTTCCTTATTTTTTGTCAGTGTATCGTGTGAAAGGAACAGAAACAAAATGCAATGCATAATTTTAATAATTGTTATCGATATTTGATTGACCATTACAAAAACTGGAAATGTAAAAAAGCATTTTTAATTTATTAATAATCATTTTCTCAGTTAATTACATATAGGGTGTGATTATATTACGTTATCATAGGGTCTGATTCTTCTAATCGTTCAGTAATTTTTCTTTAAGCTTAAACATCCTTTCTTTCACTTAAAAAGAATGTTGGATGTCAAATCACACAAAAAAAATGTTTTTATTGTACTCGGCCATGTTTCATTCTTTGCTAATACATTAATAATATCTTAAAAATTTTAATGTAGAAGAAACTAACTTTTATATACGAAATCATATTTTAAGTGTAAGTAAATGTATTTCTGAATAATCTATCTTATTTTAATTTTATGTATTAACTTAATTTTTATTGTTTTCTGTAACATACTTGCATAAAAAGTTCAAACAGGAATAGGCCTGTTCAATTAGTACTTTCTCTTATATGATTTCTTATAAATCTTCAGCATTTGCTTAATCATATTAAAAATATGTAATAAAAGTTCCTCAGTCATTTTGTTTTATTCTTAAGTTATTACAACATGGGAAAATCTTTTGTCAATAAAGTAATTCTTTAAGCTTAGCAGAATTTTAAATATTCTTTTAAATTATTAAGGAAACATTTTAGGACAAAAAATTTGAAGTACATGACATTTTTAACGGCTACTAACGTTTTGGAAGAATCTTAGAGCAAAATTTAAATTTTAACACATTCGTGATTTTTTTTATTTCACAAAAAAAAATTATGTCTATTTTCATTTTTCATGAATCACTATAGAGAAAAATTAACATTTTGTCAGAGTCATTTATAAACAACTGCTAATATCAAGAAAATTTATAACCGCAGTTTTAAATAATTATTTAATGAAATAATACGATCTTATACAGTTATTGAATTTTTCTTCTATTTTAAATTAATTTTACTTTACAGCATTTAAATTTATTCCTGAGCATTCATGTTCTAGTCAATATTAGAAAAGTGAAAACAAGAAGAGAAATTTTATTTGTATTTCATTTACCAATATTACCTCTGAATCAAAGGCAAATAAAATATTATGTCATTTCGAAGTGTTTAGTGTGTAAATTATTCAAATTAAAATTCTATTTTTGAAATAGATGTTTATTGGAAGCTAATGGCCCTTAACTTATAGTATTAGCCTACGAGTATATCGACTAAAAATGTTGAGGTTTTTTTTTTTTTTTTTTTTTTTTTTTTCCCGTAAAAAAATATTACGTATCACTCTAAATGAATGCAAAATGGATTTGATAAAAATAATACTTTAAAAAAATCGAAAAATTATGTATGGAAAGTATATAGTAATAAATTATCAATAATAATGGTTTCCTTCGAAGTTATCACACACATTTGAAGAAAGAGAAACAACAACTAAAATGTCACAGTTTCGAACAGATTTCAGCAGCAGTTAGAAGCAGTAAAATTCCTCTTTCAAATTATACACTTGAACATCGAATTCAGTGACCCAAGAGTGTATCGACCGTAGAACAAGCCCCTTTATTAAGTAGGCGGTACTAATAGCACGGCCTTCAAACTTCTTTGACCATCTTTCGACAACGTCTCAGACAAACCCAGGAGATCTCTTCGCTCAGATAAGGTTAGGTTGCAACTCAAGATTCCATGCAAAACATTTTCAAAAGCTTCCGCTTCACAAAAGACTGAGGACTCTCATCCGGACAGCATAATGGAAGGGAGGACCTTGATTTTGAAATCTCATACAAAAGAATACAATTTGAAACAGGAATTCTGAGACCGAAAGTAACCTGATTCGTGAGCGTGAGGCGGTTTTAATGTTATGCATCGGACGAAAATCAGTTTCCCTTGGTCCTTCGTTGTGAAGCTTCTCGGCTTTTTCTTTTATATTCAATTAATCTACAATCGAAAACTTTTCTTACAAACTGAATGAAATAAAGTTTAAGATTCTTGGTAGCAATGTGTACTATAATTAATACACATTTTCAGTATTATTTTCGTGTGTAAGAATTGAGAAATACAAGTAGCTCTAAAATGTATTGATATATTTTTAAAGTCTTTTTTTTTTTAATAATTCATCTAAGTGAAGTAAAAACTAGAAATTTTTCGCTCGAATTCTATTAATTTATTTCAAAGAAATATTTTATGTGTAATCAATATTCTTAAATATACGTGTTTGAGGAGGGTCGTTTCAGACATGAATATGCATAACTACAATTTCTATGTTTGACCTTTGATGCTTATTTTAATTTCAAAAGTGTTGAATGATTGAAATGGTTGAAATTTTCTTTTTGTTGTATTGAAGGCTCTTGAACTCTTAATTATTTACACGCATATGTTTGTTTGCTACATGTGCGTATATTACGCACTGCATTTTAAAAATGTTCTTGAATAAAAGTATTCATACCTTTGATGATATTATTTTATATTATGATTCATAACGTAAATCTTTTTGTTGGATTTTTATGAACAAATATTAACGGTTTTATTCAAATTCAGTTTAGAGCATGTGATCAAAATATCTCTTTTAAATTCTAAAATGGTTTATGTCTTTTAAGTGGGTTAAACGTAATTAAAGAGTAGTTAAAATAATTTTGAGAGAAACAGAGATAATTAAAAATGATATTTTAGTGGAATAATGATACCTGAATTAATATTAGACACCAATTCGTATAATTCATTTCTCGTTAAAACCATTACGCAAAGTTATTTGTCAAGAATCAATATCATAAAGTTATATTCTCAACTACAACTAAATGTGCATTTATTCTCGTCCTGTGAAACAAGTTATGTGTTAAACAGAAAGTTTTCGATTGAATATTTTGATTACTGATCAATAGAATGCTCCTAAAATACCCTTCAATTTTTATTCAAAGATAACTGCATAGATAGCTCTCGCATCTGAAATTTCAAAAATTGAACAATTAAATTTAATTATCAACCTATCTTAATCTTTGAGCTTATTTTTTAATTTTAAAAAAATCTGAACTAAGAAATAATTAAATAATTACGAAATAAATGCCGAATTTCAAAGATAACTTATTGCCAAAAAATTTTTATTTCTGATACCGCAACAAATTCCAAAAAACGTTTCACAAAAAAAAAACCACCTCCAAACTTTACAAACCTTACTGTGAAATTAAAATTTTTATAATGTCGCATTTTTGATTTTTTACAGTGTTCATCGTTGCATGTTTTAAATTATTTATTAGGATTGTATGAATATTTTAATATTTAAATTCTAATGCTTTAAAAAGTAATAGAAAAATTTGGTTTAATATACTTAAAGTATTTCATTACGAAAACCAAAATTATATTAAAATGTTTAGAAAATGCGTAAGAATTTAAAATGTAGTTATATATATATATATATATATATATATATATATATATATATATAGCCACAAAACCACATCAAATGATAAATAAATATAGTTTAACAATTTTGAAAAAAAACTATGTGGCATGACTCGCATCGTTCGAAATAATATTTATTATGTCTTATTTCTTAGGTAAAATCATAATTTTCACACACACAATGATACTTATTCGAATACCTATACTATTTGCTTTTTTTGGCTTCGAAACAGCATTTTAATGAGTCCACTTGCATTAAATAATAAGTTATAGATTCTGTAATAGCGAGAAAATTTCTTTATCCCGGTTTCATGATCTTTTTTTAATGTCTGAGATTTCATTTTATTGCTAACATTAAAGAAATTGCTTTCACGAAACAAATATTTTCTGTGAAGAATAAACTCGCTATAGAAAGCATTCAAATTCATTTTTATTGTTCTCACCAAGGTTTCAGAAATTTACAAATAAATCGGACAGACAAGAGAATTAGATTAATGCCGTAACAGAGCTGAATGCAAGTGACACTAAGTCGGCAGTTAAGAAAATGATTTATGAGAATATTATGGAACCAAGAAAAACACTTGATACGTTTACAAGTCAATGAATAATTCTTTTGCTTCAAGATTAATGCAACATCCTTTTGAAAGAAGCCCATCGGATGAAATATTTTGTACTCCTTTTGAATAAGATGGCGGAAATGCATGAACGTGCTGCTGTATCTTCCACAGTCGCGAAAGTCAAGTGGTGGATATAGAAAGTGTAGAACAACTGTCCTTGGTATTGTATGTTGCGTAATGTATTCCGCCTTTTACGGGAACTGTTGTTGTTGGACAGGAAGAATTGATAGGAATCTCTCTCGACTGAGAATTTAAATTTCCAGCAGATGGTATTGATTAATGTGTTTCACTGCCATGAGCCCCTTTTAGATAGCACAACTTTTGATCGAGAATGGTTTTCTCATTCAAATGTGAACACGAATTCTAAAAATCTGAACATTTATTCTGCAGACTATACTTTAAAATTAGATGGCGATTCAGTAAGCCTATTAAGAAACTATTCCATCAAAACTCAATATCTATATAAGAAGAACAATTAATCTTGAAGGTTTAGCAAATTCAGAATCATCGTGTATTATATAGCACACATTTGTAATCATTTGTAAAGACATTGTTAAAATAAATCTCGAATTCCATGTAATTTAATTATAATAAATTTCTGCAATTACTAGGATATAAATTTAACATCTAAATAACGAATTGAATCTCAGACACTACATTGAAAGAAAAAATCTATCTTATTAACTTTTTAGATAGTCGGAGCCTTTATAATATTGAATTTTAGAATCAGTATGTAATATTTTCCAAAACTTTTTTTCATAATTTAATACATTTATTTCTGAACATTGCAGTTGCTTAAGAATTGAGATCTATTTACTTTTTTTAATTATATTATTTTCTACAAAAAACTGACATGTAATTGTTTAATAAATCTGGATGTTTGATTTTCGTTTTATCACAAAAATGTAAAAGTATTGAATGTATATTCCATATAATTGAAATAAATGCCTTATTCAAAAAACATTATAATAATAGTGAATAATCTGTCCAAATACTTTGATTTCTTCTTCAATAAAATATAAATACGATGTTATTTCAAAATAAACATCGGATAGTGTTTCAGAGTAATATAACTGCAAAATTATTAATCGTATTTTTCAGTGTTAATATATATATATATATATACATATAACCTCGAACTGGCAACATACTACTGTAATGGAGTTTGGTGTTTTAGAATTTACGAAATCTTCACCATTTGTTTCGATGCAGCGAGCATTCAGAAGTAAAATAGGATCTCATATGCTTGCACTTATTTCACTTATCTCAGAACACTGTTAATGTCAGATAATTAATCTAGGTTGACCAAGTATTTCACCCGATGTATATTGGTTAGGGTTTGAAATTGTCCTATTCCTAGTCCACTGAAATCATTACGTCTCGCTTGTCGTGCACTGGTATTCCATAACCAACTGTTTAGACGATTTTTGGTCATTGATAACTTCGAAACCGCACTGAATTCCGTAAGAACATTGGCAATGACATGCTTCAACATCTATGGGGAGAATTGGACTATCGTACAGATGATTCCAATGTAAGGAAAAGAAACCATGTAGAACATTTCTAACTGCTTGAAAAAAAATTTAAGTTTCCGTTTTATGAGGCATTGTTCATTTTCATATTTTTAATACTTTATAAAATGTAATAATTACAATTAAACCCGTTGATTATTTGGTGATCACTCTGTACATTGTACATCATGTAATATTACACTTTCAACGAATTATATCTCCTGACATTATTATTCCAAATCAATCAATTTTAGATATATCCACAATCGTCACGCAAGTTAAATCGTCCTCAGTGTTTAAAATTTTGGCCTGTTTTTCTTTCGAACATATGCAGCTATTATTAATTACTATGCCTAACATTATAATTAAAATCGACAATTTCGTTTTGTTATGTTTATTATTCATGCAATGTAGTTTATTTCATTTAAAATATTTCCAATTTTTCGTTAATAATATTTTTATTCATCAATGATATCGGGTAAAAAACATTAAAAACTTAAATTTATTATAAATTCTATGCTCAAAATACGTCTTTTTCAACTCATTCATAAAAAAGGGCTTCGTTTTAAAATGTAATATTTTATTACCGCGTGAATTTTCCAAATCAAATATAAATTTAATTGTATACTGTATGTATCATGTATTATCATGTATTATTTAATTGTATCATGTATACTAATCAATGATACTATATGTGTCAAGAAAAACATTATTCTCCTCACATTTGTTATTTTACTTTTTTTATTTCTTAAATGAAGCAGTTTTTGTGTTTGTATTTCAATGATTCAGTTTGATTCATCTGTTTAAATATAATTATTCACTACATAAATAATTGTTTTTGTGTTTTTTTTCGTACAGAGTAATTCGCAAAACTGCCAAGAAAATTGTATTCATATTTTGTAAACGACTCTATCGGTTTGACTGTAATAGAAGCATAACGTTTTCATAAAATATCCTGAAAGCTGAGAAGGACAGAACGATTTGCATTTGATGAAGCGAAACATGCTTGTTATCGAGTCTCCAGAAAAACAGTTCTTTTGCTTGTCCTGCGTCGAAAGAAAGCTCAATCCATATTCCTCATAAATTCTTACTCTGACGGAAGACGCCGATATGAAAAGAATTTATAGTGCTGTATTTTAGCGCTGAAACAAGATATTCAGTGCTGAAAAAGCAAATAGGAAGTAACGCGTAGAGCTTGTTTGGAAGGAAGAAATAACTGTCCTCACTAAAGATAGCTATAATATAATAGCACTAAGTGCAACTAGTCCTAATAGTTTTTTTTACTTCACTTCCCTTAGGACTCAGCATGATCAATCACTTGATTTAGTGATAGAGTCCAACGTGGTCATTCGTAAGAACACAACCATTTATTGGCAAATGGCAAAATGATGTCGCAGTACTCAGTACCTGGTATTGTTTCCAGATGGCTATCGTAAACGCCGATCGGCATTGCAGTAAGAATCTATCTTCATGTTTCATTACTTAAGGTTGATGGAAACCATCGTTATTGTCAATATTTTAATTCTATATTCCTCATGTGTGTTAAATTGAATGAAATATTAATCGAAAAGCAAAAATGTGTTTTGCAATATCTTTAATTTTGTTAATGTATTTTTGTACTTTACATTTATTTCTCGTTTTTTTATAATAAAATATATGTTATGGAGCAAAAAAATGCAATCATCGATATTTCGCTTTCATATTTTGTTTATTGATAAATCACGACTCAGTGAATCTGAATGTAAAAGCTAATCAATCACTCCCAAAAATTTCTAATTAAAAAAATGAGGTCAAATATTCTGTGATTCATTAAAAGGAAGTAATTTAATCGTGTCTCGATTCTTAATAATAAATCCTCAAATACCCAAAATACTTAAATATAAAAATATTTCTTTTTTGTATTTATAATTATTTAATTTCAAAAAAAATCTCAATTTAGCAAAAACACAACTACAAATATTCAAATTAAAATTGTTATGAAAATGAAACTGTATTCCTATAAATCTCGGACCGGAGCATCACTTGATATCCGAAAATTCCGGATTACTAAAAAATAACTCATAATGCCTCATTAAAACAGCAAGTATTATGCATCATTGCATAAAATTTAATACAAGTACATGCAAATAAAGTGTCAAACATTCAACAAAAACTAAAACTACAAAAAATTAACTAATACAGTGTGTTGATAGCTGTACCGTTTGAAGGAGAGGTAATGATATTGAGATATAACTCATGGAGATATATTGACTTATATTACTAAGTATTTAATTATTTTATATGTACAGCGAAAAACAGATCAGTTAGTGACAGGAAGTATCGGAGGAAACTGTTTCATCAGGAATCAATTCAAATACTGCCGAATTCTTTCCGAAAAAAAACCCTAGATCTGCCTCTCATTGGCGATCTTAACATTTCTTGGCATGTCTTTGTTGAGATAAGATTCTGGAACTGTTGAAGTGTCGGAAAGCCTATGTATCTCTGGTTGTCGAGATGCTCAGGGCATTCAGCTAATTTTGAGTTTTATAACGTCACGATTGGAACATTAAGGTAAGAGAATCGAAAGAACACGTTCTTAATTTAAACATCGGCAGATAGAAACGTAGACATAAGAAAATACCGACTTATAAGAGAAAAACCCAAGAATGGACATTCATGTGGTTCATGTCATCATGTTCATCATTTTAAGTTCCAGAAAGCAGGCATGACACGACCGTCCTCATTTCAATAAATTATTTCGTGCCAATAAATATGCATACTGAATTGAGAAAAGATTAGATTGGTTGGTTTATTTTATTAATGTCGCTCTAGAAACAACACAAGGGTATTGGCGAAAGAACGCGTAATTATGAACTTCGTTCAAGTGACGAGGACGTCACCTGAGCTTGCATCTCCCTCCCCCTAACTTCCACGCCTACGGGAGGACTTTGAGTCTGGACAGATTTAACGGGCATCAGCCCCAAATACACGGCGTTTCTTTAGTGGCCTCAAGTCTCGAACGTACGACTCGACGAAAACCGCGGACCGCGAGTCCGTTACCATGACCACAGGCTACCGCGGACTCTCGAAAAGAATAGAATTAGCCCAAGTTTTAAGATTGATAACGGTAAGCACATTAAAAAATTTAATAAATTTAAGCTGTTGAGAAGAATATTCAAACATAGTTTTATTGTTATGATTTTCATATACATTAACTTATATCAGTGTATTTCATCAAATTTTAAGATACGTCTGTTCTAAGCTTTCGAGAGTGGTTCGAAAAGTATTCATGTTAGGTGTGGGAAATGGGGAATTAGAAATGGGAAATGGGAAAGGGATAGCTCATTGTGGTATCATCTACTTTTCTTTTTTCCCCCTTTTTCTATTAAATCTGTGTGTGTAATGCCCATCACATTACAAAAAATCTTCGCCCCAACTTTTCCGGGTGATGAGACCATCTTCACCTTCTTTGAAGCAGATTCACCTGAAACAACCCATTGTTTTTATTGTTGCTTGGTTTCTAATGAATAATCATGAAACTAGATCCCCTCAATGGTGACGACTCTATTCAAAATAACGACACTTCGTTCACGGCAGCAATCAAATTTTAAATAACTTCCAAATCATTATTAACATATAAATCAATGTCATATGTGATTTTGCCTTTTAAGAAATGGCAGTACATAGTAGTAACACCAACTTGCCGCAGTAAAGCAATCTGTCAGCAAAATCATGTACTACCCTCATATTTTAAAATCGAACAATCTTTTGTAATGCTGTGATATTGTACTTGGCATTATTTCTCAATAAGAGAAACTTTATATTCTTTACCTTAATTCTGATGAATGCGACAAGATCCTACACCTTTGTCTAGTAAATTTCATGCTTCTCGTCTTTTGTTCAACGAATTAATTTTGTCATTGAAAATTTTTGAAACTTCAAAAATGTTTTAAATCGCTATAAATGTGTTATGATCAATGTTGTCTGGTAATGAGCTCATCCAAAAAGTTAATTAATTACTAGGCTTCAAACTCTAATCACTGTTCAGCAGTTCTATGCACCAAGTAATGTATTTGATGGTTCATTGCTAAACTATTACCACTCACAAAGATTGCTTTGATTTACTATTCTGTTGTTCATTCATGAATGTTAGAGAATGGTTTCTGGTGTTATAACTCCGTTTCTCTTAAATTATTCCGTTTCCATTTTGTGAAACAATTTTGAACCTGTGATTAATCACACTAATAGCCCATTAGCCAGTGGCTGACCAGTGCAGTGAATATGCAGACCACGTCTATTGAACAGCGATTTCTTCGTGTCGATGAATCAAGAGCATGTGATTATAAGTCTTTATAATGTAATCTGCAAAGCTTGCACGTAATTTTCTCCGTGGATAAACTAAGCGTTAGTAAAGCGTCCTCCACATATTGAGACTTAACTTCATGGTTTTATTTTCCCCTCATAACGGTGGTAAGTTTTATTTTAATAAACAGAATTTTTACTGTTAATGACAGTTTTTCCTGTAAACAATTTATCTAAACACTTCTTTATGTTCTGATCTGTTTATTGAGATCTAAAAGTTGAATTTAACCTTATTTATTCAACTTTATTTCTAGTCGAGAATTACCTTATACTCGTACTTATACAGTGGAAGCTGGAATACTCGAACCTCGTTAAATTGCAATCCTTGTTAAGACGAAGAAAATAGCCATCCTTTCCGACGAACCCATTAATACACGGTGTATCAAATTATTTATACTTTGTAACTCGAACAAAATATTATTTCCTTATATGTACTAATATTTATATTCTATAGCTCGAAGTTAAAAAGTTAGACTAAGTATGTCGAAGTTAGAAATATAATGACGTCACACTGTGAATTTCTCAGATTAGAAGCAATAAAATATTAAATTTTGTCAGATGATTCAAAGAAATACTAGATGCTTTAGACCTATTGTACCTCGTACACATGCAATTCTATTCATTAAATTTTCTAAGTAACACACTGTGTTCCTTATGTTTATTTACGTTTTGATTCATCGCTTAAAATAAGTTTATTATCAGTCAGTACTTATCTGGTCGACTATAAATAACAAGCATTATTATAGCATGAGTATCAAACGGAAATTGAAAACTTTAGGTTTACGTGAAAAATATCGACAATATATAGATATTAATGAAGCTGATGATGACGATCCATCAGATATTCTGAACCATTAATATCAAATTAAAAAGGAAAGTGCAATTATGAACACACTACGACCTTAATGTGAAAGATGATGTAATAACAAATATCATATATTCTCTTTATTGTTTAATCGTAAAAAAATTATTCATAAACAAGTTTCGAATTCCTTAACTCAAAACAAGGTAACAGATTTTTCTAACTTTTGTAAATGTGCAATGATATTTATAGCTGTACAATTCTACGTTATAATTTGCTTAAATAATTAGAATAAATTTACTTTAGTCTAATTTTTTTTATTTCGCTATGTTTCTACAACTCGAAAAATATAATTAAAAATTATACCTTTCTTAGTAGAGATTGTAGCAATTACATCCTTTAAATCTTGAAATACTTGCTAAGCTGACAATTCATTAAATCGAAATTTTTAGCATTTCCCTTGAAATTTTGATTTATTAGGTTTCCTCTATATTTACTTTTAGAATAGAATATTTTAGCTGTTTTATCACATAATGGTCAAACACACACACACACACACATATATATATATATATAACGAAAATCGCAATTCAGTAATATAAATAATATAAAGAGATTAATTAATTAATAAACTGAAAATATCATGGAACAAAAAAAAACGTAAAATTTTCAAAATTAAAAAAAAAAAACTTGTAATAAAATTTTAATGTAAGAAAAGTGTAAAAAAATAAAGTTTTTAATTGTTAAAAACCTAGAACAAACGAAAAATTCATAACAAAATAATTAAGAAAGGGATCAATATACCTGATTGAATTATAAAAAATAAATAATAGCAAGAAGATGATGCTTGAATCATGAAGAAGTACAAACCAAGGGATGAAAAAACAATAAAAGAAAGAAAAGAAAAACCATACAGAAAATGAAATACTTTTTTTATAAATAAGAAATCTGGCTTTTGACAGATTATCTGGTTAAACAATATTTTACAGGTACCCATCAATCCCAACAAAAAAATGTTATAAGCGAAACTGTAAAAATCTCCATAATTCTAAAAGAAACAAGGTAGAAAAAAAGTGAAAAAAAAGAAAAAAAGAGATTAGGTAAAATATTCATATTGACAAAGGAACATACTCAGCCTGTACTTAATAAAGATAGAAAAGGAAAGCAATCTAAAAATTAAATCAACCAGATTAAAAAAGTTTACAAAAATTTACATGATACGATAGGGACAACCTACACTCAAATCTCCAACTTACAAATCCAAATTCCCCTATTGAAGCTGAAACAGGAAACACGGTATTATCCTCTATTAAGAGATAAAAAAAAAAGGTATTAATGTAAGAAAAAAATATAAAAATTTTAAAATAAAAATAAAATAAGAGAAAAAAAATTTTAATAAATTACACAATTCATTTTAAATTACTCATTTTATTCATTACTCATTGCGCATTTTAAATTACTCATAATAAAATTTAAAGGAAATTCTGCTTGCAGATAAATTTTTTAAAACTTTTTCCAGTTAATGTAAATGTCCAGTATTTTAATAACGAATCTAATATTACACAAATTATGGCTCTTAATTGTGTTCTTAAAATGTTCAGATTTAATAACTCCCCCATAAGAATATTCTATGAATCATTAAAGAAAAAATGTTTCTTTTATCATGTATATTACATTAAATTTTAATATATCTGAATATTTTAATACTATTGTAATAAAAAATTACCTTTACTTAATGTAAATAAATATTGGCCAAATAATTACTTGCAAACCTACTTTGTGGCTCACCTTGTGCAATATATATAGCATAGATATTCTCTATTATACTAAAAATGGGTTATTTCTTATAAACTAGAATAATAAAATATTAAACACTGTATGTTTGATATTCCACCAACAATGAAAAGCCGTGTTTTATTTTTTTGCTCGATAAAATAGCAATTTTTTGTGCGAAACAACCATAAACTCATTTTATAAAGAAATAATTCTGTTACCTTCAGCATTCAGTCCTTTGTTATTCAAAATTAAATAGTTACTCGAAACATTGTTTTCAGTCGCTTACGTTTTTCTTCAGCGAACTACATTCAATCAACAATTTTACGAAAAAAAGTTTATTAAAAAATTTGCTGTTCCTAACAAAAGGTAAGAACGCTTTAAATTTTTCAAGTATATAAGCAAGATTAAATTGACGATCATTTTTACACTTCATGATTTTCTCATTTCTAAAGTAATTTCAAATTTAATAAGTGTTTTAGGGACTACGGCGACACATAATGTAAATCTCAGTTTGTTTCTTTCCTTTTCAGCGCTGACACGTTATACGTTTAATACAGTCATTTATATTTCAGTGTCATTATATAATCACCTTTAACTCAACACATTTGTTGTTGCTCAATTTCCTACGTCCTAACACTTCGCTATCCGATTAGGTATCATTATCACTTCCTAATAATAATAATAATAATTTTGTCCTTACTATAGTTTTGATAAGATACCTCGAACATATATTTTAGTTCTAAAATGATTTTTGCGTTTAACCCCTTTTCTTAATAAAACATCTGCGATATTTAGTTGTCTGTTTTTCATATTTCAATAATTAAAGTTTTCATTTCAAATATTTATAGAAATAAGTACTTTGGTTGTTTGATTTATCATGCATATTATTATTCTTACCTTATATAAGTCATTTATAAAATATCTGTCAATCCGAAGATTTTTTTTGACTAACAATTTGATTTAAAAATAGCTATAAAATTTTGCTGTTCGGTTTTCACGTTTTTTTAAAACCTTTAATTTAAATATTAAACGGGAAAAAATATAATTACACGATGACATATTTGTGTATATAAAATATTATATAGATTTCAAAAAAGACATTAAATTTATAATTAATATTTTACATTAGATACCAATTATTCACAGTTTGCTATCTAATAATTTCGTTTCTATAAATGACACGTGGGTATTAAGTGATTAAATTACAACGCCATTCACAGAAAAATGTTTAGTTCAAATGACAGGATAATCACCTCCATATAGTTTCAATGCGATGTTTAATTAAGCTTTCACGTAGTAAAAAATCCCGTTTTGAAAATTCAGTTGAATAAAGACAAGAAAATCTTGTAATGTGTTAATTATAATTAATTTATACTAATCTATCTTTCCTTTTATTTCTAACCGGCGTTTCTTAAATTCCTCGGAGGAAGAATTTTTCAACACTTTAACTCAAGTTAGAGACTGTTTTTGAATTTCTTTCATTTTTAGATTGTTTAATAAAATTATATGCCGATATTTATACCTTTGATTGATCTCAAATTATTGGTATATTTTAAAAATGAATTTTGTTTACTTCTTTATTTTATTTATTCATTATTTCAGCATGATAACTAGTTTGATATTCTAAATACTATATAATACAAAACAATGGATTAATTTGAACCACACTCTGAAAATAGACATATGAATTTTTTTTCTTTTCATTCAGATGTTAATACATATATATTTTTAAAATCTCGTAACTGTACTTTCCTTGAAAAGGCAAAATTAATTTATTTACTTCTCCTTTTGTGTGGTCATAATTCTACGATAATAATAGGAGTTAAATTATTTATTGAACTTATATCATCCGTGAATTAATTTTCGTAGGCTAAACTTTTTTACAGAAAAAATGATTAATCTATGAAAATAACATATCAGTTCTTCCTCTCTCTCTCTCTCTCTCTCTCTCTCTCGCTGTGTTAGTACTTATATTATTCAATCATTAAAGTTATTAGACTTAAAATATCTTTAATTGCCAGATATTCTTATGAAGGGAATTAAAAACAACTGAATGATTTGAATTCTCTAATTCTTATATATTCCTGAAACTTATGTATCAATATATATATATATATTCAATAAACTTCTATTTTAACTCATTCGGACATAATTGAATCAAGTAAGTGAAAGAAAACATCCGACATTAAGAAAAATTTCACAGTTGCTGAGCTATATTTTTCAAAAACTTTTATTAGAACCGTTTCTTCTTCCACTGAACCAAAGATTTTTGAAATAACTGCCAATTTGAAAAGATTGATTGAAGCCAATATCTTTCTTGAAGAGAAGTCCAATTAAAACACCTTCCAACTATTGGATAAAATTTATTATCTTTCCAATAACAGAGGGCATTCTTACGCCGCGTTAAAATAAATTCCCCAAGTCAGAATTTAGTTTAGACAAAACAAAAGGGGGGGAAACTAGATATTCCAAATCTAGCTATTTAAAAAAATATCGCCTTTTTTTTTTTTTTTTTTTTCTTTCTGGGTTAAAGTTAATCAATTACAGTCTTGATATTTAAACATTCACTTCATAGTAATTCGTTTTCACGTCTGCTCGTTATTTAGATTATTTTACTTTATGTTTGAAATAATCCTCATAGCTTCCCCATTCTTTTTTCTTCCACTTCGATTCTCAAATCTAAAATCCCTTATTAACAATTCCCTCCACGAAGCACCGCAAAAATTGAGTGCTTTTGCTTGTAACACTAGGACATTTCTTTAGCTTCCGAAGTTGCCAGTTGTCACCACTGTTTTATGAATTAGCCTCGAAACGTCAGCAAATTATAAAGCAGGGAATTAAAAGAAAAGGCGGTCTGCCGGATCGAAAATAAAAGCCACTCATGAAAAGGAGAAAAGAAACGGGGGAAAAAAACTCTTTAGTTACTAGGAGAAAAAAAGGAAACTTTCATAATTTTATTTTCAGAGGAGAATTCTTAGAAACCAGATATATCCGTCTATTTAACTCAAACGTGTTAATGCTTTTCGAAAAAAGAAAGAATTCGGATAAATTAGAAAACATAAAGTGTGGAATTAATATATTCTGAAAGACATAGAAGAATTTACTTCTTCATATTAAATTAGAAGGGGAAGTCACGCGTCATGAATGTATTCTAAAAGTGGCTCATAAGAAAAATTTGTCTTAAAAGTAATTTGTTTTTTCTTCCTTCATTTATACATATGAATGTATTTCCTAATTTTCTTATATAAAGATCAAAGAGCAATAATACGTAAATGTTAAATAATTAATTCTCCGTTAATTTTAATTTTTCTTGTGTGTATATCATTCCTAAATCTGAGACAGCACTTAGAAATACTTTTTCTCCGTTTTCGACATTATTGTCTTAATTTCTTTCCCCCCTCCCTTGACTTATGATTTATAATTTTGATAATGTTTTGCATGTTATGAACTGAACTTTGTTATATATTTTTTAAAATAATGGTTTTATTATTTCTTAAGGAATAAAGTTAAATTTTTTATTTGATTTTGTGGGTGATTTTTTTATTCAATTATATACATATTCATTACGTATTCTTGCATATTTTTTTAATATTACAACAATTGAAAGACATTTTCTTTTTCATTTTAAGATTTTTATATTTCTTTATTATTTCGTTCAGTCTATTTATTTACTTTTTTTCAAATTTTGACATGATTTTACAATTATTTTAATTTTGTTTAAAAAAAAATTTTACTGACTTTTATACTTTTAAATATGGTTAATTTATTATTAGTTTTTATACATGTTTATTTCGTATATCTATTCAACATTAACAATTATATTATTATTTATTTTAACTATTATCTAAACATATAAAAATCTTATTTGAATAAAAACTATTGGTATTATGTATATATATATTTCTTAATGATAGCTATATTTTAAGAATTATGATTCAAAATGGACTGTGAAGCCAAGGAAAAAGAAAATCGAAGACATAAAAAGATTTTTTTAATTTACATCAATTACGAAGATAAAGAAACAAAACAAAGAGGTGAAGTAATTAACATATCCTATGTGGACTGAGATAAGAGTAGAATTTGTTTTGCCCTGAAACAGCATTAGACGAAAAAAAAGGACAGATGTTTCTGGTACATATTTTAAAATGTCTTCACAATCAAACATGATCCACAAGCATCAAAATCCAGCAAACTTTTGCATTTTATTTTCAGCACATATTGCAGTTGAGCAAGATTACAGTCTCAGAAGAATAAGATTAACACATCGATCAATAACTCCCGTGTCTAACATTGAAAACAACATTTTTTTTGCAAAATTTTTTTTTATTCATCAACATAACACCTTTTGTTAATCACCTTTTAGGGTGATACAATCGTTCCAACTTTTTTCCAAATCTTTTTTTTTTTTTTTTTTTTTCCCGCAAGAAATCTTTTTTGTTGCGAGTAAATAGCGATAAACAGCTTTCTGAATCATCGACTCGTTGCTGTTTTTGTTCCATCGAAAGCAATCGCGGCACCCACTTGGAAAAAACCTTTTTCACTTCACTTCAAAAAACCTTTTTCCTGGTCCGATCGACTTAAAATTTTGACACGTTTCAAGCAAAGGTTAGTACTCTAGAAAGACCTGGTTACTGGTTTACTACGAGCGCCATCTCTGGGTTAGTCTCGGGAGTTATTGATCGATGTGTTAATTCAACGTGCTTTTAAAATGCATGTTTCAAAGTATCTTCATGTTAATAAAGTTTTTAATTACACTACCAGCTCCTTAAAAGATAGTTGTTAAAGTTAGTGAATAAATCCTATTTAGTTTTAAATATTGCGTTATATTTTATTACAACTGTGGATGATTGTACCAATTAAACCTCATACCACTTACATGAATATTTTTTTCTTCGCAGCAACTTTTCCGTTCATTTTTAAAGCATTCAGAAATTGTAATATGTATTGAAACATTTCCCAGAATTTTGTTGTTCTACGTTTCTAAAAAACAAAGTTATTCTTTAAGAAGCTTTCTTCGAGAGCACGCAATGAAGTTGTATGGTAATGGGCTTTCAAATTGTTTCATATTATTTTGTTAAATATAGAGCTATGTCAGACTTTCTGTATTGGACATAGGGTCTCCTATGTTAGTGAGATATTTATCTTTGCTGTTCATCATAGCTAGATAAAAAAAAAGCAGATAAGCTTAGTTGGATTTGTATTAGTACCATTACAATTGAGAAAATATAGATATGAGGAATCAAAAGGATAAAAACATTATTGCAATAGAATCAATTAATATACACTTCAACGTCCATAATGTCTTATTATGCAATAATAGTTAAACATTAATGTGTATCATTCATGTCAATCTAAACACATTTCCTTCTTGGAACTGGTTAAAATATCAAATATTTGAAAAAAAAAAAAAAATAAAATTGAAAGGGAAATTTATTTTTGGTTTTTTTTTTTTAATTTGTAATAAAAAAAAAAAATTAATTTTTCCTTTCCCCCATTTTTTTTTTTTTTTTTTTTTTCACAAAATAAGAGAAGTTTGCAAAAAGGAAAAAAAGAAAAGAAATGAAATATGCTGTCATTTAAAAAATCACTATTTTTTTCAATGAACTAAATTTATTATTTCTTATGATTAATCATTTTTTGTGATATATACTCACAATTTTATGTTCACACTCTTTTTCTGGTGAAACTTTTTCCTCACCTCTTTAGTGCTTTTCCGAACTCACTTCAACTTTATTTTCTCACTTGAGTATCCAATGGTTAGTCAGCAAGCACAGTGACGTCCCATATTCCTTCGTATCCCATATTCACGCAAAAACCTCCGGGCACTTTACGCTTGCACTCTTTCCTACTACCATATCCTCTTAAATTCAATTCTCTGTCACTTTTATACGACTTATCTTTACGCTCTATTTCCAGGGTTTTAATTTCAGATCTGTGCATTTCATAACTTCTTGTTATGATGATTTATTGAAAATAAAGTCCCTTATGTGAATTTATAAATATTCTTCTAAATAATATCTTAATTAAAAGCAAGTTCACAAGAGATCAAAGAAATCCTATATATAATATAGAAGGGGGAAAGATAAGTCTTTCTGAGGAGAAATATTCACCTCTTGGACGAATGGTGTAAATTAAGGAGTGTTGAGAAGATCAGTCACTAGAGGGAATGCCATCAAAATCCACCAAAGTGAATTGCCATGAATAAAAAAAAATAACATTAAAAATCTTTCATAGAATAAAGTCAATAATATATGTTACCATATGAAAATTATTAAATTGGAATAGGAAATCAGGACTAATCACAATTAAAAGGTAAAAGTATAATCATCCCAGAACAGCGTGTTTATTAGAAGGCAGAGGAAAAGAGTCCCCAAGAAGGCAAAGGACGCCAAAAAATAAAGTATTTGGGTCCAAATAACTCAGTTATTATACACAACTGTTTAAAAAAATGATCAAAAGCATGTAATACACAAACTAACTGTAGTATTACTTCAACAAATAAACATTTCATCTATGACTTGGCATACAGAATCTTATTTCATGTGACTTTAAGACCCAAAATATTTTTACCTTTAAATATAATATTTTTCTGATTATTAATTCTTTGCTCCTTCCTTGGGCTACGGGGGGGAGAGAGAGAGAGAGACGCACGATCGTGCGCTGGTTGGGCTTTTTCATAGATAACTGGACACCCGTACGATCGTACGGGTTGGGATTTTCCTGCGAAACCATCATCTCTAAATTTTTTTGAATTATACATCTTCTGGCTTTAAGTTGATAGCAGAAACAACTTTTTCAACTAAAATTGTTATAAAGAAACTATTCCGAGTATTATTTATCCTCTTACGGACTCATTAAGTACAATAGAAATCTTTAAAGCATGATTTTGTTTTCGTTAAACATAAATAGACATTGTATTTTTCACAATGTGTTTGGGCACCGCTTTCAAACCTGTACTTTCGAGGCATTGAAATGTCACCAACACATGGGAAATGCCCATACACATCATACCTTTTTATCATGGTATGGGTTTTTCGCATGTAGTATTTTGATCTCTTCCAAGTGGACTAACCAAATCGACACCATCTTCCACATCTATGATGCTTTCGTTAGAAGATGGAGATCTACAAGAACTCCAATATCTCTAACTTAAATTTCAATAGATCCATTTGGCCTTTTTTTATGAATTTTATTTGAAATTGCATCTCGTTTACAATGATACAAAGAATCGGTTACAGCTAAGTCAATAAAGTGCTAAATAACTTTCCATGTCATTTTCTTGTTTTGAAACCATGTCCTGATAGCACTCCATCTGCTGATCGCAACTATCTACACACCTCATGCACTGATTGTAAGTTTTCACCACAGAAAGGCTCGATACTTTAATATATTTATATGATGTTTTTGATCAGCTTTATACTTTTGCTTTTGGTTCCGTACCAAAACAATTTGATGCCATCATCACTTTTTTTCTTGTCTCTCCAATCGGCAATCACAATTTTATTGTCTTTTGAAACATATTCAATGTATGCTCCACTTACATTTAGAACAATTCTGACTGAAAAAACGCTCAAGTCGCACGATCCTGCAGGTAACGAAGTCTTGAATAGTACGAGCAACATAAATTGATTATAATCAATATTTTTAATTATTTTACAAGAATTTATACATTAAAACACAATTTGTATCCAATAAATTAGAAATATATTGGTAATTACCTTTTTATGATAGATAAAATGGCGAACTGTATCCGTTGTACTTGTAATGAAAGTTAGAGTAGCCGGCTGAAAATAAAAGACGGACTGTAAACACCATCTATTGATAAAAACATTTTTACCTTAAACTTTCTGCTAACCATCACGATTGTTCGATTTGGGTTTTTCTTACATACGGCTATTCCAGAAGCAAAAACGTTAAAGAATGTCGAACTCGTACAATCGTGCGGGCTGGTTCTTAAGGGGATACAAGAAGATTTTTGCAGATCCCTTGCATTATGTAACAGAAAAAGAAGTTTTGTAATGTTATTTTTCCGCAGATAACAATTGATGTAACTTTGAATGATTTCTTTGATTCACTCTAATAACTATCTAAAGCTGCATTTTATCTTTGTTACATTGTAAATAAATACTGTTTCATAGTAACAAAGTTTTCCCTGTTGACGATTATGGATACATTTTTTTTTACTCTTTTTATACAATCTATATCGTAGAATTTGAAAAATAGATATTAAATCCAATGATACTTCGCTTACTGTTCTCTTGATATAAAGCTTCTGGATATAATTTATTTCTACCTGGAGGTAATTTTCTGTTACATTACCGAATATTTTATAACTGTTGTGTTTTCAATATTTATCAAAATTGAGAATAATTTTAAGCTAATTTAATTTTTTGAATATTTACTAAATGCCTATTTAAATAATTTAAAACTAACTTAATTTTAACGGAACATTTCACAATTATCAATAATATGAAAGTGTTATATTCATTCAATGAAAATTTTAATTTGATATTTTACTTTTGGAAACTATGTACGAATAACAAATACATTCACCTCCAAGACAATAAAGAATAGACAATTTTATAAATTTTGTATATTTTCTATAACTATATGACTTAGGAAAGAAATATAGAGTAAAATCCTACTTTTGACCCCATCCTTAAAGACAAAAAATAAATCAGCCAAATGGCGCTAACAGTGCGTTTTTAAATGCGCTGAAAAGAGGAGCTTAGAAGTGCATGAATTTGGCGAGATTTTTTTTCCTGTCACTAAGGGGGAGACATAAAATAGAAGCCAACAGGAAATATACTAGTAGCTTCGGGTCTGATACCATAGTCTATACGATTCTAACTTTATACAAATGATTGCGAAAAAAGATAGTATTATTTTGGTTCTTTCACTGAATTCTTTGAAATTTGTACTTTTTTTCACTGAACTGGAACATCTCACTCGCGAATGATTCTCTTTACTAATTTTATAGGATAGAAAATGCAAATACAGATTTGTAAATTTATCGATTTCAAACATAATTTAAAAGTCGTTATAATTATAATTTAGTAGTGTTATTGAAAAAAATGTCTATGAAAATCAATGAAAAAATTCACCTCATCCTCACTGACCATTGTTATAAGTAATACAAATGTAAGACAATAAAAAAGATTTCTTATTAAATTATATAAACTTCATGTCCTAAATTCATGATATTTCACCCCTGCTTCAAATAAAATAAAATATTCTTATTTTAGATTAAAATTATTTTTATAATATGTTTTATAATATTAAAATTATTTTTATAATATTAAAATTATTTTTATA
>BMAW01058094.1:0-20311 GCA_019974015.1 Nephila pilipes | reverse complement strand
TATTTTTATAATATTAAAATTATTTTTATAATATTAAAATTATTTTTTTATTATGTTATGAAATGTGGATATGCTCAAATCGTTCAATTTATTCAAAGTTTTTTCATAATCCAGTTACTAATGAATTCGTATTCTTATCTTTTAGGATAAGTATTAAAATGCATAACAGACAAAATCTTTCTTGCCAATTTAACTGCTGAATTGTTTTCCTTCCTCAGATGCATTTTTGTATTTTCCTTCGTAAAATTGTTACTATTGTTTTCGAATGCACTTCTTTCTTTTATCTTAATGCTTCCTTTTCAAATCTTTAATTAAAGAATAAAATGGATTTCGTTATTTATTAATTTACTTCTACAACTTTTAATCGGCCAGTTTCATCTGATTAGCGCTTCAAAAGAAAAACTGTTTTTCTCCCATCATATTTTTTGTAAAAGTTTTAACCGATGAATTCTTCAGAAGATCTAAGAAAAGGGGAGAAGGGGGGAGTAATCATGTTTGACACTTCTATGAAAGTGGAAAGAAATATCATTGACATCAAGGTATAAGTAAAAATAAAAAAAAAAATTGCGATACTCTGTGTCAGTTTCTTTCTTTTCTTTATATTTTTTCTGCCCTGAATATAGCATGAAGCTGTTGTGATAGCATGTGTCTGCTGATCCTTATGGGCACTGATATATCTGTCACTTTCTGTGAGATTGTATGGGCTCACATATAAACAGCTGCAAGTTGTGACACCTCTACGAAGTCGCTCAAAATGTAACACTGAAGTCAGTGTACCATATCAGAAGAAGGTAAACTCGCAAGACAATTATGTTTATTGCTAGCACACCATAGTATTTTTAAGATAGAATTTGTCTATCAAACTACTTCCTAATTTTTTATTCTATCTATAAATTTTTTTGAAATACTGTTTGCGATGTAATTTTTACGATATTCAACACTATATTATATGTTATAATATCCTTATTTATCATTAATAAATTCTATTGGGATTGAAATTAAAATATTGCAATTTTTTTTGAAAGACATACACATAAATTTTTTCTTGCTTTTAGTCCCTCAGGACCTTACTTTCTTTAAGTATGTGCGGGTTGTGATCTCTAGGAACCATCCTGATATTTCTCTTCCCCCCGGGGGTAGGTGTATTGTCTTTGATAAACACGGGTGACGCGTCCCCAGAATATACTAGAGATTCTTCTCTATTTTCAACCCTCTTTCTTGTCATCCATCTTAACTTTTTTCCAATTTTTTCGAATGTTTAGATCACAGTTCAATCCTATTTTGCCCAGCATGTCCGCATCTGGCCCTTGCGTCATTAATCTCAGCCATCACATTTTATTCTTTTTATTATAAAATACCATTGTGAATATCTATTTTCAACTCTCCTTCTTGTCAACTATGTTCAACTTTTTTCGAATGTTTAGTTCACAGTTCCATCCTATTTTGTTCAGCATGTTCACATCTAGCACTTGCGTCATTAAACTCAACCATCATATTCTATTCTTTTTATTATAAAATATCATTGCGAATATTTTGAGTACTTCATCTCCTCTCAAGTCATTGAATTTTTAATTTTTATTAAAAAACTTCTTTGTTGAAATTGATGATTCATGAAACTAATATTAAGTACTAATATTTGAATTTGTATGAAATTAAAATTCCTTGTTGAAAAGTTAAATTAAAGTAAATTGTAAAAGTGTTATATTTATGTATCGCACGTATAAGCTTAAAACAAATGGTCATATCTGTGCACATCACCAAGATACTAAATATGTAAATTTTCAGTATATTTTGAAATAATTAGTATCTATATATTAAAATGAGCATGTAAATATCTGAAATCAGTTCATGAAAAAGCATAAATTTGATGCTAAAAAGTCTATGTTACATTTTATAAAGGTTGCTCTTTTCTTGAACTAAAATTTCTTTTGATTTCATTACAATTTTTATTCTGAAGTTGTTGTTTTTTTTTTATTATTATTATTATTATTCTGTGACAATAATTTCTATTTCCATGAAAACCTTTGCTTAACTTCACAAAATATATTTAAGAATTGTGTTTTTTTTTTATTCCCAAAAGAGATTGTGTCCAAAAAAAAATTAAATTACTTTTGTAAATATCATGTGACTCCGTCTCTATGCCCCTTGCAATTTAGATTCGTCTTGTACACCTTATCAGTGTCTTAAGCCGTCAATTTATTCTCTCTTTTAACACTGTATCGTAAACATACGCTATCGCAAATTACCCCGCAGTATTTTATTCTAAGCAATAATTATCGCCTAACAACAAGATTTTATTGAAAGTAATAATTATTACTGCTGGCCCTCCATTTAATCGATCCTCCCATTGCTTTCTTGCATAAGAAAGTGAGCCAGATTGAATCAGTTCAAGAGCTTTCTTGACCTTATGTATCTGAAATACTGCGATGAAGTATTATCATGATAGCAGTTGGTGCTGCCTAAATAAGTAATTTCGGGTTTCGTAATAAGGTTTTGATGATTGCATCAATCCATCAAAAAGTGCTTCATCAAAACGTGCTACCAATTGTGGTTGGAGTTACTTATCTAATAAGAATCCCTGAAGATGACCTTCACTTAATTGCGTTTGGAAAGGTAATTTTCGCAATTTTTTCCCCAGTGCATCGTTGTATCTACATTTAAAAACATTTTCAAATGCACCATTATTTCACCATTTAGATCTGATAGGTCATGCAAGTAGATGATCTTTATGGACACCTTGAATGTCTTGAACTAAAGAACAATAGCTATCTAGATGGAAAGGGATACCAAAGCGAATTTGATGAATGACAAGGGTGAAATTATGAGTCATTTGCATGTTTTAAGCGACGTCAATAACAGGTGGTTTCACCTTCGGTGAAGAGCTTCTAACGCTTCTTTGTGTTAAGTTTTCCAGGTGTCATTAGATTTGGATCGCTATCTGATGGTTAAAATTCGTGTGCTGGTCTTATTAACAACGTAGGTGGTATTTCGTATCCTTAGACGTAATGGTTTCATTTAGTACGCTTTATTTATGCATTTCATATGGAAGATTTTCATCTGTACAACATTTTTGAAGGTAACATTTTGATTTTAATGTTCATTTAAGTTTGATAGTGCCTCATGATGTATGTTCAAACTTAAAATATCCGACTATGTTCATAACTAGTTTTCTTTTCCTTTTCTTTTTTGAAAAAGCATTTAAATCGTAATTTTTTTTTACATTTGCAAAGATGTTCGTTAAAAGCTATAGAGATAGCTCATATTATAAATTTATCCTATAAGATGTGAAAAAAATTACTTTTCGAGTCAAAATGCTGAAAAGTTAGCACATTCTTAAAAAACATAATACGAATAAAAGTCAAAGATCTCTGAGTTATTTATTTATTTATCGACTTCGTTTTCCTATTGAGGATCAGAACGAAGATCTTTAATCCTTTCAAAGTACAGGTTTATTCAAAATGATTCCTCCTCTTTCAAAATTCCATATTTTCATAAATAAATGACACAGAATGATAAATAATACATGAATGCAAAGTAGAAATACAGAATTGTTTTACAAATGCTCGATATAACTAACTTACTTTTGTTATAAGAATAATGTCAATTTGATATGCATTGCCAAACACGTTGCAAAGTGTCAGTTGTAATTGATTGTACAGCAGCAGAAATCCGTTGATTCAGTCCAAATAAATTTGTAGGTAATGGTGAAACCACATACTTTATCTTTTTACTAATCCCAAAAGAAGACAAATCGTATTGAGCCATATCGGGTGACTCGAGGTACCATCTGAGAATGTAACATCAAGTCTCTGACCCACTAAAAAAATAACTGCGAAATAGTTCCATGAGAGCTTTTAAAATAGCATTTTCATAAAATAGTAAACTGTAAAAAGCACACGAGGCCACTCTATTGTTCACAATCATAAACTTCTACACAGTTATCCTTATTTTATGTAGTTACTTATCTTCGTGTCGTTTAATTTTTGATAATATGAGATTTTGAAATCCATATTCATTCTTTTTGAATAATCCTGTATATTTCCAAATATGTTTAAAACACAATGAGCATGTAATCCTTTTCGATATTTTTTTTCTTGTATGGGTTTAATATTTTATTAATCCAATTAAAATAACGCATCTTTTAAAACCTAATTCAACATTTTGGAATTATCTAAAAATATAACATCAAATTTCTTAAGATTTCAAAATTAAATGTTATGAGTTATTACTTCACTTAAAAAGCTATTTTTTTACAAAATGGCATTTCACTACAACTCATATGTTTATAGTAGGCCTCATATAATGCTCAAGATGCGTTCCCAGACGATAAGAACGTCTAAATGAGCATTTAACAGAAGTCGGTGTACGCATAGTATACAGTGAAGAGAGAACGTGCATCCATTTTTTTAAAATTACTTTAATCTTTAGTAAATTTTTTAAATTATGAAGATTGACTTTTTAATGTAACAAATTTTTTTATTGATTTACTGTATACAATGATCGATATTCGAAATCAAAAATTAATAACATTTTGCGACACTCAAATCGTATTGGAGACTGTTTCAATACGTTTACATGGTGCATGGAAACTAAACTCACCCACTAGACCTGAGCAGAATAAAGCTACTGCATCGTTTGAAAAAAAAAGTTATATATGTAGATGAACTCCAAGAAAAGATGTTGCTTTAATTTACTATGATTTTAATTGTATTATATGCATATTATGTATTTTATACCGGATCAGTATTTGACAAGTGATTGGAAGCAATCCATCATCCGATCTACTTAAAAATGTTAGAATTCTTGCTGAGAAGAAAATTGCAAGCGAATTTGCATTATCTTATCAAAGTCGAACCTGTTGAAAAATCGGAAAATGCTTGAGCTCTGTCTGCCAAATACACAGAACACTCCAGCTATTTATCTAGTTCTATCCAACGTAAGAATTGGAGCTACATTTGAGGAAGAAAATCGCCTTAGAAAATCCATTAATATCAACGTCGGCAGATCTACCAAGACATAAAAGGCCAACTCATGAGAGAAAAATCCAAGAATGGGGGGATACTACACTACCAGTGCTACCGCTAACCTAATGCTTCTACAAGTGGTTTCTACCCACGGGGAACCGTGGCGACTTCATTGGGTAGCTACGGAATCCGTTGTATCTTTTACTTATGATCAATCGTGTCGTGCTTTTGAAAAGAGAGGGCGTCGGAAAAAGAACCCTGAGAATTGAAAAAGTTTAGGAACCACTGGCCTAACATAATTGTCAAAGTAAGCTCATTCAAAATGCGTATGTTTGGATTATTGTATCATTCATAATAATACATATATGCTCAAACGTATTGTCAAATTATTATACGTATGTACACTTTTCATTTTTCTTCTCTGTTTAGTCTTTGTGATAGAATATCGATATTTGCTAAATTGCTCCAGTAGCATTATATGTATAATATATATATATCAATGTATCATATTTGGAAATGGCTTGGATGAGAAGCCCCATGTAGTAAGCTATAAAGAATAGCATCTGACAAAATTCAATGTTTCAGTTTTTATTTATTTTTAATCCTTTTGTAAAGGATTCATGTTGAAAATTATTACGTAATCCCAAGTATTTTTATGTAGCAGTAGAGCATTATTGAAGACAATAATCATGAAGTCTTAGAATTTAATTAATTTTCTTATTTAATTTACTTGTGTGTGCATTATTTTGATTTAAAGAAATCCAAAATTAATATTGAAATTTTCTTATAAGTTCTGAAGGCATCAAATGAAAATTTTTGTATAGGTTTTCTTTAAAAAAAAAAAAAAAAAAAAAAAAAAAAAAGGTTTTCGAACTGATTTTGACGTACATGCTCAAAATCAATAAAGTGGCACTCTTAGTCGAAAATTAAACGCTAAACTTAAGCATATCTATTCGACTTCGCGTGACAACAAAACTACAATATGAAATATTTAGCCCTCTAATAAATGAAAACAAGACTCTTTTTCGCTTGTTTCCTTGGTTACAGTACAAATTTATAGTCTACGCATCATCTTTGCAGTACTTACTTTGTTCTAAAGTTTTCCAACCCTTCAACGAACTATTAGGGGCACGAAATGACATTTCGCTATCCGCTCATCAAACAAGCCTGATCGTCTGATTACTAAGCCTCCAGGGTATAACAGAGAAATCAAATAGAATGTTCTTCCGAATATTGGTAGTCATTGTGTTAGCAGGAAATCTCTCCGTTTTTATCTCATTCTTACTTATCTCGTTTAACATGCTAGGTTTCTTTCTTTGTTTCGAATACAAATTACAGTTATTTCCTACTACCAAGGTCATTTTCTTCTCATTAATATGTAACAGCCAAATAGTGAAGTAATAACTGAAAAAAATATATCGTAGACAATAAGAAAATAAAAAACGAAAATAAACATTCGTGAATACAAATTTACTTTTTTTACAGAAGAAAATTAAAACAATTTATTGAAATCGGAAGGAATAAGATATAATCGCACTGAAGGAGAAAGAGAATAAAAAAAAAATCTTAATAGAGACTAAATAACATATACAATGCGGAAAGAATGTTTGTCGACATAAGATGATGTTTTTATTCGACGTATAAAGCTTACAAATCGTTATATTTGTAAATTCGGTTTCGAGAAACTCGATATTGTTACTCGAATGCAGTATACTCAGAAAAACACAAATAAATGTTCTTATTTAGAAAAACTATTTTTTTTAAATTCCAGAGATGAGCTTAAATGAAAAATAGTTGACATATATTAGAAGTTTCTTGCACCTGAAACTTATATATTATAATAGACTGATAATATGGATGTTCTAAAGTTCCCTTACTGACAATTGTCGTACATTTCTTATTCAAAAACAGCGACCTATAAAACAGTTATTTAACGCTAATGCTTGAAAAGCACTTCTAATATAACGTAGCAACATTTTGAATCTACATTTAAGATAAATATTTTAAATGTATTCATTTTTAAGTGACAAAGTTCAACTCAATTGTGCATATTTTGAGAAACGCGTTTCAAAATTCTGGTAGTGATTTCATATATCCTTCAAGTAGATTTTAGATCATCTGTTGTTCGGAGATTATTTTCATCGATCTCGTTCTTTGTAAATCCAGCAATTATCACTGCAATTCATCAATTTTGTTCATTGTAAGTCAGGAGATGCTCAGGTCAGGGAAACGAGGTTCTTAATTCAAAATTAGACTGTGTAATGTCCCATACGTGTAATGAAACCATGAGCATGTCTCAAGAGTTTTTTAGGCGATAGACTCATCTTTAAAATTCTACTGACCCTTGATGCCTTAATATGATCATTACCCTACTTTTTTCTGTGGGGATATGTAATGAATATTATGACAATAATCTACAAATAATAGTTGATCTGGAAATTTCCTTATTACTCAAAGGATTCAAAAAGTCACTCCAAGTATCTTGAAACGTGTTTCTCAAAATATGCGCTAATGAATTCAGTTTTGCTTCCTAGAACATTTTGAACTTTTTTGTAAATGTAGACTCAAAAAAAAATTATTATAGAAGAAGGGATTTCCACCATTATTGTAAAATAATTTTCTTAAAGCTCTTTGTTTTTGTAAAAGAAATTAACTAATCTTCAGTACGGTAACTTTCTGGACACACCTGATAGTTCTGAATACCCCTGATTTGAAAATTCTGGGAGCAATTTATTCAATTTAAATTAGTGAATACATGTGAAGTTTTGAAAACCAGAACTAAAACTGAACAATACTTAATAGATAATAAATAAAATTAATATTCTTCAACTTCAACTACAGAAAAGTTTTGAATCAATGAATTTTATTTTTCTCGAGAATGCAGTATCTGTGTAATGCAAATACTGAAGTGTAAAAATTTCGAAATTTTAGAAACAAGTTTTACCCGAGTAGAAAGAAGACTATTTTACATGGTAAAATATTTTTGTTTATTTTGTAAAATTCAAAACAAAAAAAATTCAAGTTATTTCATACTGTTTATACATCTCGAGAAAAGCTATAAATACTAATTTTCGGACCCGGTAATTGAAGTTCGATCTGCTTCAACAATTTTAACTGAGAACACTGGCATTTACTTTCATGGTATAATTTTCTATACAACTGTATTCTTCTAAAAAAAATCTTAGGTTTAATTCCAGACTAAAACAAATTCGTCTTTTTTTCGTATCAAGAAATAAATGTTTTATTTTATTTATAATTTATACAATACATTTTTCCTGCATTGCATAATTGAAATTCTCTAATAAAAATTGTTATGATGAAAAGTCATAAGAGAGGGAAATATATAAATAGTAAATATTATAAAAATAAAAGCTTTCTTAAGACTTCGAATCTTTAACACGAATTAACAAACACGTTTTCTCCACGCAATTTTTCAGATTGTACGTTTGTACTTAATAGTTTTATGAAGAAAACATTTTATTGATTGAAAGATGTGGATTTTCATTTTTTTTCATAAATTTACGCAACATTTTCTTTCTCCCACAATACATTATTTCCTGAAGATAAAGTAGAATTAAGTTTCTGCCGTTACATTTGTAATCCGAAATTGCAAATTATAATTTTAGCTCGTTTTTAATTTTTGCTTTATGAAATATGAGCACTGCAGTATAAATTGAAATTTTATTTTTACTTGAAATCTTGCATCTATTAATCTATCTTGGGATATTGGGCATCTAAAAATATTTGTATACTAGAATCAGAATTTTGAAATATACTATAAATTTATATGCTCACAAATTTTCATTGGTCTACGAATCGACTTCTTAACTAATGTATACACCCCATTCATAGAAAGATAAGCGTATCTTCCTAGCCATTTAGTAGCAATTCCTTACAAAGTACTGTAGATAAAAGATTATTTGGACCACTAAATATCAGAAAAATGGGGAAATAAATGCATCGCCCCAATGTTATTTTCTTCTCTTTTTATCTAAAAGGAACAGAGATCTGGTTAAGAGATTTTTTTTATTTGAAAAAAAAAACGGATTAAAGGTTAACTTAGTTTAAAATATACAGTGGTTAAAAAACAGTTAACTTTTTTAAGAACCTTTTCGTCTCTAAGAACATTTATTTCACCCATTTTCTTTAACCTGATGTTAAAAATGTTTTTAAAGTTAAAAAGTTACTTTTTCTCCGCATCCCCCCACTTAAAAGAAACTTAAAGGGCAATTTCTCTATCTCTCTCTCTCTCTCGATTTTATTTAAGCCAATTATATAAAATTTCATTTAACTCTGTTTGAAGGATATTAGTAACCATTAAATTCTAGTCTAAGGATGTTTATACGATGAGCACGATGGCTAAATTATTGTAGGGTTGGCTAGTTTTCTTTATACCAGAAATCAATGTAATATTTTTTGGCAAATCAGTTTAGTCTTATTAGTTATAAATTACTGTAATTTAATTTAGTAAATTTGTGTGATTGTTATGAATGCATGAATTAATTGTAGTAAAAAGAAATTATATTAATTAATTTAAAGAGCTTTTGTTTGTAATTATTATTACATGATATCTAAAATAATTGAGGGCTATAATACAAATTACACGCAATAAATACAATGCCCATCAGAATATTATACAGTGTCCATATAAAAATGTTTAATTACAAACGATGTGTATTTCTTCTCGAATATTAAATTAAAATGAATTTTAAAATTTTTTGACTCATTCAGGAAAGCTTTATTGTATTATTTATAAAAATTTAATTATTTAAACTTTATTATCTATACAGACTTCTTTCAAAGAGTTTTGATGGAGGATCTGGACTTTTTGAACATTTTCTCAATCTATAGTCAATAGGAATATCTTTTCTTAAATTGAAAAATCAATTTCAAATTTAATCTAATTTTAAAATTTTATAAACAGTATTAGTTTTACCATCATCCCTTCAATAAGCGTGAGTATGCTCAAAATAGCAAAAAAATTGTTTTCCAAAAGATTTAATCTGTTTGAAAATAGCATGATAATTATAATCTCCAATAATAAAAATTCTAATCAATAAACGGTTTCTCTAATTCACTCCTTTTTTTAAATTTCTTTAATGCCAATTTTATACGTTATCGTAAATTACTTCATACTTTACATATGCTTTTTTGGTTCCCCAGGCCCTGAAATAAAAGTGAAAGACCTTCATAATTTTAAATTTATATGATTCTGTAATGTGTAATAAAAATTTTAAATTATTCAAATACTTTTAAGTCGCATTTTTATGAATTAAAGTGTAAAAATTAAACTGAATTTATGTAAGAAAAATTAAAATGAAAACTGAATTTTTTTTCCTATTCTATTATTGTTTTCATATTTTTCTATTATTGAACACCATTAATGTTATTACTTAAGTTAAGCAATGTATGTCAAATCTATACGAAAGGATTAGATATATTTTATTCCTCATGTTCCATTAGTATATTGTTTTCTCAAAGTAAATAGTCATTAAAGAATAGTTTATTTCAACTTTTCGCGGAATAATGTGATTAATTAATCATCAGTAAAAATAGTCCTGCTCGGATTTAAGATTATAATATTATATAGAAGAATGTGTGCAACAAAACATTTAAAATTTCTTCGCTACGTCGGCATAAATCATAATTCAAGCCTCAAAAATAAATATTTTGCTAAAATATCACTCAAAAGAGAAATTTTTTTAAGAAATGTTCCTGACCGAATCACTTTTAGTATTATCAAACAAATTATTATCAATATTACAGATTTACCCATAAACTCTTTATAATTTATCTTATTAACATGCAGTTTTTCGTTAGGTAATTTTTATTTTTGGTTCTTCCTTTAAACATAGTGATTTTGAAGAAATTTTCATTGACTAGTTACGTTAATTATATGTGAATCAATCCATTATATAACATTCATATTTATAAAACGGAAACGATATGAAGATATAAATAATAATAACCATCCATTTGAAATCATTTCTATATTTATTCTAACTTTTGATACCTTTCTTGTGCAGCAGGTAACTTAAAATTGAAATTGTTTTTTTTAATAACCACCCATGCAGATTTTAAGGTGTTGTGCTGTTATTTCATTACCTTTAATGCAAACAAATAGGAATATAAATTATGAAATTTTACACTCCCGAACACAAGCAGATCATTTCTATATTTATTTGATTCTTAAAATTGACACCCTTTTTGTACAGCAGCTAACTTAAGACAACGTGATTAATAGTCTTTTTTAAAAAAAATTACCACTCGTACAGATTTTAAGGTGTTACGCTGCTTCATTACCATTGAAGACAAGCGAATAAGAATATAAATAATGAAAATTATCGCAAGCATAAGCGTTTCTATGCCTTACAAATTTAAAAATAATATCCTGTAAACAATCTAGAATGAAATACGTAGAGCGAGGCGAAGAAAACTATCTTTCATAACAAGTTTAAACACTACTTTTCAAAGATAGCGGAAAGGCCACGGACCTCTCCTCATCTTGTACCCAAGTCACGTTTCCGAGGGTTGCTACTTTTGAGAAGCAAACAACTCACAAAAGGTCTACCCCCTTTCACAAAAAATAAGCATTTTAGAAAAGAGCGAATTTGATTTGCTTAATTTAATAAAATATTGAAGCGAAACCTACAAATCCATTTGGATTGTTTTTAAAATATTTTATCTAGAAAGTTTTGAAGTTGAATCTAATTTACGTTATAAGTAAATATATATTTGTCCATGTTGCCATACATTTTTGAATGACAATAAAATAACTTTTTTGCCTTTCAATGATCCACTTCAACAAGAATATATGAATTAGACGACGCAACTAAATTAATATGCAAAGTAAGTTTTTATAGTTGTTTGTAATTTCTATTAATTATCTATATAGTCTGCCTACTGTTACATTAAAGAATATGAACAAAACTTGGAATAATTTTTCTGATAGAAAAATGCTACAACATTTGAACCATATTCTGATTTTGTTATGCTTCTGAATGCAATATGCTTCATTACACAGATCACCGCTGTTTGAATTAATTTTGTAGCATAAAATAAGCTCCGCGTTTCGTTTCCTATACTGTAATGCTAAATGTTTTTTTTTTTTAATTTTGCATATTAAAATAAGTTTGAAAGTTTATGCATTATTTCTGAATATTAAAGACGCAATTTGATAAACGGATATGCGTGCTATAACCACAATACCTTAAATGACTTATAGGACATTTTTCTGACTGAAAAGGTGTTCTGAATTTCGGTCCAGCTCCTTAATTCTTACACAAAGACAATTTTAAAGTCAGTAATTTGATTTGCAAAATAATTTTTAGTACTTCTGCTTATATTTACTCTAACAATCATTAATTGATAATAAATGTATGGACTGGCTGCAGCATGTTGATATAACAATTTTCTAAGCTTCTTTTTTGATTATTATTTGAATTCGAGAAGAATAATAGTCATTAAATATAACAAAATTCATCATGCACTATATATATATATATATATCTTATATATATATATATATCTTTCTATATATATATAAAAATTCTAACTATTTATTCCTTCAAGTTTCGCAAGAAATTAGAAATGAAAGGTATATGTGATTACTATGATGTCTTTTTTGCATATATTAATAGTAAATTTATAAAAATAATAATATAATTTATTACACAATGAATGGTCATAGATATCACACAAAATTTTGATATCCAATGATATGATATTTGTTGACTTCAATTACCTGTTCAAATGACTGATATGAAATTAAAAATCACTCAACTGGAACTTACAATTACACATTGAAAATTACACATTGAAAATATCAAGTGAATATTTTGAGTAAACTTGATGATCAGCATCATGATACAAAATGATATTCATCATCAAAATCAAAAAATATGTAGCGCCGTTCCTTTATTGATCTGCCCTTGTACCATATTTTAGTTAAACATATCAAGTAATAAGTATTGACTCCGTTTGAAGACACGTAAGAACAAAACAAAATGTTTTAATGATGTAAACAGGTAAATAAATATTTTTATAACGGATAGCTAAAATCTCTTTCTCACGAATCCCGTATTAACTTATGAATTCTAACTTACGATCAACTAATTAAATATTAGCTTATCAATTCTCTTGTTTGATTCAATCACTTTCTACAAACAGCTGACTCTTTTATCTTATAATACTTCTACTAAAATCCGTTTCAATCCACAAAACTTACAGAAGAATTTCAATCCAAAATATCAATCTCAGTCAGCAAGGCGTTATCCTCCATCTCTTTTTGCTTTCTTATCAAACTATTTCAATTATATAAGAGTATCTCCAAATC
Source organism: Nephila pilipes (assembly GCA_019974015.1). Taxonomy (NCBI): domain Eukaryota; kingdom Metazoa; phylum Arthropoda; class Arachnida; order Araneae; family Nephilidae; genus Nephila; species Nephila pilipes. Next base: position 7,012 of record BMAW01058094.1, on the reverse strand, counting down.
ACTTCACTTCTATTTTCATCTAATTTACTTAATCACATTTCATTTTGGTTGGGAAGAAATTTTAATTTCATACCATTCAAATTAATATAAAGTCCTCGAGGTTAATGAAGAGAAAATCGCGAATAACCCAAAGTCACAAACCCTGTATTATGAGACATATTAAATTTTGCTTCAAAACTGTTTCAAAATCTAGAAAATTTTAATGCCTTTACTACTCAAAGTTTCAACATAATTTGAATGAAAGCCTTATATGTTTATTAACAATAAGCTTTTCTACCCCTTTTGCGGCTGCAAAGCCTTTTCAAGTTCCATTTGAGAGAAATTCAAACCAGCCAGTTTTGAAAACATTGTACAAAGTGGGAGGCTGGCTATTTAATGATTAATGGGGATTTATCTTGACACTTCCCTCTAATTATCTCGCTTGTTTTCAAAGACTTTTAATGGGAAACACGATGCCAGATTGGCAGAGAGGCTGACGAAAATTATGCTTTATCAAATTTATTCTGTATTTAATAAGTATTCGCTTTTACTCTCCTGCTCTTGTTTTCTGTGAAAGTTTCAAACTACTTCCTAAAATTTCCTCATGTCATTTTTATCACTCACGTACGGAAAAGCATTTTTCATCATCATTAATTTAGCATCTCATTTGTACAGATAGTATTCCCTGCAATTAGAATAAAGAAGAAAATATGTGTGATTAATGCTTAGGATGTGTGTGATGAAAATTTTAGAGTAAAATAATTCAAACCTGAATTCTTTTTACCGTGAATATTCTTGTCATCTCCATTGCAGCTGCATTTCCATAACGATGTGTTAAGATGTCTTCTTCATAAACTTTTTGGTTCATTACTTTTACTTCATTTCCTTTTTTTTGCAAATTCTTATATTTTATAATCACCATATAACATTAAAAATAAAATTATTTGTCAATGTATTTTTTTTGTGTTTAAGAGTCAACACAACTATAATTCTATTGTTTTAAATATAATTGATTTTGAGGAATGTGATATAAAACCATTCCACTTTCGTCATCAATAACTATTCTAGTGTTCTGTTGGTGACTAACAGAACAGTTGCACAACATTCCGTGGTAAAATTATATCGCTTTTAAATAATTTTTAGGATATGTGTGAGCGCTCTATTTTAGCAAATTCTCGAATAGCAAAAAAAAATTAACTCACGTCAAATATCAAAGATTTTTTTGTGAATATGGTAGATACACTTTTGAAAGAAATAAAATCGAACAGAAACTACTTAACAATATTATACGTAAATATTTCATTTTCATACTTTGTTCGCATATCAGTTAAATTTTCTAAACCATCTAGAATGTTAAACTGCTCTCAGTGAAAAACTAAAGATTTACCAAATCACAAAAATATTTGAAGTTCATAAATTATTAACGAAATTTAAAAAATTTAGATAATTCGACTTTTACGAAATAATTAATTGAAAGTGTTACAAAGCTAAAATTTACTAAAAGATATCAAAGTTATCAAATAAAATGACTGTTTCAAAAAACAGTTTCTAGAGTGTCATATCTTCAGTCCACGATAATATACACGTGGAACTATAAATGTCTAAATAAATATATGCCTGTACAAAATAAAATATTTATAGTAATTTAATCGAAGAATAAAGGATTTGCGCACACCAGGAATAATCGGCTATCAAAATAAATTTCCAAGCACAAAAAAACAAGAAATAACTTCGCAAATATCTCATAAAAACGCGTAGGTCGTAGAGGGTGAAGTTATAACTGGAATATTAAAAAGATTTAATTTTTAAATAACTAGGAAACCGAAAAATAAGAAACCAAATTTGCAATGAAATTTTGGTTCTACTAATTTTGAAATCTACGTAACTCATTTCGGGTTTTAGAGTATTCTAATGACGTGGAGGTAGTAGAATTAACAATTGTTTTAAATATTTGAATTTAAGGAATTGTTATGATTCACTCAATAAATGTTGACTACATTTTGATTTTATATTTGTGATGTAAAATGGAAATTTAAGTAGAACAGTGGAATCGAATAATAACACTTCAAAATCTTGATGTAATATAAAGACTAATGAGAACTGAAAGAAATACATTAGTGGTATTTTGAACAAGAAGTTTACGGTAACAATTATTAATATAATACCACAAAAAGTTTTGATATTTCAGTTATAAATTAATTATATTCGGTTTGAAAGATTTGTGGTTAGAATTTCATAAATTCGTAGCTAAATGACTTTTTAAACCCAATAATTTTTCAATAAAAAAATTTAATAAAATTAAACGTAACAAATTTTCAATTAAGAAAATTTTTATTTTAAAATATACATCAAATGCGGGTATTTTAATAAATATACTTCATTATTAAATCATAGTAGTCCGTGAATTTTTATACATATGTATTTCTGTAATATTTAAAATATTTTTGTTTATTTACATATTTTAAATATAAAACTATTTAGCAATGCCTTGTAAAATATGTCACATTTGTACTTATATTAAAGGATAAAACAGCATGTTAAAACACATATTATATTTATACCTTAAACTAAAAATGTTGTATATTTAAAATTTATAACCTTTCATTTCATTCCATCATTTAATTTACAATAATTGGCTATAAATAATTATTTAGATCCACATTAAATTAAAATTTTGACACAAAATTCTCGAAACGAATGTAATAAAATTATGTTTTGGCAGTTTTTTTGTAAAATGTCTCACATTTGTATTCATATTACTTCCTGTTTAAATAAATCATAGTACAGGTAATTTTAAATTCAAATGGAAGTTTTTATTGGTAACGATCAATAAAAAAATTGTCACTATTGTATTCATAACTTAAAATGTGGCTTTCAATTTTACGTAAGCCATATCTTACGTTATGAAAACAATAGTAATAATTATAAAATCACTAATTCACGATATATAAAATTGCCAATATCTTCAGTGATATTTCTGCTTGCTAAAGATTAATAACTTCGTTACAAAAGCAATCCGGCTTAATATTTAAATGAGTAGGTATATATAACAGCATGGAACATACCATTACGTTTCTCCCCTTCCAATTTTATATTATTTCACATCTCATTCATTAAATATTTTTAAAATACACTTGCTAAACTTTTTTCTTAAAAAATGTTAAATAACATAATTATTAAAGCATAGAAGTAACTCTCCATTTCCTACGAATATTCACTTTATTTTGGTAGAATTTTAATTCCTTTTAAATTAACACTTTGAGAAATATTAAAATAAGATAAAAACATATCTCTACACAAAGAATCATATAATTATTTATTTCCTGCAGCTAAATCCGATATCATTTTTAAGAACGTAATCAAGTTATTAACTTTGAGGCAAAGGGTAATTTCGAATTAACACTACAAACATGTTCATTATACTCTTATAAAATTGGTACCAATTTCTTTATGAAACATTTTTGCTTTTTATTCCAGGAAGGTTAATAGGGACTTAACTTTAAAGAGGTTTAGCGATGTAAAAAGTACTTCCCTATTATTTCTCAGCATTTGAAAATCTGACTAATTAATTTCAATTATTTATTCGAATAAACATTTCGCTAATGATGTACACTATTAATCGTGAAATTCATTAAACCACGAATAAAGGGCTAGAATTGTCCCCAATAAACTAGCTTCTATTTATTAATGAGAACTTTATAATCCCCATAAATGAGTTAATATTACATATATAAAGCGCAGAATGATTTAATTGCAATTAGTAATTGCTCCCTAGGCGATACGTTAGCAGCGCAAATACTCTACGGTCCCTACAGAATGTTAATGCCCGAGACTGTGCCTGAAACTTGCCTGACACGGGACCTGCTGGAGCAATTACCTACTGCTAGTTGTTATAAAATCAATTTCCTTCAGTTCTTTTAGGAAGGATTTCCAGGTAATTGCAACTAAAGATGTTTTCGCTTGTCACTTGTTACAGAATCAAGAGGGGGGGGAAGAAATTTTGTTGTAAGCCATCACTGAAATAGTTTCGGGTTTCTTGTAGTTATTAAAAATCATTAGAGAACATATTCGACCATTGTGCAAATATCGCTCACACGCGAAAATTTCTGTTTAATTGTTTCCTTGAGAAAATGTTGAGATTCTGTGTTGGAAGAATTGTTAGGTAATTGGGACAGGTATTTGTGCTGGCGGTTTGTACGTTGCTCAGGTAAAATTGCACAGACCTTAAAACTAGTATGGTGGGAAAGAATTGGATTTATTTTATTTTATTTTAGAATTAATATGTTTTTGTATGCAGTTTGACAGAATTTTATATCTCTTAAATATATTCAGAAGGTTATTTTTGTTATCAATTTTTTTTAATTCATTATGCATGAAATAATGAATATGAACAAAGACAATATTTATTTCATAGTAAATCTGGTATTTATCTTCTAAATGCAAAAGTTGAAAATATTCTTAGAGAAACTTACCAATTTGTGAACTTTTAATTGAAATCTGATGTTAGAAAACATTAACATAATTGCGCAGATAAATGAATGTAAAAAACACAGCGTAAGTTCAATTTCGTAAACGTTATAGAAAAAAATAATGATAGTTTTCCGTATTATATCCTTTGTATTTTCTTTGTAAACACTTTAAATTAAATGTTCTATTTTTACTATCCGAATTGAAAATCCAATTCTTTTTAAATTATATACTGCAGCTCTATTCATCGTCTGAAACTGTATAAAATATATTTTCAAAAATGTGTCGCTTTTTAATTTTGGTAAATATTTGTAAACTATCCTTAAAAGAGTATAAAGCAGCAACTAAATCGTAAGCAAATAACGCATTTGGAATATTCTTCGTAAATTAAATATAGAACAAGATAACAAGATTTGAAAGAATTATTCTTTTTATTCAGTTTCATATTTAGAATAGAATTTAAAATCGATTGCTCAGTACATCTTTTGAGAATCGGCTGCACTTTAGATATTGAAGTCGAAGGTCAAAAGAACAACTACTTCTCATTTCCATATCAATCGGTGTGGGGAACATTCTGATATATTCAAATTTATAAGGAATATCAGCATGTGAGAAATATGGGTAGATGATTATTCGATGACTTTCAGATGCAAAATTTAAAGTGTGATTGTAGAAGTTATCTATTTCAAGTCTTTATACGCTAAGATACGAACAATTTCAAAATCAATTTCTCTGAATATAAATTTCATATTGTATTAGCATAAGGTACGAAAATAAAAATTGTTGTAAGGATATGAGGAATTCCGAAATAAATCTATTTTTAAAATATTTATCTAACTTATGAAAATAATTTCTACACATGATCTATACTAAGCTTTTATTTTGTAATATATATATATGTGTGTGTGTGTGTGTGTGTGTGTGTGTGTGTGTGTGTGTGTGTGTGTGTGTGTGTGTGTGTGTGTGTGCGTGTGCGTGTATTTCATTCATTAGAGAGAAAAGTTACGAAAAATTATGAAAATTAAATTTTGCAAAATGCAAATTTTACAGAAACTTTACAGGAAAAGCAAAATTTACTTAAGAAATAAATCATATTTAAATACCTTATGTAATTCATTTCAAACATATATTCTTTATTATTGCATAAATGATATACACAATCATGAATCTTTATCATTTCATATTTAATATTTCATAAAACTAGACCTTTAATAAAACCAGAGATTGATTAGGAAAGAAGACCACGGGTCGTTTCCTTAGCCATACAAAATACATGGAGACTTAAGTAGATGTAAGAGGTTAACCATTAAACACATTTTCGTTCTCGATTAAAGATTAATGTTTGCAGGTCAGGAGTTTGGCCACACTTCTTGACATAAGCCGTTGCAGGAATTGCTTATACTCTGGTGATCAAACTTGACATACCCGTTTGAGAGATTTTCATCAATATCCTGCTTTCCAGTGATGCTTACACTGCCTGTGTTAAACCTGTGGGGTTGAAGGTCATCTTTCACCTTGATAATGCGCTACGTGCTCGACAAATATCGATGTGTGCGTAGGTACAGTCCTTCTTGATTCACCCATTAACACAATCGATCACGTTCCGAAACGTTTAGGATAACAGATTCACCACTTACTGACTGAGCGTGTTCCAAGCAGTAGTACAGAGTATCTGAGAAAGAAAGAAAACGTTCTACGTATGTTCTATTTTTTTTTGTATTAAAGATGTCATTGTACTTTGAGTCTATTTTTCCACTTAACATTTGAATGGTTCGCTTGTCTAGTTTCGATGCAAACGATTTCACGCGTCTATGAACTTCTTCATAATGATTGAAGAATTATTAAGAAAATGTTTTTATCAGTTTGGTAATACATTATCATCAAATGTCTTTTTTTCGCCATCATTTGTAAAATCAAATATCTTCCTTTCCTAAATAAAGAGGTTTGTGAGTGGAATATTAGAAAGATGCCTGGCAAAATTTTTAAATCATGCGCTGTTTTCCTTTCTCTTCGTTACGTCCTCACATCGCTTCTTATACTATTTAAAGTATATTATTTAATGCAAGTGACATTGCGGGATATAAAGTAAAATCTGAGAGATGGAAACTACTTATTACTATATCATATTCTAATAAATATTTACTACTTCTTGATAAAAAAAAAATGGAAGTAAAATCAATTATTGGCAGTAGAGAGAAGGAGAAAGAGAGAATTAAAATGACAAATTTTAGATAGGAGTTTGTTGTAGTTAGACATATAAATCATCTCAAGGTAAGTTTTCCTGGGATAATTTAAAATTCCACTTGTTTTCACTTGATATTTTTTTGAAAAAAAGAGGTTATAGGGCATCCACCTTAAATACAGGATGTAATTTTTCAATGCTTACCTAAGTATTTAACATAAAAGTGGCTATAGATACACAGCAAGAGAACATATATATAATATTGTGTGTGTGTGTGTGTGATAAACAGTGTGTGTGTGTTGTTATTGTGTGTGTGTGTGTGTGTATTGACAAAATATTACATGTGTGTGTGTGTGTGTGTGTGTGTGTGTGTGTGTGTGTGTG
>BMAW01058087.1:221851-238706 GCA_019974015.1 Nephila pilipes | reverse complement strand
TAAATAAGTATTACTTATGTTTATTTACATGGTAATGAGAGACAAACACAAATTTTATGTGATAGATTGTAGTTAAGATAAAACACCTCTTGTAAAGCTTCTGATACCCATCACATGAAAATTTTACTCTGATTCAAATCTCTTCAAAAGGTATTCAGAAGTGGAATTTATCATTAGTAGTTATTAGAACAAAAAAAGCTTTCTTTTACTTCTTGAAACTGCTATTTGCTCTTATACATTACCGTGTGATTTTGTTTAAAGTGTTGGTTCAATTAGATTTTACTCGTTCATCTGCTTCTCTTTCTAATTTTAACCACCAATGTATAATATGTGTACAAAAAAAATAATAAAAAAATTAGTCATTGTATCAGTAAAATACCTGCATAATATTGTATATCTATATAAATATATTTGTGTACAACTTTTAAATTGAAGTGTTTCCAGTACCTACATATATTTCTTAGAAATAAGTAATTGATGGGAATAAATATATATTTCATTTATAAATGTGTATCTTATAATGATTTTAAAGTGATGTAATAAGGTTTTAGCTCTGTTTACATATCAGTTGTTATTCATTGTATGTAAGTAGAATAGAAATTGGGCAGTTTGGTTATCTTTTGTCCTTTAGATTTAAAATAAACAAAACAAATGAATGCATTTTACAAAATTTATTCAGAATTTACTTCATTATTCATAGTTTCAAACATTTTAGAAGTGAAAAAACTTCATAACTTTTGTAATTTTATGGTATTTAACTAAATATTTAGATTTTTTAAGAAATCTGCTTTTATCTGTCCTTATTATTGATAATATTTTAAAGTGAAAATAGTAGATCAGAATAATTATATCATTCATATATCATGGAACAATTAAGAAGGAATTTAAAAAGTGTAATATTTTGATGTTTATAAATCAAATGAGCACAAGGAATAGTTCATTTCATGTGTATTGTTTGTAAATTTTTTAGATTATTCATTTGAAAGTTGATTAAGTTGTTAAAATGAGTTATTTATTTGTATGAAGTGTGATGAAAAAAAAAAAAAAAATGAATTTCAGATTGCAAGGTTAATTCCACAGAAGGCTGAATTTCAATAATATGTTTCCCCTTCAATATCAGATTTATTTTAATTCTTTATGTTATTTATTAGAATTAGTGTTTCATGAAATCTGAGGATTTTTTACAAGTAAAACTAAAATTTTTTTATGCCATTCCTGCTACTGAAGATCCAGTTAAGCCTCCACTTTTGGTGTCATGTAAATTAAAATTTTTACTTATTTATTTTTGACATGCAAAGCTTATTTTTGATGTTAAGATTCTATAATAAAATATTCTGGATCAATTGATGAATTTCTATTATTCCTTTGAATATTTATATTTTGCTTACCCCCATCCCTAGTATATTTTCTCTAAATTTTATAGGGGTTCAATAGTGTTTCCATGTCTTTTTCCCATTAATAAATTATCCTGGATTCTACTATCATAAATAGTCTAACATACTATATTTATTGTTCACATTGAAAGTTTTACATATCTTTTTTCAATTACTGATGAAAAATTTTTCCTTCTAAAAAATTATTACTATGTTTTTAACAAATTCCTCAAATATATTCTGTCTGACTGATTATACATTATCAGTCTCATCTCTTGTATGAGGTATGTTGTAACCATTTTTGGAAAATGTTCAATTTATTAAATTTGTTATAAAATTAAATTAATACTGTTATCATTTTGAATTTAATATGCATATAATCAGTAATATTGTTTCTGTGACTTCTTTAATTCTAATAAAAAATTATAACAAAATTTACTTCAATTTAAAAGTTGTACATATGTAAAATTTTTGTAATTTAATTTTGCAACATTTTACATTCCTGTAATTGTTCACATTTGTCATTTATTTCCCCCTTCCCCTTTTTGAGAATATTATGAGAAATGCTAATTCCGCAAAATTAAGTTTACATATCTTACTTGAATTCTAGTTTTTCTCATCTTCTACAAAATTTTATTTAACGAGCATAATTATTCAGGTTTAGGTATATAAAGTTGTTCCAAGGTCTTGAAATTTTTTTTATATATGTCTTTGTGTTGGAAAAAGAACCCTTTAGTGTTTTTATTTCATTTTATCGTTTTAGTATTTTTGTTTCATTTTATCGTTTAAATTAGATTTTTGTTTCATTTTCATTAATTTGGTCTTAGAGTATGAAAAAGTAATAAAAATCTATTATTGAGTGACTTTTTTTTTTGTATAAGCTAATACTTTTTGTTGTATATTATTATTTTGCTTATGTGATTGTTAACTGAATTTTAAGTGAATTGGTTTTAAATTAAATTAATTTTTAAAATTCCATGTAGCTTTTTTTAAATCAAAAGTGGTCTTATTGAATTTGTTAACTTAGGATTTTTTTGTGAGTACATATATGGGGGGGGGGCTTTTTTTTTTTTTTTTAATAAATGCATTATTTTTTTTTTCTATATGTATGAGACCATTGTATATTTTTGCAAATTCTGTAGTTTTAACATTTTGATAGTTGTATGGTTATGAAATGGAATTCATAATAATTTTGCAGAATTGCAGTGAGGAAGAATTTAATGACACTTAGAATTTTGCAATATTAAACATATAAGTACTACTCCCTCCCCCTAAAACAAATAATCTGCAGATATAAGAAATAACCATTTGAGATATATCGATTTCAATACAATTAATCATAGGCAATTAGAGAAATTATTTAGTAATTTATATTTAAGTAAATAAATGCATTCGTGTAATACTTTTAAAATGAAGTGAAACATTAGATCACATTTAGGATGAATGAGAAATGTTGCCAAATACTCAAACACATAAAAATACATTAATCTTTTACAATATATTTAAAAATATGCAAATATCATAACTCTTTTTTTGTAATAAGTGTTATACAGCAGTGCAATTAGGTACCCATGCATTATACGTGTTTAGATTTGAAAAGAAATATGCATTTGAATTTGCTTATTGAAATATCTTTGGTATAAAATTAATGATGATTGTAATTATATAATAAATAAATAATGTAGCAATAAAGAAAACAACTTCACTAATTATTTGAAAGTATTATATAATAAATATGTATAATTTTTTTAAAACACAAGTATGTTTATAATAAATGCTTTGAGGACTTTTAAATTTTTTTATTAAAAAAATGATTTGAATTTCTTTTATATAAAATTCATTGGAATCTCTTAAATTTTTTCTAGAAATTTGCATGGGACTGTCATTATCAAAGCATTAAAATTGTGAAGCCGGTTTTTCAATTATATGAAGTTTTGAATTTATAATTGTGTTTTGGAACACAAACACAAATAAGTTTATACACACACTTATAAACAGAAAAAGAAATTTAGCATTTTCTTCCCCACATGTTTTTAAGATGTTTGAAGACTTACAATTAAGCTTTAAATTTTTCAATTTAATCTCATAAATATGAAATATTGAAGATTTTCTCATATGCTTATGTATTTCTTTAAATTACATGCGATTTTATAGATTCCTTTATTCTTTTTTTTTTTTTTAATCATTCGTCCAATTTTGAAAAAGTTTTATTTGACTGAAATTAGTTCCTTATATATTTTCATGATTTTTGAGTCTTATTTTAATTTTAAGGCTTCAAAATTAATTGTATGATTTCCGATTACTTACTGAACTTGCTCCCCCTTTTTTTGGAACTATATTTGTATTGTTTTTTATTTCATAATTTTTATTTACAATATTTTTCAAAAACCAATTTCAAAAGTAATAGGAAAGGGAAAAAGAAAATTAATTAAATGTTTAAAGAAGCATTTAATATTAACTTTAAGGGGAAATGTCATTAAAGAGAATGCAAATTTTGTCTGCAATGATAAACTAATTAAATTAGTTTGTTGGTGCTTCTCATAAAAGTTTTCAATCTTTTAATATTAATTTATTTTTTTCCCCTTCAGTTAGCATTAGAATATAGGTTAATTTTTACTAATTTTTAATATACTAATTGGAATGTACTATTTTTTTAAAATCTTTAATTGTTTACTATTTTTAGTACTTTTAGAACTAATAAACTTTTATACCCGAAAGAATTTTTGCTATCCAGTTAGATTTATCCAAGAATATATGCTTAATTTTTGCAGTTTTTAATTTTATTGGTTTCTGTAAGTATTTGTAATTTGTATAAAAAGTATACAAATTATAATTTTGATTTTTTGTTATTATTTTTAGTCTTCTGAAATTTTGTTATTGACCCTTATTTGAAATCATTATAAATTTCTCTAAGTCTAATTAGAATCCAAATCAAAATGGATATACTTAAATTACATAAAAATGCCATATTGAAAAGTAAATATTGATATATTATTTTTTGAACATGTCTTAGATTTTCAAATTTAATTTAGTATTTTGTTTTTCTAAACTGAATATTTAACACAACTTCATTTATTCTAAAACTTTTTTTTATTATAAATCTGTTTTTATAAACATTGATATCATAATGTCCTCTTATTGATTAAATATAGTTTCATTACGTGCTATTGGGTCTAAACTTACAACTTGGTCTATCAACCAAATTTACATAATTTAATTGTGATGTGTGTAACATGATGTGTGTTGCCTAAGACACAAGAACTTAAGGTCTCATCTCTCTTAATCTAATACATTATTAAATGTCAGTACTTTATAGATAATAGTCTTTTTATGTACCTAATTGTGCCTAGCTTGACTCTACATCACAGAAAAAGAGAGAGAAACACTTCTCAGTCTTTGCACATTAGTAAATATTGACACATTGTAAGTTATAAGACATTTTTTTATGTATCTACTCAATTTTGCCCAATTCGATTCAACAAGTCCGTAAGAAATGTGTGTAAATTTCGTTTTTATTGCTTGCAGCCTTCATTTCTTTTACACAATAAAATGGAAAATAATGTTGCATAAACTTGAGACAAAGTAATACTAGGAAGGAAATGTAATAATGAGAGCCTTATTTTTATCACCAAATATCATTTTCTATTCAAAATTTTGGAAGCTATGATAAAGTATGATTGAATTTCATTTAAAATTTAAATATTCATAAATTATCCTTAGGATGACTGATGTCATTATTAAAATTCAGACTATCCTGTTTTTCTCAACCATATAGTGTTAGAATCACTATCCGTGACACAACACACAGATTGTTACCACAATGGGCTCTGTGGCCTTGGACTCGTGGTTTAGTCTAGTCGTAGGTTGGAGTCTTGATGCCATTAAAGACCCATTGTGTATCCAGGGCTGATGCACACTAAATATGTCAGGGTCCAAAGTCCTCCTATTGGCTTGGAAGTTAGGAGAGGGGGTACCAGCTCAGGTGTTGTACTCATCACTTGACCGAGGTTCAAAATTACGAGGTCCGTCGCCCTTGTGTTTCTTCTGGTGCGACATTAATAAAACCAAAACTGCAATGGGCTCTGCTCAGTCCTACACGTACTGCAGTTGGATGGCCTTCTGTGTACTTTTTATAAAGAATTGCTATCTAAACTCATCTAATCTATAATAAAAAACAACCAAAGTAACTAATTATATACATATAATATAGTTTATTATAGATTAATTAAGTTTTAATCGTTTTACTGACTTGTATTCCGTTGACCTTTGGAAACTATCATTTGGTTATTCTGTAATTTTTTTTCTCTTTATGAATATGAAAAAACTCTTTAATTTGGCACCCTAAAGAATAATTTATGAATTGTTATTTAGTGAAAAAAATTGATTTACTTAAAGTGTTGCTGCTTATTTTAACAATTTTTATTTAAAGCTAATATACATTTATCTAAAAAAAATATTGTATGTAAATATTTCTGTGTATATGTAGCAGGAATGGCTTCTTTCATTTGTTTTGAAAGAAATTTAAAATATTGTGCTGAATTTTCAAGAAATGAAACTTAAGTGTATGTTTTATTCTAAGTGTGGAATTATCCTTTTGACTGAGATTTTGCTTTTTTTCTTCTTTTTCCTTCTGTCTCTGTAGGGCTAGTGTATGAGGAATTGCAGACCTTCAAACCACCTGAAATTGAGTAGGGACAGATTTCACTCGTAACTTCTTGTAAAAAGCATCGTGCCTTTGACAGCCAGGGTGTTTGGACCTCTGAAACTTGCTTTGTTATTGTGCTTAAAATATGATATTAATTTTTTTATAGCACAAGTAACAGTAACTATAGTAGCATGCATGTATTAAAGATATTGCTATTGGATATTTCAAATGAACTATTAAATGTATAATTTAATTATAAATGTAGTTATACAATTTTTTTTTTTAATTTTGTTGAAATTATAAAATTCATAATTTGTACAAATATTTCAAAAATCGCGATAAACAAATTTTCAATTTTGTAAGAAATAATAAAATTAAGAAATGTTCTCTGATTAATTACCCATATTTTTCTGATTTTTTTTTTATAAATTTAAAATCACAATGTAATAACTAGTTTTTTTCAATTGACTTGTTATGCTGATATTAGGAATAATGATTTTATTATCAAATACTTTTAAGAAAAAAAATGTAAGCATGGTGGTCTTATTACTATTTTTAATGTTATTTTAAGAAAATATCTAAGCTAAACAATAAGTACACAAAATTTTAATTCGCAATTTTCATGTTTTTTTTTTTTTTTTTTTTTTTTTTTAAATAATTAGCTTAGGTTACATTAGATTCTAATTTATTTTAAGGAATATATTCCAGTGTTTTGAATTAGTTCTAGTTTTTTTTAAAAAAATTTGCATTTAATTTCTAATTATGAAATGAAAATTGCACATGTGTGTGTGTTTATTTTAATTTATTTTGTACTTAATTTTTTTTCAGGAATATGATTTATTGAATCACTGAATAATTAAAACAAAATTAATACTCAACTAATAACATATATTTTTAAAATTGAATAAGTTTCAACTGTGCTTTATTTTAGCTTAAATGGATTGATTATTTCAAGTTCTATGTATGCTACTAAGTTATGGTTATTTTTGTTGAAAAATTTGTAATGTATCACAATAGAATTTTTATTATTCAAACATGGAGAACAGTTCAGTTAATGTTAATCAATTTTAGAATTTTTGACAGAAATAGGCCTTTTTTCATTTTCTTCTCATCATTGTTAAAATTCATTTTATGGAAATGATTGTGTAATTGTTATAATTGGACTTAAATAATCTATCCTTTTTCATGTATGTGTTGTGTGTGTAATCATGTTGAATCTAAAAAGAGAAATTAATCAGCAATGTATGTATGCGAATAATTAAAACACTGGTGTTTTTAATGAATTTAAAACAAATTTTTAAGAAAATGCTTTGTAATGTTGAATAAAAAAGATGTTTTTTCACATAAATTATTTACTGTGAAAAGTTAAATTTTTTCAATGAGTTAATACTTTTTAGTTAACATTTTAATTAATGTAATAAATTAATTAGTTATCTATACAAATAAATTAAATTAGTCATCTAAATTGTGATGAGTAAAAACTTTACAGGATTTCCCCCCCCCCTCATTTTACCTATCAAAACTATTTTCAGTATATCATGAGATATTATTTTTTTAAACCTCTAATGATAAATAGTCGATAAAATGAGTGTAATTTATGCTGGTTAAATGTAGCTTTAGTAACATTACCATTTGCATTACAGATGTGAATTAATATTGTTTGTGTGTGTGAAAATAAAACATATTGTAAACTTCAATTAAAATTTGAGCTTAGATTTTAATGACAGATAATAAAATCTTGTAAACAACAAATTAGATGGCCTAGTAAATGTTGTTCTAAAAGGGTTTGAAATAAAGAATAGAATATTATATATAAACAATTTTATTAATTTATGGTGATAATCTTACATTCAATTATTAATTTGCCTTCCCCGACATTGTATCGAAATATTGCAAAACTGTAAAAGGTATGTGATCAGTTTTAAGAAAGTTGAATTCTCCTTAGTATAATTTTTAAAAAGTTTTAAAAATTCTTTCTTTGGGGCAGAATTATATTTTCCACTTATGGCAATAAAGAAAAATCTATATTTTTACGTTTTATTTTTAATAAAATAATATTTATTAAGGTATTATTTATTAAGGTGTATTTCTTTTGACAATTTTGTAGTAATTATTCAAATTTTAGATCTTAATTTTTTTTTTTTTTCCATTTTTCAAATGGACATATATTTATTTGGGATTAAATTCTTCATGTCACAGGTTTCGCAAATAAAAATGTATTACTCTAATTTTTTAACACTGTTTTCAAGTTAATTCATAACATTCTACATTATTGTTCTATATGTATAAAATATTCTTTGCAATGGGCTTGTTCATATGGCTTTGTGGTCACTTGGCGTTTAATAACACGTTTTCGGTGTACCACATTTCATGTACTTCACTGTTGCTGCAAATTTTCTTTTAAAAAAATGTTTATTTTTTAACAATATTTGCATACATAAGTGATTAATTTCTTGATTTATTTATATATCAGGGGGGAAAAAAACGATTTTTTTTTGAAGAAATTTTGAGAGAATCTTAATGCCTGCCAATTTTTATCTAATTGTTAAATTTGAAATTTTAAGTGGAATTTACAAATACAGCAGCAATTACAAGATAGATGTCAACTTTATTTTCGGTAGAAAACTTGTAATTGCACCTGTCGAGTGGCAATTGTGAATTGAGCCCATTGAAATTGGTAAAAATATTATTTATGTACACACAGAATGTATATCTATTGATAAATTGTCTGTTGCAGTTTTTAAAATTGTATTAAATTGCAACAGCTTATTGAAATGAATATTTTTATCCTCTGATAGACTATATTTTACTTCATTACATTTTTACAAAAATGTTTGGAAATTATGGTCAATTAATTATGGAAAAGTTTCTGAATGCATGTATTATTTTTATAAATCCATTAACTTTGTTTACTTTTATTGTATTTTTTTCAGTACTTATGTAAATGGTTTTAAATTATTATTTGTAACTTGATAATTGTTTTGAAATTTAAATTGCTTTTTGCTAAGTATACCTAAAGTTAAGACTGAGAACTGGTTGTTCTTGACAATCTTGAGTTCTGTGCAGGTTTTTGAATATACATTTGTTGAATCATTAAATATATATATTTATAGAGTACTGTTTACAAATTATTTGAATTGTCAGATGAATATGTATAACTAATAATTTTATTTTGAATATTTTTTATAAAAAAAAATTAATTTATGAGCTTGACTCTTGATTGTTTTAAAAATATCAAAAATGTTGAAATTTCTTTGTTTAATGTATTACTAATTTTAAGGAGTTATATATAAATGGGGATATATGTGTGTAGTGCTAATTATATGAATTATTTTGAATAGTATGAAACAAATGAAAGTTTGACTTGCAAACCGACTGATTTTTGCTTCCTAAAATTAAAAGTAAATATTGCAAATATTCACAAATGTTGGATAACGTTAAAGTAACAAATGTTAAATGTTAAAGTAACAAAAAAATTATACATAATGGAATACACTAGGAAGAATTTTGATATTTAAGTTTTTTTTTTTTTTTTTATTTAGCATATTGTCGAATTAAAAAAGAAACGTGTGTTGGAAATGGTTACTTATTATTGTTACTTATCATTAACCATTTAAATTGTTCTAAGTTATGAAATTATTTATATTATATTTTAAATCAATCTGTTGTGACAAACATAATTTTTTTTTATTGAAAATAAAATTTCTATTGTGTTGGATACAATAGCTTTGTATATGATGTTTTGATGGTAGATAATTTCAAGAGTCCCTTGACCAATTTATGTCAAGATAGTTATTAAATTTTGTCCCTGGTTGTTTAAGAGTTATCATCATGCATTTTAACATAGCTTTTCATCTGATTCTAGTATATCATCATTTAGTTGTTTTATTTTGTATATTTACCTGTGTGGCTTATTTAGTTATGGATTGTATTTCTTTTTTTACTTACTAATTTTATCCCTATGGGAGAAATTTTATATAATTTTTAACCAAATTTTAATTTTAGTTGATTTTGTGTATTTCATGTAAAATCCTTCATTCACATGAAACTTCATTTGGTTGATTGAGATCTATCTATGTTTGTGAAATTCTTTTTTATGTGCTTTCCTTTTGATAGGTTAAAATATGTTTGATTTCCCCCCTCCCCTCTTATTTGATTGGTTGTAATTGTTTAATTTGTGAACTTTCTGATGGGTTGAAGTTAATGTTTTGTGTGTGCTTTATTCTTATTGGTTGTAAATTGTATCGTGCCAAAGGTTATATTTCTGTTCTTTTTGTTGTATTGTAAGAATTTCTTTACTACTTCATTCTGAGATTTTTAAATGTGCTTTGAATGACAAGTACTTCAAAGGAGTTTTTTTTTTTTTTTTTTTTTTTTAACTTAATTGTACAAACATATTAGCTTGCTTGATACTTACAATTAAACTGATAGTAGTTTTTTTTTTTTATCTTAGTACTTACTCGCTACTAATAATGTATTATACATGGCTAAGTACAGTTTTATTAGTATATTAATTCATGCAAAATATCCTTACCCACAGTTCTAAAAATGAAAAAAAATGTATTGGATTTTTTTTTTACTCTTTCCCCCCCCTCCATATGTAGTATTTCATTATCTCCATATGTCATTTCTCCTTAACATTAACCATTTTATCAGTGGGTAGTAAAATCTGTAATTATTATTTTTTTCTTTAAAATGAGAGTGTAAGTACTATTCGCTAATTGGTAAGTGCAAGTATACTTGTATTAGTTTGTGTATTCCATATTAGTTTTTTGTTTTTCACATTTATGTTGAATAAAACATTTTAAATTGTGGTCATGAAAGTGATATAATTGTCAAAAATATTTTGCTTTTTTAGTTTTTGTAAATATCAATGAATATGAAATGCAAACATTTATTTCACTGAATATTTGCAAAATTGCCAAATCTGTCTCTCATACACACCTCTCCCAATAGTGAAATCAAGCTGTTGTTGTTTGTGTCTAAATAGAGTTAAAATAGAAATAAAATGTTCTATTTCGGAATCGTTCTCGAAGTAATTTTCACATTTATTTTTATGTGGTGAATTATTCATTCTCTCTGACAATTAAGTGCGATTCCTCCCCTACAGTTGTGGATATTATTTACTTGTTTGTTAATATGCTTAGTTACATTCATCACTTTTAGTAAAAATTATAAAATATGTTTGTAAATACTTACCGAAATTTTTAATAATTGTATCGAAGTTGTTGAATATTTTTTTTGAAATGTATTTAGTAAGTTTCAAATGTAATTTTGCGGCTGAATTTTTTTTTTTTTTTATGAATATTCATTTACTGCATGTTTTACATTGAATTAGATTTGAAGTTTTCCATCCATTTTTTGAAAGTGAACACTTCATGTATTCATTTTATACAGGAAAGAAATCTTATAGTTACAAATTTTTTTTTTGGAATATTTAATACATTTTGTTGCTAGAGAAAGTATTATTATTAGTAGTTCTGATAATGATTTTTTTTAAAGTATTTTCTTTTAGTGTAGTAGTAGTTATGTATAGAAATACATTTTAGAAACTTTTGTTATTTTATCTTGTTAATGTGCAATTGTATAGTTTTTTTTAATATTTAAAAGTAATACTTATTATTTTATAATCGTAATCCCAGTTCACAGATTCATGTATGAAACAAATTTTTCATCAAAATGTGGCTTGCATTGTGTTGAAAGCTTTAAAAAAGTTCTCGGAATTTAACTTTTAAACGTAATTTTGTATATTAATAATCAAGTCTATTATAAATCTTATTAACTGTCGTTCTTAATTATAGAATTGATTTAAGATAGTCATTACATCTTCTTTTTCCATTAAAAAAAGCATCAAACAGCACAACGGACAAATATATCACTTTCTTTTATAAGTTGCTCGTAGACGAACTGCTCTTTTAGTTGACGCACAATACTGTAGAACTCGATGTTGAAGTACTTGTTATGCAATGAATTACTTTGTGGTAATTTTTTAATCGAATCTTTAATTTGCAATTATCATGACGAAATACTCCTTGAGGAGTTGTTGAGTTAGATGGCTTTTGGTTTTCTTTCTTTATATCATGACTTGTTGAAGAATGTAAATAATGTGAGTTCCACTTGATATCTGAAAACTGTAGAACTATTGATGCCATTATATATTATAAATAAAAGTATTGTTGCTATTTTACTTTTTGGATTTTTATGTTTTTTTATGAATATTCTAGTGAGGTTTTTTTTATCACCAAAAATTATTTCAGTTATCCAGTCTGCATTGAAAACCAAATTTTGATCCATATCTCAAGTTTTTTGAATTTTGCTTTATTTTTATTCTCTAAGTGGTTAAAAATAAATAACATAAGGGTAAGTTTAAATGAGTTTCTATCCTTACTTAAGATTTTTAAAAAAAGAATGTATAGTTTTTTTTTTTTTTTTTAATGTTTTAGAGCACCCAAGCTGGATTTTTTTTAAAAAACATAAATAGTATTCTAAATTGATTTTTTTTTTTTTGAATTAATGTATTTTTCAAATATTTTTGTGCAAACCTTACTGTTATTTAAAAAAAAAGCAATATCTTTGTAAGCACCAGAATTTTATTAAAGTTCCTTTTTTAGGCCTTTAATTGGAATTAACCTTGTTCATAAAAATATTAACCTTTAAAAAAAAATTCTTTATCGTGAAGTCTTTTTGATGTGAAATTTCTTCAGAAGTATGTCATCAATCTTTCTTATTCAAAAATGAAGATGCATTTTTAAAAGTATATATATACATTGTGTGTGCGTTTGAAGAAAGAAATATTATATTAAACCATTACATGTATTTATTGTAAATTCGTCTGTGTTTTTGTTTTTTTCTGACATTTTTTACTAAACTATATTAAATTTCTATTATTACTATTATAATTATATTATTCTAAAATGTTCATTATTTCAAAAATTTTGCATGCTATATACAAATATTTTTTTTGAATTACTCTTTGTGTTTGTGTGCAATATGTGTATATAGTTCATTTTGCACGTACTCCATTTACTCACAAACATCTTTTGTTTGGAGAAGATGCCCCCGAGTGTCCTTCCTGTCATGTCCCTTATTCTATTCATCATATTTTAATTGACTGTCCGGTGTTTGATCATCATCGCCGGACTTTTTTTTCATTCATCTATTTTAATCATTTCTGACTTGGTGGAGGAAAACCCCCACCATAATTTATTTGCTTTTTTACGACATATTAGTCTTTTACACCACATTTAAATTTTTATCTTTTGTATGTCTTTTTGTGTTAGTCTTGTGATTTTAATGCCATTACTGTCTAATCGATTTTAACAGGTGTTTGGCGCCAAAGTAGGCTATGCTGAACCAAAAAACTTTTGGCTCTTGCGCCATTAAAACCTACAGTCACTCACTCATAGTTCAGTTTGCTTTTTTTTTTTCCCCCGTCTGCTGCTTATAAATGAATTGTTCAATGCAACATTTTGCTTAGAACAGATTAAGCCACCAAAGGTGCTAACTTTTTTTTAAAACTATTCAATTAAATGTTAGAATTGAAGCAAACTATAATATGATATCAGAATCGAAATTCGATTTATTTATTTATTCACATATTCATTCATTTATTTATCTTGATCATAAAAGGTATTCAGAAAAAAACGACCAACAACTACGCCCTTTTTAAAAAGGGCGTAGTTGACCATTTTCTCGTTGACTAAAACAATATCCCTTTGAGTATATAATAAACATAAATAATTTTTTTCTTGTCAGTACTTTTTCTTAAGGTAATTCTGGTTTATAGTTGTTTGGATGTGCCCCGATATCGTGTTGGATGTTTGTGTAACGAAATATTTTGAAATTGGAGAGAAAAAATACAATTTCAGTCAAATCTTCACTTTTTTTTTTGAGGGGGAGGGACACTTTATTGAATCCAAATGAACACAATGGTTTAGATTTGAGGAATGAAGTTGCGATTCCGCAGAATTAATATTACCTTCATGTATTCAAAATAGCCATTAGACCTGGCATAAAAATTGGTGTTTTTTTTGTGATACTTTTCGATGTAACTTTATCCAGTTTTTCGATGGTTTCGTTTCACTTTTCTTTATTACAGGACTAAGATTTTTTTTTTTTTTGCCTTTAATTGATACGTAAACTGTTTATATTAGGCCAACCGGAGAATTCTCTCCGTTTGTGACGGGAGAGAAAATATTTATTGTATAATACAATTTCCGTCGTTACTAGATATTCCAGATAGGTGCTTCATGAAAAACTTCGTTCAATGGAGTCGTCCAATACACTTCTCGGAACACGAACGAATCCATCTTGAACCGGAGGATGAAAAGTGGATTACTGATTAAAATATCGTGAGAAAAACGGCGGCCTACGGGGACAACCTCTCTACCGAATAGGAGAATATCGTGTGTACGGTTGAGACGTCCAGGAACCAATACGGACGCTCGATTCGGAGAGCAAACGGGTGACACGCGCTAAATGCGCTGCTTCGTATGCCGTGAAAGGGGTCCTGTGGGCAGCTCGTGAAACTCGGGTTTCAGTGGCAGCTCACGAGAGAGCTGTGATGCAGGCCTCGTGACTTCAGCGAGGTTCGTCGCCCTCGTGTTGCTTCTAGTGCGACGTAATTAAAGCCAACCGGTGAGATTGCCAAACAACGATCCTCATTGGTCTGCTAGAGATTGGACCTGAACTGTCGGAATCTGTCTTAGGAGTGGATCGACGGAAGGTGCGCTTTTGAGAAGCCGGAAATGATCGGATCCTGTCCTGGAGAGTATTTGTGCAGTCCCTAGTGAGAACCTCCGTTGATCTGAGCCGATAGAACTGTCATGACACGGCTTTGTTCCCGTATCTAATCTGTACAAATGCTGTATTTTCTCCTATTTCTGTGTCGTTAACAAGTCCTGTATTTTTTATTTGTGCGGTTGTTGGGCAAGCTTTGCTTCCTGAAGGTTGTGGATTTGTTGGACTTCATTTCACGTCAATGAATGACCGGGAATTTCAATGAATGAATTCAGACCGGGAATGACAGAATAGTCCTTCTGTAGCCCATACATGTCGCAAGAGACAAATGGATACCCAGCGGAGTCACCCTAGTGATCTTTCTCTTTCCTGTGGAGTTTACGTTGGCGTGGTGTGGATGTTAGGAGAGGGGGTGCCAGCTCAGGTGTCGTCCTCGTCACTTGACCGTGGTTCAAAATTACGAGGTTCGTCGCCAATAGCCTCGTGTTGCTTCCAGTGCGACGTTAATAAAAAGCTGAACTAAAACAGCGCACACCTCAGACAAATCTCTAAAGTAATATTCTATGCTTTCAAAGGCAGACTCCGACCACTTGAGGCAGACAATGCCTACTTCAAGGCAGATTCACTCAGACTTCGCGTATCTATAGCTGTTCCGACCAGGAGTGACAAAACAGGGAAAATTGAGGAAAAATTCATTACTTTTCTCTTAATCGAGATATCGACAAAATTTCAGCATTTTCGAGAATCTTCATTTTGTAGCCAAATGCGTTGGAAAGGTTAGGGGCCATTGCTTAAGTTTCCTTGGCACCCAAAAAATATATGTAAATGTCTCTATTCATTTATAACTGTTACAATGCAGGATAACGTCATTGCAGATTCGAAAAATGTCTAACACTCGAAATAACTAAAACAACAAAAAATATTCTGTTTTGTATTGATAGCCTTCATTATTTCATTGAAACAGAAAGTATAAAATAAATTCTGTAATTCTTGTCTCTGTGTAAAAGGTCAAGTGCAGATTATAGAGAACTGCTGTACTTTTGTTGTCTTAATTATTGTATTTCATATTCTATTTTTATAAATTTAGCGAAACCTTAAGAATATACGCTTAAAAGTGCTTTAAAAAACTGAAATATTCGAAACTGTTTAAAATAAAAAATATTAATTATTTTTCTTATAAAACACTATTATTTAAGAGATGCACGTTTAAAAATTTTCTATCCCTTCTCCGTTGCATTTTGGCAAACTTGGTGGACACGGTAGCCTAGGGGTCATGGTATTGGACTCGTGGCCGACGGTTTTCGTCGAGTCGTAAGTTCGAGTCTTGATGCACTTAAGACCCGCCGCGTAGTCGTTGGCGTGGTGGGGAAGTTAGGAAAGGGGGTGCCAGCTCAGGTATTGTCCTCGTCACTTGACCGAGGTTCAGAATGACGAGGTCTATCGCCAATAGTCCTCGTGTTGCTTCTAGTGCGACGTTAATAAAAAAAACTAAACTAAACTTAAATGAAGAATTTTGATCGTTATTAAAGGTCTCTGGTTTTTTGTTTTTTGTTACGAAGTCTGTTATTAGCTTTTCTTTGTTTCTCAAGTTGTTTATATAATTCTTGTTATCCTGCTACACAAAATTTAACATTAAATTGAAATTTTAATGCACCCTGTATGTCAGAATCATGAGTAAAAAAATATTCAACACTTGTCACAAATTTCAAGACCTCGCGAGTTAAATGAGCCTTTAATAGCTGAACTTTATTTTTGACTTCTTCACTATAATAAAATGTCATAAATTCGATCAAATCGTCCTCTTTCAAAGGGCTTTTTAGCATCCATTCTTTGATGTCAGCCGTTTGCACGTTGTTAAAACTTTCGCCACCCATTGCATTGGATAGAGTTGTAATTTCAGATCACACAGCTGATTTTTGTACAACGAAACTTCCACTTTTGACGCATCCTGGCAAATTTTTTATCCAACAAGCATTTAAGGCCGAATGGTGCAACTGTGTGATGGCAAAAGAAGCGTGTGTGATTCAATCCGTAATCGTAAACTTTTTTCACAACAGTCAAATTTCTTACTTCCACTGAGTCTAAAATATATTTAAAC
>BMAW01058087.1:150829-221841 GCA_019974015.1 Nephila pilipes | reverse complement strand
CTTTCATTAGCTATCCAAGGGACTATTTTTTAGGCGGGGCGTACCAAATCACTTTTCAATATTTTGTCGTTTGCTTTTATTTTAATTACATGTAGCTGATATATTATTCAATTTAATAATTTATCGTTTTCTTTGATTTCAATAATTGAAAAGTTTATTGTCCATTTCTCGTTATCTTATCGTTTACTTTAATTCTTATATTTAATTGAGTATTTTAATAATAATTATTTAAAGAAAAGCTCACTTTGTTTGGCTAAATCTGTGCTTTGCAAAATTTTGCATATATATATATATATATATATATATATACACTTATACACTAGTGTTCAAAATTAAGAGAATTTGCATATTTTTTAGAATTTCATGAAAAGAACTGAACGAAATGTAAAAATACTGTTTCGAAACAAAGATGCAAATCTTGTACTTCGAATATGTAAGATTTACGTGTATAGGGGCGGCACTATTCGAAAAACAGGATTTATAAGCGCGCTTGTCAAAATCCGCATTTCGTTCGCTAGCGCATTTCGCCGAATTTCTTGATATTTTTTTTCAGCAATCGTTTGAATTAAAATTCGAACAGTAAAAGTGAGTAACGACCAACGTTCAGATGATGGAATGCGGTGGTGAATTGTGGGTAGGCTAGAAGCAGGTCAGTCTCAAATCCAGATTTAACGCTAAGCGTTGTGTCCAACTTATGGAAACAGCTTCAGGATACCGGATCCGTCGAGAGGAAGCCTGGGCAAGGTCGTCCAAAAGCCTTGACGGCCAGAGAAGATCATTATGTGTCCATTACAGCGATACATAACAGGGATTCTACAGATTTTTAGGTCTTTCATGAGCTATATGCAGCCACAGGAAACCGAGTTTCAAGGGTGACTGTTCCCAGAGGACTTCATGAGAGAGGGCCGTTTGCAAGCAGACCTGTTGTTTACGTCCCGCTCAGTTCTGCGGAAAGGAGAGTCCGCTTAAAATGGTGCAGAGATCATACAGATTGGAGCATGGATCAATGGGCGACCGTTCTCTTCACTGATGAGTGCAGCCTAACCAGTGATTCTCGCCGCACTTTCATATGGAGAGAACCAGGGACCCGCTACTTGTCCTCCAATGTCCGAGAAATCGACCAATTGCGGCAGCGGAGGCTTGAGGGTCTCGGAAAGGCATCGTGTTGGATGGCAGCAGACACCTCCATGTCTTTGAAAGAGGCACTGCGGCTGCTGAAAGGTATAGGGAAGAGGTATTGGATCCCTATATCCGTCTTTTCATGGATCCAATGGGTCCTGATCTCCTTTGAATGGATGACAACGCGAGGTCACATAGAGCTCATCTGGTCGACGAATCTCTGGAAAGTTAGGATATCCGCTGGATGTATTGGCCAGCCAGATCTCCAGACTTCAATCCTATTGAAGAACTCTCTGGGAAGGGCAATTGAAATTCTCAAGCCCCTTACGAGAACCATCGAAGACCTGAAAACAGCGTTGCTGAACGAGTGGGACCCATTACCACAGGAACTTATTCTCTCTCTTATTTCGAGCGTAAAATCACTTTGCGAGACCTGTATATCTGTAAGAGAGGACGACATTCCCTATTAACCCTATTTTTTGGTTCTATTCTGCATCTGCTGTTTCATACTTTGAGACTCCGATGAGAGTTACGCACGATCATGCGTGTGTATTATAACTGTTGAATTTTTATTTATTTGTATTATATCAACCCTATGTGCACACCAAATTTCATTAAAATCTGTCCAGTTATTATGGAGATAATCGACCGAATCGGAAAATTCTCTTAATTTTGAACACCAGTGTATGTATGTGATGCAGTTTGGAAGTGTGAGTCAACGGTGCAATGTTGTCAAGAATCATTCAGTGATTGTGGTTTTTGTTCTCTCCGCAGGTCTCATTCACAAGGAGGTGAACATGTTCGAACCCAAGATCCGTCAGATCCACGCGGGCATCTCCGAGGCCGCCCAGGACCTGCAGTCAAGAATGATCCTTGACCAATACGTGCCCGTCTCCAAGAGCAGATGACAGTGGCTCTAAACCCGAGTGGAATGTTCTGAATGTCGAAATCAAAATAACTTTGTTCCATTTCCTTTTCGACGTCGCTCTCGTCCCCCTTTCCTGCCTTGCATACCGCGATAACAGATCCTATCAATGCATTTGTATGTACATGTTGCTATGGTAACCGAACTAAGTCCACTTTTCGGTAGGGGTAGGTCGGTGAAAAGCTTACAAACATTCGTGCCTTTAGCACATAGGTTATTTTCCCACAACGTTATTGTTAAATATGCGCGAAAATATCTATCAGTAATTCGATTATGCGTTCATTATTTTGAATCTACCCTTACTGGAAAGAATTCTATGCAGTCTGAAGGGAAGGAGGCTGTTTTAGAGAGAGGCGTCGTGAGAATGTGGCGTAAATTCGTTTTTGTTCGCTTAATTTAGATCGTAGATCAACCCTTTGCTGCTGGAAGCATCAAATTTATATGTAAACATCGAAAGAAATAAAACCACGTTCCCTCATACTATTGAATTATTCATGTTAAGAGTCCCATACAAAGAAGCATCTGAAAGAGTTTATAGCCACACATTCAGGGTGAACCAAAATATCTGACACATTTGAAAATTTAATATA
Source organism: Nephila pilipes (assembly GCA_019974015.1). Classification (NCBI taxonomy): domain Eukaryota; kingdom Metazoa; phylum Arthropoda; class Arachnida; order Araneae; family Nephilidae; genus Nephila; species Nephila pilipes. The sequence goes on along the minus strand of BMAW01058087.1, from coordinate 219,207 downwards.
AAATCAACTCTTTGCTTAACCACAGTGTGGTCAAAATGCTTACCACGAGAAAAAGTTTCGATTGCGCGAATAACGAAAAATAGTTTCGAATTTTGCTCATAGATGACGCTGTATCGTAAAAGCAGCAACACTAAACTCGTCGCTCATTTATTTTGAAGAAGCGAAACCACAGCATTTCTGCAGATACATGTCATTTGTATGGGCCACACTAATTAACATATTTCTATATATGTGTCTCTTGAAACACGAGGGGCCATTTTTGTTTTACAGCTTCAAAATTACTGTTGTCAAAAGAAAGACACACTCAATTCAAGAGCATTGAGCCTATCGATGGGTGAAATTTGAACCTAGGAGGGATGTTGCGAAAGTAAATTTCGGCATTTTTTTTCACACGGAAATTTTATTGCCAAAATAAATAAATAAACTAGGTCATCATGAACTATACACCTTGCTCTATTTTTTTGACATAGTTGCAATTGACATTGAGACATTTGTCGCAGCGTGCAATCAGTTCGAAGAAACCACTTTTGCAAAACTCGGTGCCCTGCGATGCAAAGAAGAGTCGCACAGCCTGTTCCATCTCAGCATTGTTTTGGATGGACCTGAGTATGGTGTAATGTGGACGTCTGACACCGTTATGCGCCTTTCCGCTTACACTAGTCCTGTACTTAAGCAATGTTGTTTTCCTTTGTAGATGTGGAGGGTCTACCCTCTGAATATGCAACACCAGCGTCCAACCGTTTGACTAGACATGACCTGTTCACCCTACACGGTCTGTAGGCGTTCATTTATGACTCGTTTCACGTGCCATTCATGCACGTCCTTCCACTGCCGACCACGTCAGTCACGTCTCGGGCACGCTGGTCTGTTTCTACTCTCTTTTCTTCGTCACTCTGCGCACGCGTCATTTCTCCTCCACTGACGCTGTAAGCAACGAGAGTTGATTCTTGTGGCGGTTGTTTGTTTCATTTGGTGTACCTTCTGCCCTTTAAAAAAAGGTGACGAAACTTACTTACGGAACACCCCCTGTATTTTATTTTATATGCAAAAACAAAATTTTTCATTGAGAGAAGCGTTTTGGCCCGAATTTCATTCTCGTAAGCCAATTTGTTAATTTTATATTGAATTTCAAAATGTTTCCGGTCTCTTGGACCACCACGTGTATAGTACATAATATTTCATTCATTATTATTTATTTAGAAAATGGTTCGTATCAAAATATCTATAAAACTGCTATGAACTTATTAGTTCCTATATTATTAAATGAATTGTTTCTATAAGAACAAAATGAGAGGAGAGTCATTTCATTTTGTTCCTGAACGCGCAATTGCTCTTTTTGCAATATATAGTTCCTACCGTCAAGTTTCACGCTCCACTAACGTACAAATATTGTATTTGTGCTGAGATATAAAATATATGACTAAAATCTTTTAGAACATGAATCGCATTTCTGATCTTTAAAAAAAAAAATTTTTTTTTGTAGCATTGGCATATTCGAGTTAAATTAACTTGATTGCAGATGTCTGCATGAATTTTTATTGTTCTGTGGCATTCCTTCCATAACAGTGTTAAAATTTAATAAATATTTAAGTTTTGTTGTATAAAAAAAATATTTTCTTGGTTATGAAGGCTTTTCATCAGCTTTCCTCTAATTCGCATTTTTTTTTTGGCAACAAGCCAAAAGACATTCCCCCCCCCCCTCCTTCTTTTTTAAAATATGGTATCCTATAGTTAAAGGAATTGTGACCCAAATAATATGATTATTATTACAATTAAGAGATTTTCTTTTCAATTCTCTTGAAAATCGCGCAACAATAAATTGAAAATTAAATTCGCTGAAATATTATAAATACTGGAGGAACTGGAATCACTTGAGAATCATTTTTTTTTTCATGTAAAATCCTGCTATTTTCTTTATATGAATAATGCAGCTCCACTTTTAGAACGTGGTTGCTTCGTTTTGTAACCATTGAACAAATTGTGCTAATTCACTATCTAAAAAATGAAAAGTTAAATTCATATATATATATAATGGCGGGTTATTAAAAATTTAGTTAGATGCATGACAATTATTAGAGAATGGACACGTTAAGGAAAATGGAAAATATTCATATCTTTGTTTAAAATACCGAGAGAAAAATAAAAGATTGCCATTTTTTCATATAGGAAACCTGTTCAAAGTAACTCAAAACATCGAAAGTGTTCAGAAAATTGCATTTCAGTGCTGAGAAATCAAGTTAAAGATCATTTTTCAACCTCCGAATTTGGTGTCTTTTAAAGTATAATCGATATAAACAAGACCAAAGATTTTTTCGCAGAATTTATTTTATGGTCAGCAAAAATATTCTTTGAACTTGCTTAGGCATTATCCCGTTGTGACACTTGCTACGGAATGGCATGCTCGTAAGAGTCCTTTAGCTGTTGTTGGAACCCATCACGCATGCGCACTTCTACTTGGTCGTCCATATGAAACCACTCTTTGCTTTTCTGCGCTCACTTAAGATGTGGAAGTCGCGTGGGGACTGAGGGTGCCCCTGGATTTTTCTCGTGAACTTCTTTAAAAGTTCCTACGTGTGATCTAGAGTTGACCTGCCACTGGTCTACACCATGAGAAAATGTACGTTTCGATTTGATTGTCTTCCTAAGATTCGTTAACATTTCACAATACCACAGAGCACTATAACTTCTGGGATTCGAAGCGGTCCCTTGCGGTCAAAAAGGAACGAAATAATAATAATAAAAAAAAAAACATGCCCTGCTCGTTTTTCCCTTTCCTTCCCGAACATGCACCGTAGCGATCCTTCTTTATTTTGGACCCTGTCGAGCAATTTCTCCTTTTTCTTTCATCTTACTTTCGTCTAAATCCCAGTTACACATGGTTTGGCGCAGCATCGCCAAATTTGGCTCGAGCGCCTTAAACGTACTTTCTCTCAATCACGAACAAGGAATGCTATACTGAAAGGTCGGGAATCCTCGCAGCAGCATTTTTTGGAACTCTCCAGATAGGAATCGTCAAATATTCTCATATTTTGGCATGCGTGCTTTAAACTCCCGTCAACCATTTCGAATTTGTGAATAAATTGGAATCCTCCCCCCCCAAAAAAAAAAAAAAAAAAAATAAATAAATAAAGTACACGAAAGGGCGTAGGGAGGGTTGTTTTTATTTCATTACATTTTTTTCTAATTTTAGAAAGTATATTTGTACGAAATACAGGACTATTCAAAACGAACCATCCGATTTCAAAATGCTATTTTTTTTTTATAAATAAACTACACAGAATGTTAAGTAATGCACGTTTACAAGTGTTCGATATAACTCTTTTTTAGCTATACGTATTATGTCAATTCAATATATAGTTTCCCGCCAAACACGCTGTAAAGTGCCAGTAGCAATTTATTGTACAACAGCGGATATCTGCCTTATTTTCCCAAAACAAGCAAAAATTCTTTAGAAATTAATATATTCTTAAAAAATATTTGAATTATTCCAACGACATTCTTGTGGCTTCGGTAGCCTAGTGGTCATGGTTGTAGACTCGCGGCCGGCGGTTTTCGTCGAGCCTTGATGCTCTAAAAAACCCGCCGTGTAGCCGAGGCAGATGCACGCTAAATCTGTCGAGGTTTTAAGTTCTCCCGTTGGCATGGGAAGAACTGAATGCATTTATTTGAATGGCCCTCGCATTGCTTGCAGTGCGACGTTAATAAGACCAGTTCACATATATTTGCAGGCAACGGTTGCGCTTGCACTATGTTTTATAAACTCCCAAAGGGAAAAAAAAAAGAAACCGCATGGGGCCCTATCAAGTAACTTAGGTGGCCAGCTGTGTAACCTCAAGTCATCTGTTCCACTGCGAGCGATCCAACTGCGAGGTAGCTTTAAAAGAGTTTTCGTGAAATAGTTTCATGACGATCCCTCGAGAGCCCTCATCTATTGTTCACAATACAAAACTTTCACAGTTTTCCATTGTATTCATGTATTACTAATAATTCTGAGTCGTTTATATTTGAAAATATGGAATTTTGAAATCGTATGATTCATTTTAAATAACCCTCTATTTTCGAAAATCGGATGCTTCACAGAGACCATAATTATTTTGTCCTCTTTTGGAGACCTTTTGTTTGCATTCAAATAAATGCATTGGTTTACGACAGGCCTGGCCAACCCGCGGCTTGCGTGTGGCTTCCTCAGTGTTTAGCCAGCAGAGTTGGATCGTCTGAGCAAAAACCTTTTAATTCCACAAGAATGAACATTCCACCGTGTGTCATTCGTATCATGCCGCATTACTTTGGCATATCCGAGTACAATGTCTCAACTGTCGTCACAATTTTTCTAGTATATTCTTGTCCGGAAACAATTACAAAGTTAAGCTCATTTTAAAAAGTTCGTCTCGACGCTCGATTCGACTAGCGTGAATGGGCGATACAGAATGTAAACTTTTCCAGAAAACCTATTCAAGAGTGCGGGTCTGCATTCCTAGACGCGGGGAGGGACGCGCGAATCATGCGAAATAACAGCATAATAGGATATGGTAGCAGACAGAACGAATACTTCTTGTTGTCTTTTGATCGCTAATAATTTAACCCCAGCAGTGTGTTGTAACTGCAGGTTAATTTTAGAAATTATGTTTTTTACGAAGATATTTAATTCAATGCAATATATTGTCTCAAAATTTAGGGCAGAATTTTCTTAATTTCTCTAAAGGGGCTCGGGAGGATAAGTCGCTTCCCGCGACTCGAGAGATGAAAGTAGTAGTCGTAGCTTTGGCACTATGCGAGAAAAAAATAAAAAGATGTTAAATCGAATTCATCACACACACACACATATATAATGCGGCCCGCAAAGTCTTTTAGGTTGGACAGGCCTGGTCTAGATTTCAGGTGGAAAATTAGAAATTCCATAGACTCGCATTACGTGTTCTCAAATTCAAAATGGCTGACATGTGGGAGCCTTAACATTAAATATTCCACAAAAAGAAAACGCATCAGCAAAACCAAGAGAAAAATATACTTCGTTCATCGACATAGCAACGAATTCATTCAGAAATGTCTCGTTTTCATTCGATGGTTATAAATAGTGATATGTAACTTTTAAGAAGTTGAATGTCTAAATTAATTATATTTATTTTATTTTCGTAATATTATGTTGCCCTCTGTTGTTAAAACGGCAATATTTATAAGTCCTTTACTCTTTGTTATAACTAAATTAAGTAACTAACGTTAATTCAAGCACGGGGAAATACGAAATAGTGTCTGACGAATTTTGATTTTTTTTTATATGAGTACAAAAATAATTCCGAAAAATTTAAAGTTTATTGAATTATCTGTTTATACTTTTATCTATTTGTTCGAAAGATATGGTATTAGTTTTTTAAATAAAGCGCTTTTTTTTTCTTTTCAAAATAACAAATAGTTGTATCTTTTTGTAAAATGTAATGTTCTTTCCCCTCCTCTAATTGTCTGTGGAGACTCTCGTATGCTTTGGTAATACAACTGTTTATGCTTCATGTATCTTTTATTTTTATTTGTCCAAGATTTTGATGTTTCCGCATTTTTAGAGTAGCATTTATAACTGAGAATTTGTGTAGCTTATGTTTTTGCAGTAGTTATATCCGTCGTTTATCCCAGCCTTTTTGAATTCGTGAAATTTATCTTTATGTGTTAGAATAGAATAAAGTGCTTCCGAAAGAATATAGAAAGAAGGGTTTTTTTTTTTTTTTTTATCGGATTACCTCCAATTTTAATCATCATTTAAAAATTTTTTTTGTTTATCAAAGTTGTTTAAGTTACGCATTTACCTCTTCATACCGATTTATTAAAATTTAACTTACTTCTAAAAATTTACATAAAATAAACTTAAAAAAAAATTAAAGAATTGTTGAGAATAGATAAATATGTAAAGATTTTTTTTGTATAATTTATTTTATGGAAAAAAAAAATAGTTACATTTCTTTTGAGATATGCGAGAATAATTTTGCGGTTTATTTAATATTTGAATGGAATATAGGCATGGATAATTTATTATCTACTTTAATATGCCGATAATAAATATTTTTTATTACATTTTTCAAATTTGAATACTACTTGAATTCTTATTGCATAATCGTTCGCTTTGATATATATATTTTTTTGTATTTTTTTAAGAACAACGAAGGTTACTTTAGAACAATTACTTTTAAAGCAAAAAAAAATTTTTTTAGTGGGTTTTCTTTAACTCTCAGTGTAACTTTATCTGGTTCAAATCCTTAAAAGCTTTTTTCTCACATTTTAAAGCGCTCAATTGTGCCGAAATTTTCTATACAGGATTCTTTTGGATGAAAACACGATAATTTAATTATAATTATTAAAAATTAATTGATTTAAACTAAATTAATTGATTAACGTAATGTTTAATGGAGCTAAAAATTTAACGCGTATTTAGTTTTGACGATAAATTTAATAAATGTCAATTAGTAAAATAAATTATTAAAACTATTATTGAATAAATTCAATTGGACTCAACGTTCCCTTTCAAGACAGACGAATGTTTCTTAAAATTTAAGGCATAAAAAAATTATATTACGCAAAGTGAGAAGTTTGAAAGAAAACCCTCGTTCAAAAAAACTCTTTATTTTTTCCGGTTAATTTGATGATTAAATCGGAACAAGGAACTTTGGAATAAATTTGTGGATGTTTCCGAAGAGTTTCAGAATTTTGTGTAAATGAACCTATAATCCTATTTTAAGCAAAAATCTGATGCAAAGAGAAAATGCAGAGAGAAAAAAAAGTAAACGGATAGAATGAAAACTTATTTATGCTCTTTCGAATGCACTTTATTACATTCAAACGAAATATTCCAGGTTAAAGAATGTAATTGAAAACCATTTTTATATTAAATTTTTGAATTCAAAAGGGCCGGCAGACGAGATTATTAAGTTGTAGCGATCGTTGAACTATTCTCTAGCTCTAGACTGACGAACTTGACAACATGGTTGTTGTCTGTAGTCGTCATTTGTTGTATTTATTGGTATTCCAAAGAAGAAACACTTTGATCTGTGATTACTCAAATGCCTCCGAGACTTTTCCTTTCTTCGCGAAGAACAAATAAAAGTTTGGAATTTATTCCGTGATGACGTTTTTCGATGTATTCCTATGCAATAAAATGTTTTAATCCAAACTGTGTTCTTTTGTTTTTTGGACGTAGAAGGATCTTAGAGTAGCTGGTCTCTCGAAAGGGGCCAGAATTTCTCTGCAAAGTGACAATGGATTCGGTGATTTCCTCAACATTTAATAAGTAAGAAACGTTAAAAAAAAAAAAGCAGAATTTTTAAAAACTAAAATATGTCGCTTTCAATGTTTCTCTAAAATTATGGTCATCATTTATACAATCTTTTTTTTTTTTTTGAATGCGATTAATTTTTCATTGACGTTGCTCTTAAAAGTTACGCGAGGGCTGTTAGCGACGTAGTTCGTTATTCTGTACTACGGTCAAGTGACGAGGGCGACACCTGAGCTGGCGCCTCTCTCCCAATCCCACCGAAAACTGCGAGAGTCAAGGAAGGAGTCAATAATTTTGGTTAATTTATCCTAAGTCGCATCAGCTTGGAAATGAAATGCCAAAATTTATCAAATGGCGATATCATTAAAAAGCATACGCGTGGATAGTTTGTTGAAAAGCCATGCCGGACAGTTAAGTGACTCTGAGTTACTGTGGAGCACTTTGTGACGAAGCCATGCTGTTCGGGAATAATGATATTCCTGGCTTAACTAAGGTGACCAGATTTTAACATTCGAAAAGGGGGACACCATTGACGGGGATGGTCTTGATTAAAAGTTTGGTACCTAAGAAATACCTACCTTTGATACTTAAATAAATTACTTTCCTAAATCATCTGAATAACTGATTTGCTGACATCACTTGTTTAACGAGCACTAGTACGCAGTGCGATGTGTATCGTATGAGAAACAGTTACAAAACTCAATTTGAGAAGGCGTTACTTCGTGGACGACCCATAAACTCCTTACACCCTGACCCTTCTCCTCTCTAAAATTCCTCTCCGTTTCCAATTTTGTACAAGATCTAATTCCTTTAACTACTACAACGTTCCAAATGATGCTAGATAGCTAGCGGAACATGTCGCCATAAGAATAAAATCCGTGAAAATGTACAAAGTGTTCTCTCTTCATTTTACAGCTACAAATGTTTTCGTCGCTGCCAATGCCGAAAAATGCCACTGTTCATTAAGTCCAAACAATGGTGGTCGCTTTCTAGCAACTGATCGAGGCGAACTTTGATAAGCAGTTCCTGATAATCAGTTCTCAACAACTATTTTTATTATTAAAGTTTAACGTTATAAAATTTGCAAAAATAATATAAAACGCATATCCTGGGGAAATAGCTACAGGGAAGCCGAAAACCGTGTATTCCCTTCCCGTTCCCTAGTTTGTCGCGCATTATTTCTAAAAATCGGGACTTTCTAAAAACCCAGCGGGACGCGGGATAAATTGTTAAAAATCGGGACTGTCCTGCTAAAAGCGGGATGTCTGGTCACCTTAAGCTAAGCAGATCTGGTTCAGGCGACTCAAAAGAACAAATTTGTATGCTTTGCTCAACTAACTGAGTAGAGATATTGAGTGGTCATTTTGAGAATTTTCATCATCGGAAAGAGACTTTAAGATGGGGACTTCCAAGGCAGTCTGCCAAGCCTTCGGACAATTGCAGTTCTCCATCAAAAGATTGAAAAGCAGCGTTGAGTCGAAAATAAATTTAATGGGTAAATTTTTAAGGAAGCGTTTAGAAGTAAGATCCAATCCAGGGGGCCTTTTTAATTCTTAAGTTTGATATCATAACTTTATTGGCCTGGACTGAATCCAGATCAAGCTAGGTGGGGGAATCTCAAAAACATTGTGTTTTCTATGTTTTTGGGATTAAAAACATAGAAACAGAGAATCTTGGGTTACGTGTGTCGTGATTCGGTTCAAATTGTTTTTGAAGGCTGTCGACTACAACTTGCGCCTTTTCAAAAGGAGCTACAGCGATACTGCCAAGGGCGGAATGTGATGAAAAGGCATTTTGAGGAGGGATGTTGCACTCCGAAATGAATTTGTTTTAGGCTAGAGACTCGCAATATGCTTTCCCCATGTATATTGGGTGAAGTGTTTGATTTCTCTCTAAATCTCATTGCTGTGTGCACGGAATTCAATTTATAAAGTCAGATCTCTCTCTGGCAAAATCTCCAAACAAAATTTCTGTGGCGAATTCTGGTTCTGATTTCTTGGGGAGTCGGAGGCTTTAAAAATTGGTTTTGAGGCTGCCACAAGGATCTCTAAGATAATATCTTCAGTTTGTCCGATTGAAATATCAAGATCTTCATTGTTGGAGGAGTTGGGGATAGCAAGTGATTTCGAATTTTAAATAAAACGAAAGTTCTCCCAATTGGTGGAGAAGTTACTCTGGAATTTTGGTAAAACCACAGCTCGTTTCCAGAGTTCGAATGACCGGAAAATAACCCAAACTTAGATCATTTGCAACTTTGATATCATAATTGAAGGGGGTATTTTTGAAAATTGCAAGATCAGTAAATGAATCCCTTGCTCCCGGTACAGAGAGGGGATTAATATGTGTAGAAGAGTGCGGTGCCACAATCTTCCCGTCTGGAGATCTGCTTATTAAATGTTTGAGTTTACAGCCTAAAGAATTTGAACTTGCACTGTCTCAATGCCTAGCATTCATATCTCCAGCAATCATATTTTGGCCAGAATTGATAATCTTAGGAATTGTAATTTTTTTTTGGTCTGTGAGTGAATTTATGTCCGGAAGGGGGACGTACCTCCCCCCTTCCACTGGATCCGCAGTTGGAGAGAGGGGTGCCATCATTTGAACGAGGTTCTTTAGAACGATGTCCGTCTCCAACATTCTTCGAGTTGTTTCTAAGTATGACGTTCACAAGAAAGCAATAAATTGTTACTGTATTTTTGAAATGCGAAGATGTGCGTTCGCTTTTGAATCTCGCATTACAGACTGAATTTGTTGATTTCACGGTTCCCAACAAAAAAAAGCGAAAGACGAGAAATCCTGCGTCTACTTTGACGAGACGATTCATTACAAACGCTTCTCTCTGGAAAGTTCCATTGAATGTAATCCAACTGCTGGGATATGAACACCGCCGTAATTCCGATTTAATATGTTAACCCGAGTAAAAAGTGACGTTCTCTCGGGTGATATATTTACGATGATATTGAACCCGTTCCAAAAGAGAAAACGAAGAATCCGTGCGAGAAAAAGAAAAGAAAACGAACGGGTTCATTTCTTTTAACATCTGCTTCATTTTATGCATTACGGACGGGAGGAGATACTTTGGATTGAATCCAATACCAATAACACCAAATGCTGTTAACAATGCTGCTGTGTATTTTTTTTTCCTTCTGTATCTAGCGAATTCAGGGAGCGATGGGTTGCGTAATGTCTGGCACCTTAGCCCTGTTTTATTTTTGAACCCTTTTTTTTTATGAATGAATTTAATAATCGAGTTTTATATTGAAGACATTTTCCTTCGGATTCTTTTTTTTTTTCCCCGACTTTTTTCCCTTGCACTGTGTATCAATTAGGCGCAAATATTTTCATCATTTTTTCATCCACTTCTCGATCAGCCAGATCCTTGAAATGGTGCACACGACCTCAGTTTGGACGACAATGTAATTTTCAAGTATGAAATTATTTTTTAAAAAAAAGCTAAATTTTGTTTTGAAAATAAAAACTGAAGAAGAGAGAGAGTAGAAAATAAAATATGTTTTTTTTAAGCAAACAAACACTTTTAAGGAGCAAAAAGGGAGAAGAAAAAAAAAATGAGTGAAATGAAAGCCAGCAAGTTAAAATAATAATAATTTTTTTCTACGGTCAGAAAAAAATTGAATGAAAATGTACTGGAAATGACAATCTGTCGTCATCATTAACAAAAAAAAAAAGATGATTTTCATTTTCTCCTAAGTGCACTCTTAACTGTCTATTTAACACGGGGTGGGGTAAAACTTGGTACTTTGGATGAATACAAGTAGTGCTTCAGTCAGATTCGATTAAAGAAAAAAGAAAATGTTCGATAAACTTCAAGGGAACGCGGTAGCCTGGTGGGCAAGGTCGTGGACTAGCGACCGACGTTTTTCGTTCAGTCGCGGGTTCGATCCTTGGCCGCCAAAGACCCGCCATGTTACCGGGGCTGATGCACGTTAAATCTGTTCGGGGCCCAAAGTCCTCCCGTTGGCGTGGTGTGGATGTTAGAAGAGGGGGTGCCAGCTCAGATGTCGACCTCGTCACTTGACCGTGGTTCAAAATTACGAGGTCCGTTGCCAATAGCCCTCGTGTTGCTTCTAGTGCGACGTTAATAAAAACTAAACTAAACTCGATAAACTTCAAAACAATTCTGAAAATGGAATATGCTGTACTTTTACAAGGTAAATATCGCGTGATAATTTTTTTAAAAACAATTATAATAATTCGATTGATGGTTTGTTTATTTACGTTGCACTAAGAAGCAACACGAAGGCATCAAACTTTGAACCTTGGCTAAACGACGCGGACGACACTTTAGCTGGCTCCTCCTTCTCGAAATTCCACATCACACCACGGGAGGTTTTGGGACCTCGACCCGATTTAAAGTTAACCAGCCCCGCTGCGTGGCAGGACTGATAGCAACAGAACTCAACCAAAACAACGCCGATCACTGCGCGGCTACTTCATTAAAATGGCGAAAATTAATTAATTCAACTACTAGATTAAGTTATTCCTTTTCTAAGTGAAGCAGATTATAGGTTATGTCTTTAACAAAGTACAATGAAACATCCTGTCGTCTAATAATTATATAACGATTTTAGGAATTTTGTATTCAATTAAACATAAGGAATCGAGGCGAAGTTCTGATGCATTTGTTTATCCCACACTAAATAACACATCAATCAATAACTCCCGAGACTAACCCAGAGATGGCGCTCGTAGTAAACCAGTAACCAGGTCTTTCTAGAGTACTAACCTTTGCTTGAAACGTGTCAAAATTTTAAGTCGATCGGACCAGATACAGCCGAGTTATCGAGGTTGGAGTAAAGTCGTTTTGTAGTTTGTTTAAAAAATGGATAAAACCGAGTTTCGTGTTCCGATAAAACATTGTTTTTTAATGGGTAAAAACACCGTGCAAGCGAAACAATGGATTGAAAAATGTTACCCGGACTCTTGTTCATCAAAAGCAACGATTTGTCGGTGGTTTGCCGAGTTTAAACGTGGTCGTACCGACACAAATGACGCGGAACGCTCGGGTAGACCTGTGGAAGCCGTTACACCGGAAAATGTGAGTGAAGTGACAAAAATTATAATGAAAGATCGTAAAGTGAAGCTCCGTGAGATTGCTGAGATGACACAGATATCATATGGAAGTGCATTTACTGAAAAAGGTTTTTTGAAGTGAAGTGAAAAAGGTTTTTTCCAAGTGGGTGCCGCGATTGCTTTCGATGGAACAAAAACAGCAACGACTCGATGATTCAGAAAGCTGTTTATCGCTATTTACTCGCAACAAAAAAGATTTCTTGCGAAAAAAAGAAAAAAAAAAATTTTTTTTGGAAAAAAAAAAAAGATTTGGAAAAGCGTTGGAACGATTGTATCACCCTAAAAGGTGATTAACAAAAGGTGTTATGTTGATGAATAAAAAAAAATTTTGCAAAAAAAATGTTGTTTTCAATGTTAGTCTCGGGAGTTATTGATTGATGTGTTAAGAGAGTGAGCATAATAGAATAATGCGCGACCCCCGAGGCGAAGAAGAGCCCAACAGATGACGAGCAGCGCACCTGCACTGGAGAGGCGAAAAGAGAGCGTTTTTTAGCCGTGCTCGAAGTTATACAGAAGGAATTTTCCAGGGACATTTTGTCACGTGATATGATCTCACAGTTCTAGATGTAGGGATTCTCAGGGATTCCGCTATAGACAGAGAGTCTAGCAGGGATTATTTCTGACAGATTTACAACCTCGCGAAAGCGGATTAAACAAATTTTATGAGGGTGTGATCTGATAAATAAAAGGTTGATTTGGAATTGGATCAGGAAATAAAAACGAACTCTTTACTTTTGAATTAGAGAAGATTACGGAATAGAACATTAAATAAAAAGAAGAGAAATTACTAAATTAAAGCAACACGAGGGTTATTGGCGACGGACCTCGTCATTTTGAACCTCGGTCTAGTGACGAGGACGACACCTGAACTGGCATCTCCCTCTCCTCACTTCCACACCACGCCAACGGGAGAATTTTGAGCTTCAACAGATTTAACGTGCATCAGCCCCGCCTACACGGTGGATCTTTAGTGGCATCAAGGCTCGAGGAAAACTGCCGGCGCGAATCCACGACCATGACCACTAGGCTACAAGAATATCATTGGAATAATTCAAACATTGATTAAGAATAACCGTGAGATCGCTATTCAAACGTTCTGTAAGAATATCTTTGGAATCATTATCAAAATGTTTATTAATAATATATTAATTTATTAAAATTTTTCTTTTTGTAAATAATGCGTCAAGAGAAATGAGATTGCTCATTTGTTGGAGCAGATAGAAGTGATGAAACTAGAAATATATATAGCTCTCATTTTAGTTCTTTTTATCAAAATGAGCTCGAGTGTAAGGACATAAAATTAAAATAAGAAATACGTATTTTTTTCACCGCCCAACATAAATAAATTCATTTTGCACTTTTCTTACAACTATCTCTCCAATTGAAATAGTGGGGAATCGTATTTTTGAATCGATCCAATTAAGTTGTTTTGATGTAGTTATTGCACTCGACACTCAATCGAAATTTCCTTTACTTAGCTTCGTTCTTATTTTCGCCCTGGAAGAACGAAACTGACGTTTGCGCACGTGCGCCGAATTCGAGGTCAGACTGTTCACGAAGCAGATGTCCCGAGTGCATTACATTTTTATTCGAAATTAGGAATGGGCGAGCGAAATATGTGGCTATTTCTCCATTCAGGCCATTTTGAATCGGCGACGTTAATTTTCGGGCATGTCTTCTACGTTTTTAACACGTGAAAACGTACTTTTGCGTTTTTTTGCTGTCTGCCACTGGAACACGTGAAAATACGTTACTTGGTGAATTTGTGTTCGCTACAAACGTAAGTTCAGGGCGAATTGCGCTCGCATACAATGTGTTTGTTGATTTAGCTTGAAAAGTATTGTATTTAAAATTACTTTCTGAACGGGCAGCAAAAATAGTGTTTGATAGTGTTTTTCCTTTTTATTTCGTTCGATTGCATTCAATTAAGAACAAAAGGTATGTGCCTAACACTGGTGTAAGAAATTAAGAGAATTTTCATACTTTATCTACGATCTCCAGAACTGCTAGACAGATTTTAATAACATTTGGTGGGAACATAGGTTGATATAATACATACAAAATAAACATTCAACAGTTATAATAGACACACATGTTTGTGTGTAACACTCATGAGAGTCTGAAGGTCTGAAACAGCGGTTGCAGAATACACACACAAAAAAAAAAAAAAAAAAAAGGGTTAGTAGGGGTATGGTCCCCTCTTACAGCTATACACGCCTTGCAGCGTGATGTCATACTAGAAATAAGGCAGTTTATCAGTGCCTGGGGTAATTGGTCCCACTCATTCACCAACGCTGTTTTCAGTTCCTGGATGGTTCTCGGAGGGGGATTGCGAGTTGCAATTGCCCTCCCCAGATCGTCCTAGACATGCTCTATAGGATTGGGGTCTGGAGACTTGGCTGGCCAATTCATCCGGCAAATATCCTCACTCTCGAGAAATTCGTCGACCAGAAAAGTTCTATGTGGCCTCGCGTTATCGTTCATTAAGATGAACTTTTCCGGGGCCCACAGCACCCCGGAAAAGGCGAACATAGAGTTCCAAGACCTCCTCCCTATACCTCACACCAGTCACAGAGCCTCTGTCAAAGACGTAGAGAAGTGTGCGACCATATGAAAATTCTCTTAATTTCTTACACCAGTGTAATTCGGAGCTCTTTTTTTTTCAATAATTCGAGAAAAAAACCAACGTTTTTGTGAACAACGTTTTTATTTGGTGGCAAGTATTGAAATATTAGTTGAAACT
The DNA here is from genome assembly GCA_019974015.1 of Nephila pilipes. Lineage (NCBI taxonomy): Eukaryota > Metazoa > Arthropoda > Arachnida > Araneae > Nephilidae > Nephila > Nephila pilipes. Next base: position 204,118 of record BMAW01058087.1, on the reverse strand, counting down.
TGTAAAAAACCTCATATCTCTCTCGTCTTTAAGCTCACTCTCTCTGCGAAATTCAATATATCTTCCATAGATGACGCCACGTTACTACGCAAACTACGTTATTAAAAAAATTATTGAAATATTAGTTAAAACTTCTCGCAAACGTCTAAATATTGCATCGTTAGGCGAGTAAGAACGATTTCCAAAGTTTCAGAGCTCTAGCTTGATGGGAAGTTGGTTAAATTAACGATCGAAAATTTGATGATACACACACACCAAGTGAAATACAGAAAAACATTGTAAAAAGAGAAAACATTTATGTTTTTAGTTACAATGGTCTCTAAAATTGTAAATTCAAAAGTTCATTTCGTATTCTTTTTGTTTTCAAATTTTTTGGCCATATTTGTTTAAAATGTAGTAAAAATTGACGTTTATACTAAAGTTCATATAACAAATTCTAATTAATATATTTCACTTTTTGTTTCAACAATATTTTTAATATATCTGTGTTATTGTAGAAATTAAACGAGTATTTCAACTAATCAAATAACATAACAATGTGCAGTTGTTTCTTTAAAAAATAATAAAAGTTTGTCTGTAATTTAAAAAAATCACACAAATTCAAAGCAAGAAATATTTTACAAAATTATTTATTTACAAAATTCTCTCTTCGGTGTATGTACAGGTACTTAGAAATAATTCACATGCTTCTATAAGAGTTATGCACTCCAAATTTACGCAGACACAATTAACAGAAAAATACAGTTATTATTAGCTGAACCATTTAATACCTATAAATATATTTACCTACAAAATAATTCGTTATTACACATTACAATGGTAATTCTGGAAAATTTGTTATCAATATTTCTTAAATTATTTTCAAATTGTTACTTCATACTCTAATAGACAATAATGCATCCTATTCAGAAGCAAAGTTCTCGTTTCTAATAGAATAGAACTAACATAAAAACATTTAGGTTCCCTTTTAGTTGTTTATGGAACTCATTTAACATTTCACACATATAAATTGCGTTATAAACGAAGCAAACAGAGTCTACTTCAGTAAGGCTTCTTACAATAACATATTCGAACAAAAATATGAAAAATGACCTTTAGTGCCTGAGTCATTTCCGAAGTATATTTCAATAAAATGTGGAAGATATGTTACTATGAAAATTCCTTATACTTCTCTTCGATAATTTTTTTAAAAAAAGTATGGCTTGTTTAAAATAACACCGGTAAAAAACGAGTTTTTTGAACATGAGTTTTCTTTCAAACTTCACACATTGTGTAAAGTAATTTTTTATACCTTACATTTAAAGAGCAAAAGGGAAAGTCGAGTCAAATTGAATTTATTCAATAATTAGTATTAATAATTTATTTTATTATGTGACGTTTATTAAATTTATCGTCTAAATTAACTACGTGTAAATTTTTTTAGCTCAATTAAGCATTACGTTAATCAGTTAAGTTACCTGTAATTAAAATGAAAGCAAACGATAAATTAGTAATCGACGGATTTGGCGACATGGCGAGAAACTTTGCGTAAAATTCGGTAATGGATTGTACAACAGCAGAAATATTTTGTTTCAACTCACATAAATGTGTGGGTAATGGAGGCGCGTATAACACTTTATCTTGCACAAACCCCAAAAGGAAGACATAGCATGGGACCATATCAGGTGATTAGACACGGGTATCACATATCAGATGACTTAGGTGGCCAGATGTATAACGTCAAGTCCTCTCGTCCGCTACGACCGATCCAACTGCGAGGTTGCTCCGTGAAAGCTTCTAAAACAGATTTCATGAAATAGCTTCCCAAAAAACACACAAGCGCCACCTGTTTTTCACGATATTAAACTTCCATAGTTTTCTTTTGTATTATGCATATGTATTGCAGTTTATTTTTGATAATATGGAATTTTGAAATTGGATGAATGATTTTGAATAACTCCATATGTATATTTGTGAATTATACTATTAGTGTTTTGTTCATATATATATATATATGTGTGTGTGTGTGTGTGTGTGTGTGATATGGATTTTATAAATTAATTTGATAACACGTGATAAATTAAATGTGAAATTATTTTTTCTCTTTTTATTTAAATAATGCTAAGCATTTTGAAATGAAAGTTACTTTGACTTCCACTACACCTATTTAAGAATCGCACGTGTTCTGATTCCCAGATAGCTCCGGAACACTATTTAACTATTAAATTAGCAAGATTTAAGGTATTACCCTTGGAATATATAAAAGTTTTCAACTCGATCTAATGGTCATCTTTTTCTATGGACACTTGTTGCATGACGCGCTGTCATGGCGTGGATGATATCTCACATCTGATAAATTATTTCAAAGTCATTTAATAATCTCTGTGATCTAATAAACAGGATTAAACTAAAAAGAACTACATGATTACAATTTCTTCAAGTCAATTTATGTTTTTGATTTGAAGGGTTACTACTGACATAAATAACAGTAAACATTTGAACGAAGGACACAAAACCTTTCACAACTCTAGCTGCCTATAGGTTTAAACATATTCCTTTCCAAAGTTTTCTGTTTTTAGATCAAATGTGATACTGAAGCAATCGGCAGGACAGGATGGATTAAAATTTTCGGACAAAGCTTTTAATGTGAAACAGTAAAATGGTCAGCGAATTGTCTTAACAAATTTCTGTTCTTTTGCCGGTAGTGTACAAAAAGTTTTTCTTTCCAATTTCTCATTCTTTAGATAATTGAATAATGGACGTAACATCACATCATATGTTTTACAATTTCAAACTTATTTGTCAATGAATTGATTTTATTCAGGTCGAAAAAAATATAACTACATTAATAATACTAGATTTGGAAATTAAATTAAGGCCCCCATCTACCGGCCATTTTGATTTGGTGGATGTATTGTTAATCCTAAGGAATTTCTACTATCCTTCTGAAATCTTTACTATTTTATCCATTTGCATGCAAAAAAGTGCAGCCGAGAGATAAAAAATAATGAAAGTTTGAGTGGAAATACATTTTCCCTTCGATTTTTGGAAAAAAAAAAAAAAAAAAAAAAAAGCTTATGTCTATTTTAATGATTCGTGTGTGGGGTTTCCGGTCTTTGTAAAATATTCTAAGAATTAGGAGGAAAATGTAATTTCGCAGGACCCTTCATTATTTTCAACTCTTTTGGTTGCACTTTTTTTTGCATTCAAATATTTAAAATAGTATAGATCTGAGAACAATAGTAGAAATTCCATTGGATTAACACTAGGTTCACGAAATCAAAATGACGGGTTGATGGAAGCATTCAACTAGTATTTCATCTTAACTTGGCTTTCTTCTTGCCATATTTGGGAGGTTAAAATGCGCCAAATAGTTTTGAAAAAAATTACCTTTCAATGTAATTAATTTACTTTCATTTATTTTATAGCTGTTTACAAGCCATAGCATGACATTAAATTTGAAAGAACGTGGTCTACGTTAGGTTGGGAATTTCTTTTAGTACATCGAATGCCTTGCTTCTAAAAAATTCTAAACATTTTAAGATGAAATCCTCTATACAGATGAATACGTGATTGATTTTAAGAAACACGAAAACAACTTTTGTGTTTGTTTGTGAACATGCGTATAGCTTTCAGTTCGTGTTCATCCGATTTGTTTTCGGTTAAACTAGATTCCTTTGAAGGTACTTGTGTAAAATTCCGTTGACCATTGGCAATCGAACACACTTTTCCCTTATTTCATTCTTTTCCCTATCGCCATGTTTCCACTATTTTGGAAAGAGGGATACAAATTTGGAACTTGCTCGTACTGTAGATGATAATGCAGTAGATGAAGATGCGGTTTTCTGGCGTAAAAAAGGGTGTTAAAGACGCCATCGACAAAGCAAGTAGGTAACATTATGCAAATATAGGGTTGCCAGGATAAGTGAATACGATATCTAAGACTCCTTGTTTTAATGATGTATCCCTTTTCAAATTATTAGAAGAGCTTAAATTTTTGTGTGTGCGTAATAAAGATATTCTAATCATTCTATGGAACAATAAAAGTAATTTTTTGTGTGTCGAAAACATTTTTTTCCCCTCTTTGTTGAATAAGGACATGATTTGTGAGATCGATTTGCATTTAGAAGAAAACTATTACACAATAGGGTTCCAAATTATTTAAGCATATAGTGAAAATAGGGAACCTTATGCATATACTGAACCTTAAATATATTTTTCTCTAAGTGATCGATAAATTTTAAGAAATAATTTTTCATATGAAAAAAAGAAAAAAAAATCTATAAAGATTCAAAATTATATAATTTTTTCAAAGGAGATGTATAGTTATATTGTTAAAAGAGTTCATTCACTATATTTTGTGTAATGTTTTCTATATGAGTGAGTAAAATATTTTATATATTTATCAAATATTATTTTTAAAAAATGGTACCTAAAGGCAAACATATTTGGAAAATCACGTCCATTCTCAACTCAAAGTAAAAGAAAAACTTTTTAACCAAAAAAAATTCTTTTACAGTTCAACACAATGATTTAAATATCATTATTAGGCACAGAATGTCACAAAAAGAAAGAGTCTTAAATTCGATATTTTATTTTCGCCCACGTGTCCTCTGGTACCTTTAAACAGTCGTCAGTTTCTTATATTAAAATCATCGTAAGTCTTTTTTCAACGCTGAGATACCTGTATATCTTTGTATCTGTTTATGCACACAGAGAAAATGAGATTTATAAGCAAAAATAATATTGAATGATCAATTAATAATCAATGGTTGCGCATTAATATTCGTAAGTCATGCAGTTACTCTATCTTGAGTACAGTCCACTGCATTTTGCATTTGTTGCAATTTGAAAAATTTGCTGAATACTTTTAAGCATAACATCATGTACATTGAACATAGTTATAATTTAAAAAAAAAAAAGTGAATTTAATAAAATTTAAAAATTTTATGATTCAAATTTCCTGTTATTTTTATACGAATATTACTTAAAATTTATGAGTGTTTATTAGAAAAAAATTATGTTCACTGTAAAGGAAATCACCCTGTTTTTTAAAGTGGAAAATGTCATAAATATGATTGAAGTAGATTTTAATGCAGTTTTTTTCTGTGGCGTTGCACGTTTGTTTGCAATTTTTAAATCCTATTATCGAACTATCAATTTATCATATTCTTATAAACAATACATCTACAGAATCAGCGAAGTGCCCTCTATTTTCCAACGACAAAACGAAAGAAAAACATGAAAAATTTGAAGCATTTTAGAACGTCATTTATCTTAACAAATATGGTGTCATTGTACTTGAAAACGGACGAGTAAGGCAATAGAGTACCTTTTCTTACATTTTCCAAGCAATAAAAGAAAATGTCGAAGAAGGTTCCTCCATTTCTTCAAACTCATGAACGTAAGGAATTAAGAACTTACGGAATTCGAACAATTCAACCGTTATAGCTCTTTGGATCCGGAGAGTGTTCTCAAAGAGTTGAAAGTACGGGGGGCTCCATCAAATGTCTTGAGACTCCATCTACATCCATTTTGATTTTGTAATGTTAATTCTATGGGGTTTCTACGACCGTCATCAATTTTTTACTGTTCGATCTATTTGAATATAATGAAGTGCATCCGAAAGAGCAAAAAATAATGAAGGCTTCTGCGGAGTTATATTTTTTCTCAGATTTTTTAAAATATTTTTACCCCTATTTTAATGATTCGTTCGTGGGTTTTCCTTTCTTTAAAAAATATACAAAAATACTTTTAAATATTGGAGAACAAATACAATCCCTCAGAAACCTTCATTATTGTTTGCACTTTTTCCCATTCCAATAGATAAAATAGTAAATATTTGAGGACGGGAGTAGAATTTCCATAGGATTAACAATACATCCACGAAATCAAAATGGCCGGTAGATGGGAGCCTTAATAAAAAAAAAAAAAACCATCTAGAAACTTCGATTCACTTACATAACGAATTTATATGACGTATGTAGGAATCACGACGAAGAGGATTGATCAGTCTCGAATGAACTTGGGATTTTGTGGCGTAAAATCGGCTAGAATTGAGCCAAAACTATCATTGGTTGACGGATATTTACACGAGTACCTTTCTGAATCACTCGTTCGTTCATCGACATTGGAACTTGGATAAAGATGCACGAATCCTCGACTCTGAGAAAATTTAGTCTTCAAAATGAAGTGTGATTCCCACGTTTCCTTTTCACCAGTAGTGTTCCTTGAAAAACGATAACAGGATCTACACTAACGTCACAGCAGACTCAGGCCAATCAGGAAAAGGATGTGCACGAGCTGGAACGTTGGGGAAGAACTGGTGGAAGAACCTTGTTTCAGATACGTTGGATCTAGAAAGAAATTAAGTTAATTTATTCCAGAACTTCCTAATTTGAATGATAGTGATGTAAAAATCCGAGGAGAATTAGATTTTATCAAACAGAATTTATATGAGGTGGAACCGATCAAAACTTGTTTATGACGAAGAAAGACATTTTGGCTTTCAATTTAGGCGATGGAAAAAATTCTGTAACGGAGAAATTAATGTTTGCTTATTAAATACTTATGAGAATGATAGGAATACCACGTGTAAATACAAATAAAGAAATTATAATACAATTGCTATTTATAATTATTTTCTGTCCTGTCATGTTATTAGTACAGGGGGGGGGAGCCAAAAGTCGTTAAGTGATGGTGTTATAAATAATTTGGTCAACTTGGGACATACCTGTTATGTCCAAATCTGCATCGTAAAATGGAAGGTAAGTGGACGACACGACGGGCTCCGTCGTGGGAGGGTCACCTGAAGAGAGAACTTTGTTAAATTTGTACAAGTGCAAAAGTATTCAATTAACTAAGGACTTAAAATTACTTTCTTACTTCATCTTGATCCGATTAAGATTGATATTATTACTGAGAGACTCTAATAAGCAGATCCCTGGTTATGTCTAGTCGATAAACGAGTTCATTCTATTTTACAGAGAAGCGATTTGATTGAATGTTTAGTGGTAGAGAAGCACCACGAGGACTATTGGCATCTGACCTTGTCATTTTGAACCACAGTGAACCTTGTCATTCTGATCACATCCGAGTTTGCACCCCATCCTAATTTTTACGCCATTCCATCATGAGCATATTCACTCCCGTCAGATTCAACGTGCATTTGTCTCCCTTCCCGACGTATCTTTAGAGGAATCAGGATTCGATCCCATTATCTCCAATGGAACAACGAGCTCTCGGCTGCTACAGCCACGATATTGTTCTGATAAACAGCAATGTAGTTATAGAACGAGCCCCATGAGAAAGCTCTGACGTAGTTATATCGATAAACAAGTTCAATTCATTACAGGGATGCTCGGGATTAAAAAAAAATGTTAAGAAAGAAAAAATTTGCTTACTTTTACTCTGATTATCACATCAATTCTTACTTATCTCTCCCCGGTTTGGAGTCTTGCATCTAAATTTATATTAATAAACCAGAAAGGTCACAAAACCATGTTTTAAGATAAATATTAAAAGCCATATGGTTAACGAGAAATGTAGACTTTTGCAACTCCATTAAAATTTGCCTACCGTAAAATCTGTAATTCAAAAAAATTGCTATCCAATTCTTTGCAAATCTTGAAAATGTCGATAACCCTTCCTTACAAAATGTCACAAATTACACTCCTGATCCTAAAATTAAAGGACCTAGAAATTTTCTACTCAACTCTTAAAATATTAGGTCTACTGGAAACTTCAGTCCGTTTGTGAAGAAAATAATACTTTTTTCTTACATTTAATAATATTTATTGTACAAATATATTTTCCGTCGTTACTTATGAACTCTTGCCAGCGCGATGGTCATTTGTAAATGGCCATTTTGAAAAATTAGAGGGTACTAGGTCTGAGGAGCAGAGTTGATGCGACAGAAATTATCTGCCTGGCTCTGTGAGCCTTTTTGAAGATTCGCCAAACCAGCCGGTGATTTGGCATTCTCATGATGCGATATATTGTGCTTCCTATTGAACATCGCGGGCGTCTTTTCTTTCTGAACTTTGTTCAAAGCATTCATTTGCAGACAATATATTTCTGAAACAAACTTTCTGTTAAGTTTCAAAAGCTCGGAATATATTGGTTGTTGTACGTCCCACCCTGTGCACAGCGTTCTCTTATTCAGGCTCCATTTTGATTTAGAGGGGGAGGGGACAAAGAGTCCATGCTGCAAGTATACTTTTTTTATATTTTTTTTTATCACCTGTTATCATTCGGTCCAAAATGGGTTTTTGTTCCGAGCAAATAGAGATGTGCATATGACGATTCGATGAAACAAATTTTTCTCCCTTATCTCACGAGGCACCCACCTGGAATATTTGCAGATTAATCCCAGTAGAGAAGGAAATGATATTTCACAATAAATATTAAATGTAATAAAATTTTAATTTTCTTTCACTTCACAAACGGACGTTGCTTTCCGGTTGACCTAATATTACATACTCGAGTCATTAACGAAATGTAATCACTCACTGTACAGAAAGCAAAGCACGATAGAAAAGCGACCTCTCTCTTGAAGGGTGATTGTTACTGGTGGAGGGTGTGTTAATTTCCCCCTGATCCTCTTACCACTCTGATAAAATGCAACTTCATCAGCCGGTAGCACATTCAGAACCCCCTCCCCTCAAATCTGAGACGCCTATGGCATGCAACTTCCCTCATAACTTCCAAATTCACATCCTTTTCTGTACATTGAAGCAGCTTTCAACTTAAATCTTCTCGATTAAATGCAATTCTGGGAAAGGTAAAGGCCGAAGTCATGCTCCACAGATACGGAAATTAAAGGCCTAAAAACTTAAGTGCTCCAATATTCCCTATAAGTATCCCCTATTCCTTAAGTGTTCCAGTATAACCCTATATTCGTTACAGAAAGAAACGGAGTTGTAAGAAGGGGGGGGGGAGATCCACGCTGATGAGTGCAAGTTAGTACGAGGGTCACTCAATGAGTCATTAAAAACTCCAAGAGATGCCACTCGTAGCATCGAAAATGGTTTGTTTTTTGTAAGTATCACGACTCCCCAGACAGCTGTTTAAGTCTCAGAGACTCGTATTCATGATCATGACGTCTTTCACACCTAAAAAATTCTTCACGATAACGTTTCTAGAAGATGAGACCATCTTTGTATGTTTTTTAAAAGACTGTCAGGAAGCAACCCATTGTTGTGACTGTTCCTTGATTTCAGGTCCAGAACTATGAATCTATGTCTCACCGACGACGACAACAAACGCGGCAGCAATCAAATGTTGATTTGGCAGCAAATGACTTCCCAATCAACAATCAATACAACTTATGAATCAGTGTCAAAGTTGTTTTGGGTCCATTTAACAGATGGCAGCACTCAATGGTATCAATAATTTATCTTAATGAGGCCATCCGTCTTCAAATACAAGTACTATTTGAACTACCATCGTAACATGTTAAAAAGACACATTAATCCGTACTTACCAAAAATGAAATGGAAGAGTCGGGCGCCACGTGACATGAGTGGAGCCATAGCTTCTCGTAGCGGCCATTCTATATCACAAGAGCAATTCAAAAATGTACTATAGGACCCCACCAATCCGAACTCGTAGGGACCGACTCCCCATTTTGTCCAATCGCATCGCAGTGATTGATCCGGACGTCACTTCACTCAGGTCGATGACATATCGTCGGCGATGGGAGTCAGTCACCATTCGTTCTTGTCGGACAGTATCCAGTTTGACGCACGGACATGCAAGTGCCACATATCGAACGGACAGGCCCTAATTCCCCATGTCACAGTTCACAATTCCTCACTAAAGTGGATCATCCCTTTCACACCTGTGTAGCAGGGTTATGTGTTCAATGAATGCACCAAAGCAGCTGACCCCAGGTGCGGCTTATTTATTGTCCGCTTTGGAGAAATAAACCCTTTTATTACGTCTTTTAAATGGGAGGCGGGAAACAAAAACGAAAGTTCAATACAGATGTCTCTGACTGGAGGTTATTTAGAGGCTACGTTACAGCGTAGTGGGGAATCTTGGAGAAGGAAGTGCCAGCTGTGGTGTCATTCTCGTCCCCTGACCGATATTACTAGTGTGTCACCAACATTCCTCTTGCTGACTTTTGTGCGACTTTAATAATCAATAAATCAACCCCTTAGTTAGCCAAGTGGTCAGTGTCTCGAGCTCATGGGTGCTAGTATTTCCGTCGAGACTTTGGTTAAAGTCCTGATTCCACTAAAGACCTATCATGTAGCGGGGATGATCCACTTTCAATTTAATGAGGTTCAAAGTCCTCATGTTCCAACATGAAGGAGTTGTGAATGTTAGGAGAGGGGGTTATGTGGTCAGGTTTTGACCTCGTGAGCAATGGATGTCATCAGTTTGAAACACAGTCAAGTGACGATATTTGAAACACTCTGTCTCTCCTAACTGCCGTGGCAGTAGTAATGTAGTGGTTATAGTCTCAAGCTCATGGCCGGCGTTGTTTCCGTTAAACAATATGTTTGAGTCCCGATTCCACTGACCAGTGTCTCACAAAGAGACGTTAAATCTCTCGAAAGTCAATGTTCTTCTGTTGGAATAATGAAAAGGTTTTGAACGTGACTCAAAACGACGAGGTCCGTCGTCCCTTGTTTGGAACCCAGGTGTTACGTAAATATACTATGAGACAATCAATGCCTCATTTCAAAATTTGCTCCATTTGTTTCGAACTATTTAAGTTTTTAAAGAAATTTAGAAGGAATGCGTCCTGTATATCGATCATTCCACCTACCTGCACTGAAAAGCATCGTCTCCGAAGGCCTGTTCCAACCAAAGTTGTTGTGCGCCTGCAAGACGGCCTCGTAACGGGTGCCCGGTTCGAGTCCCGTCACGTTGTACGAGTGCGAAAAGAAGAGGCTCTGCTGCAGACCTTCTTCCGAGACGGGAATCATCACGTCCGTCCACTCGTCGTCGCTCTGAAAGAGTTTTACATCGATTAATCCAATACAGAATCGATTACAACGCTTTACTACAGTTATGCACGTAATTTACCGATAGAAACAGCGTCGAATGAATGACAACAATTTTGAGGCTGAACTTAGAAATTTCCCGGTATTGCAATCTCTCGAAATCCTCACACAGGGTAGTGTGGAAGTTCAGCAAATGGAGATAGCCGCTCAATCGACGACACGCTTTTATGTAAGGCTAGTTTTCGACATTTATTTAAATGATGTGGTTTGCGCCGATTCCTCGAATTTAAAAATGTATATATCATGTTTAAATGTACCACGAAATGCTGAGGAAAGAATAATTATTTCTTAAAATTTAGGTATTACTTAGAGAATTTTTTTTCCCGTTCACTATATGTATAAGTAATATATATAGAAGCATAAAGAACTTGGAACCCTATTGTATAATAGGTTTCTTTAAAATGGTACCTAAATGCAAATGTATCGAAAAAATCAGGTTCAGGTTCAACTAAGAGGGAATGAAAAACTTTTTGACAAAAAAAAAAAAATTACTTTTATAGTTCTATAGAAGGATTGAAATATCATTATTTTCACACACAAAATCTAAGTTCTACTTATAGTTTAAAAAAATGTATATCTCAAAAACAAGAGATCTTCTGTATGGTATTCCATAATACCATGTATGTCCTAGCACCCTTAATTACAGTGGTAACATTTATAGGACGCTCTTGGCTATTAGTACAATTACTATAGTTTGGCGCTCAAATGTGGCGCCAATAAAGTCAATTTATCCGCCAAGAGCCTCGAAGAGTAGGAGACGCAAGCGCGTACCTTATGCCTCCGAATCTTGAGCTGGTATTCGATGATGGGGCTGTAGGATTTCGCGGTCCACATGAGCAGGAAGCTCGTGTCGCCAGACTGGTCTCCCCGCAGCTGCACGGGTTCGGCAAGGCCTGAAAAATAGAGGATCACGTTACATATTCCTGTCGGATTTCTTAAAAAGTCGTTTCATTGTCTTTAATTAGAACATGGAAATTATAATGGACGAGAAAAGTGTTCGAGCAGTGGGAACGTTCCGTCTATCTCATTGGTGGCCTTTGTATGCCGTGCGCCAATCGACCGACAGACGGCGCCATATAACTCTCGAGCACTTCTTATACCGTCTAACCTTTCATTGTTAAAGGTTGATCAATAGAGATCAGGATACAGAATCTGCTTTACTTAGGAGAGGAAAATGTATAACTTAATTAAGCAGTTAAATTAATTAATTTACGCCAGTTTAATGAAGTCGCCACGGTAGCCTAATGGTCATGGTCGTGGACTGAAGGTCGGCGTTGTTTTCGTCAAGTCGTAGTTTCGAGCTTTGAGGACATTAAGTGGCAGTGGTAGCTTAGTGGTCACGGATTTAGACTCGTGGCGTCCCCCCCCCCGGATAGCTGGACCCGTCGTATACCCGGCCACTATTTTAAAAAAAAAGACCAACCGTATAGCCAGAGCTTATGTATGTTAAATATGTCGGGGCCCAAAGTCTTCCAGTTCGTGGCGTGGAAGTTAGGAGAAGGGATGTCAGCTCAGATGTCATCCTCGTCACTTGACCGAGGTTTAGAATTATGAGGCCCGTCACCAATAACCTTCGTTTTGCTTCTAGTATGGCGTTAATAAAACCAAACTGAAGCCACTTAAGTCCCGCCGTGTGTCGTGGCTGAAGTACGTTAAATTGGGCGGAGGTCCTAAGCCTTCCAGGTCCGTGGTGGGGTTATTAGGAGAGGGAGGTGCCGGCTCAAGTGTCGTCCTCAACACTTGACCGAGGTTCTAAATTTGAGATCCGTCGCCAATAGCCTTTGTAATGCTTCTCAGTGCGACGTATATAAACCCTCACGTGATATCATTTCACAAAGATATCAAGCGATGTTTACTTTGTAAGAGTTCAAGCATATCCCGTTTTCAGAATTTAGTTCTGAGGTTGAACAACATTTCTCTTTATCAAATTTGACTGTAGTATCGCTTGTAACTATCCAATGTGCTACATTTTGCTCATGCGCCACGGTTTGGTCACCTCCGGTCTATTTGATCCAGCGTCATCCATGAAGAGCTCTATTAACCGACATGGTAACCGAATGGTTATGGTAGCGGAATTGCGGCAGGCGGGTTTTGTCGAATCGTGTATTCTAGCCTCAAAGTCTCGCCGTGGTTGATGCACGTTACATCTGTCATGATCCCAAATCCACCCATTGGCGTGGTGTGGAAGTTCGAAGAGGGAAGTGACAGCTCAAATGTCGTGCTCGTCACTTGACCTCGTTAACCTTTTCATGTCACCTCACAAAATGAAGAAGTCCATTGCCAACATCCCTCGTCTTGCTTCTCAGGGCGCCGTTATTAAGCAATCACTCACTCGGTGGTTAAAAAAACATCTCTCCAGACAAACTAAAATTTCATTAATATATGAACATTACAACAACGTAAGACTCAAAAAATTGTCTAGAGTAACATATAATCATTGTCTACAATAACTGGAGATTCAATGAAATTAATTTTTCCAACAGCTGCGATGTTTCCATTTGTATTGCGTAGTTCTCGATACAATCGAATTAGTATTTTACTTTACCTGAATTGGCTTTAATTGTATAGTCATGATAAAAATGTAGTTTCGATATTTCAGACACAAATTAAAAAAAATATTTGCACTCTCCTCTTATTAGAAACACACACAACGAAAGTATAATTTAAACAACTACATGCTACTCGAACGATTCTATTTCGTCTGAATTTCTTATGCAGTTAAAATCTGAGAAGACATACCCTTCCACGTCTCTATTAGATTCTATTTCTCTGAATGGTCTTCGTGCTTAAATATAAAACTCAGTAATCGCAATATAAAAAACTTCTCAACACGTCATTTTGTTTCGTTACATTAAACTCGAATGACCACCCGAACTCGGGGTTTGTAGCGTGACCCAAACAAAGAAATCTCAGAACGATCCATCGCGAACTACAGTGAACTAGAATTTCAGTTCACCAACGTGCTGTAGCGTTGCCACCCGTGAATTAATTACTTGCCTATGATGAGTGTACAGCCTCCGGAGTTTTAAGAAAAGCTTCTTATTTCATAGCACAGATCGGCTTAAGCCCGCCGGGGCTGTTCTAAATGCATATATCATCACCTATTGATAGAAAACATTATCCGATGAGGAAGCACTCTTTCCGACAGAAGAGACGCCCCAATTTTCAGTTTGCGTATTTATGATATGTTTTGGAAGTGGACACGCACGAGGTCTATGAAAGGCATCCAATTAAGTATACGAATTCGCATCCAATTAAGTATACGAATTCGTATTTAATTTAATTTAGTACGGCTACAAATTCTACGCAGATACTACGTAAAGTATACTTACGTAAGAAGATATAATTAACGCATTCGCGCGGCGAAACTGAATTGATTTGTCCACGCCAAGCTACGATTCTATAAACATTTTCATGCATCATGATAATATTACAATTTTCTTTAATTATTTTTTTATAATAAAATTATTGACAAATGAATTATGCCTTTTATCATGCCAAAAAATAATATTTAGTCTCTTCCAAACGCCGTAATACTTGATGTGTTTTTTTAAGAAAGTACCGTTTTAAAATATGGCTTGGTTTTGGTTTGGTTTTTTATTAACGTAGCACTAGATGCAAAGCGAAAGTTTTTTTTTTCATTGACATCACACTAAAAGTAACAAGAGGGCTGTTGTTGACGTAATTTTGAACCGCGGTCAAGTGATGAGGACGACACCTGATCTGGTAGCTAACTTCCACATCACGACAATGGGAGGACCCCGACTCAACGTGAGGATTATTGGCAGAATGCACAAGGGGACCAAACTCACTTGAAGGGAAAAGAACTACGAGCCGCCCCCTCCCCTTGTTTGGGTTATTGGCAACGGACCTCGTGATTTGAACCTCAGTCAAGTGACGAGAACGACACCTGAGCTAGCACTTCCCTCTCCCAACTTCTACTCCACGCCAAGGGAGAGCTTTGAGCCTCGACAGATTGAACGTGCATCAGCCCCGACTACACGGCGGGTCTGTAGTGGCATCAAAACTGGAACCCACGACACGATAAAAACCGCCGGCCACGAGTCCGCAACCTGAACACTAGGCTACTGCGATCACTTTTAAATATGGCAGTGGCAACTCTGTTGTCGCCATTTCACGCATGTGCACTGAATACCCGTATCCGTACCAGCACGGAAGCCTTCGTCCATTTGTACTTTTGTTTGCGAGCATTTAAAATGCCTTAAGCAATTGAAAATGAAGGTGATCGTGCAATACACGCTGTGGTACAATTTCTGCAAGCAAAAGGCGTGAAAGCAACCGAAATTCGTCGGGAGACTAATGAGGAGTGTGGAGAAAACAGTAAGAGTGATGTAATAGTAAGAAAATGGGTGAGAGCATTTTAAGATGGCTGTACGAATGTTCATGATGAGGAACGTGATGGGCGACCGTCTGTCGTTACTGAAGAATTAGTGCTGTAAGTAGATGCGAAAGTTTGAGAAGACACCTTGCGATTTCATCTTTATCTCATGACTTCCCGCAAATATCGAAGAGTGTTCTTTATGAAATTGTTCTTTGTGAATCATCGGATGTTGTGCATAGGATGGGATTGATTTGCTGCATGACAATGAACACGAGTGGCTCGTCAATGGCTGGGAGCAACATTATCTTCCACAGTATGGCCCCGATCTGTTGCTCAGTGACTACAGCTTGTTGCTTCACTTGAAAAACATTTTGGCGGTCGCGCCACGAAGATGGTGCCAAAATGGCCAAGTTGCAGTGGTCAGCGCATCAGGTGAGCATGGAAGCTGGTTATTCAATATCATACGTGCCTTAATGGTACAGGTAATTATGCTGAAAAGTATATAAAGATACAGGGACTTTCTTGCAGGATCACGTACACGCACGCACGCACACACACACACGCACATATGTATATATATATATATATTGATAATTTTATAGACTTCGTAAAGCATTACAATTCGTTTCCTTTTCCGACTTCATATAATTTTTTTAAAAAAATTTAACGGCAATCAAAAGGTATAAATTAAATACAACAAACGTATGCGACAAAAGAAAAAAAATATTAAAAGTAAAATGAGTAATTGTGAAAATAAAGTAGAATAAAATAGATAATATCACTTAAATTTTTAATCTGCAGTTGAGTTTCTGGTAAAGTTTTGGCTGAGATCAAACGAATTCATCAACAACAGTCAAATGTACTCAGGCGGGTCAATTATAAACGAGAGACCTATTTTGCCTTAGCAACCAGACAATGTATTTAAATTTTAAATAACCACTTGATGTCATTTTATCTAGTCCCCTGAAACGAAGTGGGCCGGTAGGAAATGAACGAACAAGAAGTGAAAATGCAAAAAATTCATCATTGAAAAACCCTCAACGGATGGATTGGTTGTATAAACGTCTCACTAGAAGCAACATGAGAGATACTGGTGACACCTGAGCTGGCACCTCCTTCTCCTAACTTCTACACTACGCCAAAGGGGGGGACTTTGAGCCTTGACAGATTTAAACGTCCATCATTCCCGGTTACACGATGGGTCTTTTGTGGCATCAAGGCTCGAACCCAGGACTCTACGAACCCACTCTGCGGGTCCGCGACCATGTCTACTAGGCTACCGCGACCTTATTTGGGCGCAGTCGGTAGGATACGAAATCTCCGCAAAGAAGCATGAGAAGGCGATTTTCTGCAAAAGAAAAAATAGAAGAATGTGCGCAAAATGGGTGCGCACACGTCAGATTTCTATTTATCATACACGAGAATAAAAAAAACCCCAATTCATTGGAAAAAATGCATAGGTTTTTAGCGAGGATTTCCTCAAAAATAATGTTGGTAATATTTTGGTTACTGGTAATTCGGAAAACATATTTTTTTTTTTAAAAAAAAAGTCTTGTTATACTTGATCCACTTTCATATAATCATAGCTTTTTTTGTCTACGAATAAAAATATATCGACGTCAAACCAGTGGGTCGTGGCAGATTAGTGGTCACTGTCGTTGACTCGCAGCCGGCGGTTTTCGTCGAGTTGCGGGTTCGAGCCTCGATTTCACTAAAGACCCACCGAGTAGCCGGGACTGATGCACGTTAAAAATGTCGAGGCCCTAAGTCTTCTCATTGGCTTGGTGTGGAAGTGAGGAGAGGGAGATGCCAGTTCAGATGTCGTCTTCGTCACTTGACTGAGGCTCAGAATTGCGAAGTCCGTCGCCAATAGCCCTCGTGTTGCTTCTAATGGGACGTTAATAAATCCAATCTAATCACTGTCCACCAATCACAATAATTAATTTACTCTTTGTCAATATTCTATAATTTTCTTTGTATATATTTAAAACAGAGAGTAAAAAGACTTACGAATTTTTATTTACAAATAGCAGAAAAGTCGTGTAAAGTATCAACTTTTCTCGCTCTAACAGAAATTTTCTTTTTATCACAATTATTTCGCATCAAAATCCTTACTTTCCCGAACCTAAAATGTTACCAACCATAAAATGCCACTTCATCTCACATTAAATCTTTCATCCAAATGGAAGCTTTCGCTGGATAGTCCCTCGTTGGATATCGATATGAGAAAGGTTATTGTAGTATATCGAAACGGAAATGATTTCATTAGAGGACCCCGAATTATGAGAGGGAAAAAAATCTCCCTTTTGTTCCGTAGCCAGAGGAGTGTAACGGGATACGGACTTTGAAGACTAAAGGGACAGGGATGATGGAGATTCGGAGCAACAGGTGTTATGCGAGAGCTCTCATAAATGTGTATGAGTTATTGCGGGTGTGTTAGCTCCCCCCCCTTCCCCATTGATTCAAACCGGTACAGAGGCTTTTCCAACGTTTTTTCCGATTCGTTTTATGTCCAACATTGGAAGGACAGAAAAAAAATCCTTTGCGGCAGGGTACACTTAAAAAGATTATCTGAGATGAATTTGAATGAAGGTTGTTCTGGAGTAGCACTTCGTAAACTGTAGGTGGCGCGACTCCAAATGGAGTCGCGGAAATTTTAATTTAGATACGCGAATTTAAAGAAATATTAATCGCAGTTCATCCATTATGTTCAACTTAACGTGTTGTAACCCACTAAGTTGAGCCGTAAATTAAAAATTTGCATATTAAAAAAAATACCACGAAGCGCATTATTGCAGCGGTGTCGTATCGCAATTTCGGAATCAAAATACGACCACAACCGTATTCGTAACGTCCTGCGCAACACAGACAAAAGAATTCCAACCTTTTTTGGCCAATTGTCGCTGTCTAGAAGAAAAAACTACTCGTCGCCACCTTTTCAGAAAGTGACCACGAGAGCCCAGTAGTTATGGTCGCGGATTCGCGGCCGACGATTTAGTCGAGCCGTGGGTTCGAGCCTTGATGCCGCTTTTGACCTGCCATGAAGCTGGGGCTGATGCACGCTCAATCTGTCTAGGATCAAGATTTTCCCATGACGGGGTGTGGAAGTTAGGAGGGGGGGAGTGCCAGGTCGAATGTCGTTCTTGTCACTAGAACGAGGCTCAAAATGACGGTCCGTCGCCAACAGCCCTCGTGTTGCTTCCAGTGAGACGTTAATAAAACCAAACCTTTCCAGAGGAAAATACACTACTATTTCCGTTTTTGAAATCGACAATTAGTGTGAATTTTCACATCTTTACTAAATATTTAAAAATACTTTTTTAAGTAGTGAAATGAAACTAATCACGCAGAAATATTACTTTTATTCCACTTTTTGTGGTACATTTTATTTCGTAAAACTAAAAAGCAATAATTCAGCTTTGAGAAGAAAAGTAGGATACTCTATAGGTGGAGGAAAATTCATGGCGACGTGTCGCAAAAGCCTCAGTCTTGTCGTGATCTGTTCACACTTTTTTATG
This sequence comes from Nephila pilipes, assembly GCA_019974015.1. NCBI lineage: Eukaryota > Metazoa > Arthropoda > Arachnida > Araneae > Nephilidae > Nephila > Nephila pilipes. Next base: position 185,264 of record BMAW01058087.1, on the reverse strand, counting down.
TACGTTTTGTCGATCGAATCGCAACACAAAATCCTGAAGCGAACGTCTCTATTGATGCCAGAAATAGAAATCCTCAGACCTGAAATAACCTTCCGCAGCTAAAAGCCCCGGATGTTTAGTCGAACACAAGCTAGAAAACTTTCTTTCAGCAGAAAGACTCAAGGCGCACGCGTCTAAGGCATTGTTAATCTTCAGAATTTTTCTAAACATAATTTTAAGTTAATTTCTTATTTTTGAGTATAACTTAATTCAGTGGCTCTTAAACTTTCTAGACTTGTGACCCCACTTTCATGTATAAAAATTTTTAATGTCCCCCCTCCCTCCCGACCATAAGCCTCCATGAAAACGAACCGAGTTGTTTAATTTCAAAACTAATAAGTAAATAAATTTAAATTTTATTTAATTCTTTTGTAAATTGGAATGAAATATTCATAATTTTTACATGAGGGCTATCGGCGACGGAACTCGTAATTTTAAACCTCGGTCAAATGACGAGGATGATATTTGAGCTGGCACCTCCCTCTCCTAACTTCGGGAGAGAGGATTTCAAGCCTCGTTCAGATTTGACGTGCATCAATCCTAGCTACAGGGTGGGTCTTTAGTGGCACCAAGGCCCACGACTCGACAAAAACCGCCGGCCATTAATCTGCGATCATGACCACAAGGCTACTGCGGCAGCAAAATTGTACTGCATTGCGAGTCTAACGCATTAAATTAAAAATAACGAATAGATTGTAAGAATTCACGTACCTAAATTAAATTTTCGCAATCCCACTATTTCGCTTTTCGACCCCATTTGGGGTCGCAGTTTAAGAAGCTCTGACTTGATTAATAAATCTCCTTGCATCCGAATAAACTTAAGGTTTTCAACTCGATCCGAAATAAAAGGCGAAAATTTTTTAAGAAAATCTTTAAATTCATAGTCTTAACGTAAGAACAACATTTCTTGTCGCGATCCAATTCGTTTGTATAGCAACATTTCTTGCTTCCCAATTTACAGGACTCTGTAATGAATTGATTTTTCTTACTTAAAAATAATATTAGGGTGTTCGGAAATTAATTTCGTTATTTTTTTTTATGAAAGTGAAATAATAAGTTTTATTGAATTGCATATTATTCATTCTGGTCCAATACTTTTTGTCATCTTTCTAAAATGATTCCACACTCATAAAATGTTTTGTTCTTTACTTGCAAAAAAACTGATCCAAGTGATTTCTGATCTGATTTGAAGTAAAGGTTTTATCGTCAAAAATGTTTTATAGAAACCGGAGCAAATAATAATCGGAAGGTGCCAGATCTGGAGAATATGTTAGGTGAGGCAGTATATCCCATGCAAACTGCAAAAGCTTTTGGCGAGTTAACCAACTGGAATGAGGTCTCGTATTATCTTTGTGGATCACCACACCTTTTCTATCGATCAATTCTGGCCTTTCCTGTTAAGTGAATCATTCAATTTGTCAAGCTGATGACAGTATCGTTACGCAGTCCGGTAGAAGCTCAAAAAAAAAAAAAAAAAAAAAAAAAAAAACTATTCCTTTGAAATCACACCAAACAGATAGTATCACCTTTTTTTGATGAATATCGGTATTTGAAATGCTTTGAGCCATCTTTTTTTATTCCATGATCTCTTGCGTTGTTGCAGACAACCAGTTTCTCGTCCCCAGCGATGATGCTTTCCAAATATGGATTATTTTCTTAACATTAGGAAAGTAAATCATAGACGTCGACTCGACGGCACAAGTTTCTTTCCGTAAGAACATGAGGAACCCATAGGTCGAGCTTCGAGATTAAACCTACACGTTTCAAATGATCATGAAAGGTTCAATTCGATACATTTTCATCTCTCAGCGATCTCACGCGTTGTTATTCGCCGGATTGTGCACATTATTGCCTTTATTGTGTTTTCGTCATCTTCAACTTCCAGAACGTAGTGCATCTTCAACATTGAAATGGCTGGATCGAAATATCGCAAAACAGTTTGGGCACTCGCGTTGTGTTAATGCATCTTGTCCAATCACATCGCATAATTTTTTTCTAGATTAAGCAGCATTTTTACCTTTTCCTTAATAAAAAAATAAAATATGCCGAAAATGCTGCTTTTCACTTTCCGTGTTTGAAAGGTAAAAAAAATTATTGCGCCCAATCAATCGAGCTTTTTCACAGGTAAGCCTTGCTGTGTCAACTGTCAAAATATATAAGGATTATGTGGCTTTAAGTGTGAAGTTGTCTGCGAATAAATATAATTAAGTCATCCATTGGGAAAAAACGAAATTACTTTTCGAACAACCTAAATTTAATTTTAGTTACATTTAACTTAAATATATTCAATTTAATAATTTATCGTTTCCTTTAATTTTAATATCGGAAAAGTTTACTATTGTCAATTTCTCGTCGTTTACTTTAATTCTTATAATATATATATATATATATATATATAATTGAATAATAAAAAAGCGCAACATGAGGGCTATTGGTTACGGACCTCGTAATTTTGAACCTCGGTCAAGTGACGAGCTGGCACCCCCTCTACTAACTTTCACGCCGCCACGAGGACTTTGGGCCCCGACAGATTTAACGTGCATTAGCCCCGGCTAGCAGGTTACACGGCCAAGGATCGAACCCGCGACTGAGCAAAAACCGTCGTCCACGAATCCGAAGTCATGACCACTAGGCTACCGCGGCCACAACTTGGGTGGCTAAGTCTGTTCTTTGCAAAACTTTGTATAGAACTTTTTTTTAATCCTTTTTATTATTATATTTTCGCATTTTTAATTCATTAATAAAAAAAACTGTTACATCAATTAAATAGAACCCAAATGCAAATATGTCTCACAAATCCTGTCCGTTTTCAAATAAGTGGGAAAAAACCTTTTTGATGAAAAAAATTATTTTTATATAGTTCTTTAGAATGGTTAAAATATTATTATAAGGCACTCCCAAAACCCTAGGCCTTACGAATAATTTCAAAAGATACAAGTCACAAGAACAGAGTTTTAAATTCGATATTTTCCTATTCCTCGCAAATGGGCTACTTCCTATAATTTAGGAAAGGTCCTCCTTCGGCTTCTGAAAGTTATTAGAATTATTCCCAGTTTTATTGCGTATTTTTACGTTTGTGACGTCATGCTTCATCGTATCATCTTCAGTTTGTTAATCGTTTTTCTAATCAACAAAGGATGCAGTAAATTTGTTTAGCATTTAGTTTGCTTTTTTCACGTCTTTTTGAACGGTTGCTCGTCGCATAATCAATATTTTTTTTATAAATTTCTGAAATAAAAAAGGGAATTATTTTTCTGATAGTTTACCTCTTGGATCGAGTTTACTGTATTCCCAAGAGGTAAGTTGCGGTTGAACTGAATACGTACAACATCTTGCCAAACTTACATTTTATTAATGTAGTGTAAATTACCTGTCCACCGCTGAATTGTATAGAAAGCAAGTGCAATGATTGGTTGGTTTTATTGACGTCGCACTAGAAATATCACATGTGATGGACCTCGTCATTTTGAACTTCGGTCAATTATCAGTTCAACACCTAAGCTGGCACCCACCTCCTAACTTCCACACTCCGCCACCCAGAGGACATCAAGCCCCGACAGAATTAGCCTCTGTTACATCAGCCTCGGTTACATGGCGGGTCTTTAGTGACGTCAAAGCACGAATCGACGAAAACTGCCGGTTGCGAGTCGACAAGGCTACCGTTGCCCACTTTCAATGAAATTCTAAGCGCAAATTGCAATGAAGATATTAATTCAGCATTTCCACTGTTCAAAGAATGTAGTAGAATGAACAATATACCTTAAGTTTCACAACTAATCGATTTTGAGTCTTAGGTTCATGATTCGTACCTGAGACTCGAACCCCTGGACTCGAGACCCATCTGGAGATACCTGCACTTTTTCCGGCGGTGCGCAAGCATGCCTACTATAGTCTACCAAGGAAGGTAGAGAATTATCTTAGTCGTGCGTACCTAGGCAGAAGTTACAATGTGAATAATTCAAATGCGAAAGAAGTATAAAGAATTGTAAATGAATTTCATCAGAGACTATCTTGCAGAGGGCTGCAACACATTGAATCTTAATGCATTCAAAGTCCTCTTAAAACATGGGGGGTAAGTTAGAGGAGAGAGGTTTTAACTCAAGCGATATCCTTGCAGCGGCTCTCTTCAACAACAACGCCAGAAATTAAAATGTCTTATTAACTTACTCGAGAGAGACGCCTCTTTTAGTCTAGTTGGTAGAGACTCAGCAAAAAGAAACTGGTCAACTTTCTTTTGGACCCACTGGACCAGGGTTCGATACGCCTCTAACATCCAAGGTTACCAAATCACTCCCTCTCCTTGGAGTCGGAAAATCATACGACGCCGAAGTGGTGACCCAGGATTTAAACACTAGACGGCAGCACAGCCTAAAACAAATAGTTGCATATGCCCCAGATGCAGAAGACTTGCCTCATTTCGTCTAAGTAAGACAACCGCACGTAAATAACAATTAGTGATATTCCGGTTACAGCGAGCGTGTCGACGAGACCGACAACTGAACTAAAGACAGCAGATGACGTCAAATAGAATCTGCTCAAAAATTACACTTCATTGAACAAGGAGGTGGATGTTATCAATTGCAGTTTTGGCTGGAAAAGCAACCTTCTCCACAAATAATGTTTTTCTTCGTATCATCACGATGATACTGGAGGGAGAGTATGCAGCGGCTTTCTTCAACAACAACGCCGTAAATTAAAACGTCTTCATAACTAGTCCTAAAGAGATGACTCTTTTAGTCCAGTTGGTAGAGACGCCGCAAAAGAGCGAACGATCAACTTTTCTTTGAACCCAATGGATCAGGGTTCGAAGCAGCCTCCGACATCCAAGACCAACTACCCTCTCCCCCTCCACAGGGCCTTCGCAGTTCAAAACTTTCGAGGACGAGCCATCAGGAAGTTCATCCAAAACAACCAATTTGAGGCCGAGTGGTCTCGAGTTCACGGTTGGCGTTGTTTCAGATTCATCATGAGACTGAATCCTGGTATCTCTAAGAGTACATCAAATAGCGGTGATTGGGTTGTCATCCTCGTCACTTGACCGTGACTCCGAACGACGAGGTTTGTCGTTAATAACTCTCTATAGTTTTCTTGTGCGACGGTAGTAAAACAATCAATCAACACTATTCGCGTTGTTAGTGACATTAACAAAATTTATAAAACTTAATAAAGTAGATAAGTGTAGTCCTCACCAGATATCTCTACCGTTTTCATAGACTGTCCCACCGAATTCTTAGCCATGCACGCGTAAGAGCCCAGGTCTTCTCCGCGCAGACGCTGCAGTTTGAGCCACGCCTCCGTGGTGGTGGGCGGAGTCAGTTTTTGCTTCAGTTTGACTCGGTCGCTGGCTACCAGAGGTGTTTCTTGTCCCGTTCTCACCCAGGCGATGTGCGAGGGAGGGGCCGAGTTGCAGGTGCACGTGAATTCGACGGTGGCGCCCTCGTCTCCGTGGATCCATTCCGGACTGACGACCAGTTCCGGAGCATCTGTGGGAGAAGAAAACATTCGTTAAAAATGAATGTGGTAAAAATTCCATGGATAGCAAAGAAATTTTATAGAAAATATTTTTGTAAGGCTTCCTTAGCTTGTGTCAAAAAGCCCGAACTATTTTCACATATAATGTCTGCCAATTTCCAAATATACGTTGAATTTCAGGGCTTTTTCCCTTTCATTATGCCTAATTTACAAATGTGGAAACATTATATATATATATATATATATATAGAGAGAGAGAGAGAGAGAGAGAGAGAGAGACGCTTTTTTCCCCGCTTAAGTTTAGCCCTGAAGCTGAAGGGTAAATAGATGCGTAAGCATACACCACGCTTCATCTGACTCAGATCAGTCGGTCCGTGATAATTTAATAACTCAAAACCTCATTTAAGTCTGCATTGTGCATGAAAATATCGCTCGTTCAGATAGAAAAAGTTGGTTGAAATGAAACAGATTAATGGCTGTTCGTCTGATGGCTGCACTAGTATAAATACTAATACGATTTATGTTCCGAAAGTAAGATTCGCCATTTTTTTTAAAAAGAGCACATGGTACACATGATGAAAAATATAACCACCATAAGAATCCATACCCTTTGCTGGTTCAACGACCGAAGCAGCGTTAGTGGAGAAGGAATGACTCATGCGTAGATTGACGAAGAAGAGAGAGTAGCACCAGACTCCAGCAGAAAATGATCATTTTGCTTTGATTTTGTAATCACTTACTTACATCAATGTTGTACTTGCGTATGTAAGACTTCGTTTTATTCTGACAACTCATCTTGGTGCGCAAATTTTTTATCGCAACGAGTGTATATTAATTACATTTAAAATAATTATCTATATATATATTTAGTCCATCTTTTTTTTTTTAAAAAAAAAAAACACGTTTCTTTTACTTATATCCATTTAATTCTTTTTTAGTCTGGGAATTTGAGACTAAAGAAAGCGATTGCGTGAGCTATACGAGTGTTCAAAATTTCAACTCCATTCGACGTTAAGTGCCAGGCACCCTCCAACACTATGCTAACATTGCTAGAGCTTACCGGAGTAATGTATTGACGTTGGAGTTATTTGAAAAGTTTCGGCTCGATCGGACGACAGGGAGCAGGTCCAGTACATATTTGGAACTAGAAAGACATGCATATGAACACAGGAAGTTACACAAGGGCTCGTAAAGCGAGATACTCACATAGCACGGTGAGGACGATGACTGCGGCGGCCGTCTCTCCCACGTCGTTGTCTGCCGTGCAGCGGTACGCGCCGGCGTGGTGCACATCAGCGGACGCTATCTGCAGCTGGGAACCCCCCAGCACTTGACGAACCCCGCTGGGCAGGCTGGTGGACTGAAATAATCGGAAGAGAATCATCATTGTTTGTTCGAGAGACTAGAATCGTTATTATTATTGAAACGAAAGCTTGAATGTTATTTTCGTGGCTTTATCCAACGAAATTTTTTTCGAGAAAGCCCTTTAACAGCAATTCCTTTAATAGGTTTCGCTGGAAACACGATTTTTATATTTGATAATTACTCTTCATATAGAATTTGCTGAAGTTTTTTATTCTTCAGATTACGAATCTCCGAAGATAGAATCATTCAAACTAAATTGGTTGCAACACACATATGATGACCGCCCTTCATTATTTAATCCTACTATCATCTTTCCTTCTAGTTGATTGGTCAATAATTGTTAGACTCCAATCGAAGATACGGAAAAGCAAGACAAAATACTTTTTTAATCACTGAGCCCAGTTGTTGGAATCCCAGTTAACTCTTCAATTCTAGATTATGATCAAGTAATAATGTCTTAGCTTACAAATTCACTCGAACCTCTTCTCGCAACGCAGCCGATTCTTGTTTCAGGACTTTTGCCAAGATTCGCTTCAATCTCAAAGATAAACTGCGATGCTTTAATACAACTTACAATTATATATCAGCCTGTTGTTATCCTCTATCTACCATTATTTTTTCTTTCAATTATATTTCATTTATATATCCCTATGTCTAATTCAATTCACTGCACTTCTTCTGTTTAACTAATTTACCTAATCGCGTTTCATTTCGGTTGGGAAGAAGCCAAATGGCACACACGTAGATACTGACAGAAATTAGGGGAGGGGGGAAGTAACTTCATTTTTTCAAAACTTTTTTACTTTTTATTTATTTATTTTTTTGAGTTGCGAGGTTGGTGCAGAAAATACCGTGTCAGGAAAATACTGCAGCAGTTACTCGCGGTAGTATTTTTCGTTAATCGCTTTTCCTCTTCTAAGAAGCCCACACACAAGAGTGGGACTCGCCCCCCCCTTCGCTTACCAGAAAATCGTCTTTATATGGACTGATGAGACAATTTTCGCTTTCTCTGGAGAAGATTCACCAAAATGAGCACATTATGTGTTTACTTCTCGGTTATAAGTGTATCATAAAGTATTTGGGTATCGCCAATGGTAACAACGCAACGAAAAATGACAAAATCGTTATCAAAATTTGTCATTTAAAACTCGCATAAACCAATGAAAAATTAGTCTTAATATCACTTAACGGTTGTCAATACACAATAGACAACTACTTGCCTTAGCAACGACATCTGTCTTCAAAAAAAGGTACTTTTTGAACCATCGTATTTCTTTTCAGACGGAGATGTTTTTTCCTTAATTTTTAATAAGTAAGATATTTATGAAATATTTTACTCTCTCTTAAATATCTTATAGATATTTATTCGGAACAGATAACATATTTAAATATATTTTTTCTCAATCTTTATCTACTTTCGGATTGGGATCCGTCGATTGCTCGTAAGCGAGAAATCCGCTCTCAAATTACACAGCCACCGAGTAAAGTAGGAAATAGAGATGCCAAGGGCGCCAACATTACGAAGCCAATTCTGTTTACATTAACAGCCCCCTGGAAGCAAACTTGATGCATAAGCATCTATCATACTTCACTTGACTCAGTTGAGAAAGTTGCAAGTGATCCAGGGCAGTTCAATACATACTTAAAACATCATTTATTTTTCATGTAATTAAACATTACGAAATGAGAATATCATTATGGCGTAAGAACTATAGTACCTAGCTAGTTAATTCATAACTGAAGGAGATTCTATTGCGTATCGTAAAGTTATTAAGTTAGCACTGGAACATATTGTTACAAACATGAAATGACGGTTCCCTGCTAAGGTTCTCTTATGAAGGAAATGGCACCAGTTAGCCCAGGGAAGTTTAAGCAATGGCCCCTTAACTTTGGCGACTATTTTGGCAATTTGGTGATAAACTTGGTGATTTTGGCGACAAATCACAGATTTCAGAGAAAGTGTTGGAATCTAGTCGATATTTCCAACGAGAAGAAAGTTACAGATTCTTCCTGAATTTTTCATGTGACCTCATATCTGGTTTGAAAGGTTTTCCATGCCGAGAGCATGAATCAGTCTGTCTTCAGAGTCTCTGTTGAAAAAAAATCGATCGGGAAATAGACTGGAAGATGTCGGCACTTGAAAGTGGATGGTGCTGGGTGAATTTTCCGAGAAGCAGTGTGTACCTGCCGGAAATTTTGTCGCCTGCCCTGATTGTGCAGAGCAATACTGCTGAAGTTACACACGTAGTGAGCACTTGTAAGCTGAACGTTGCTGATACAACTGTGACTGTCTTTAAAGGTGCGGTTTTGTTCCTGTATCTGTGTCACTAATCTGTAAATCCTGTGTTTTCTGTTTGTGCAGTTATCGTCCAAGCTCTGCCGTCATCCTTCGAGTCGGATTTGATTTCACTTCCACACACCAGGAAATTTTCGAAACAATGTTATTGAGTCAAACTGCCGATATCTTCTAATAAATAATTAACTTCTAATAAATTATAACTGCCGATATCTTCTAATAGTAAAATTTCAGAATGCAGGAAACTACAGGAGAGAAAACTACACTGGGTTCAGGAGCGAGAAGTAGGAATGTTTTGGTACAAGATGTTTTCTGTTGGGCCATTATGAACTCCGCTATTTACGATGTCGAAGGAGAGAAGTGAATAAATGCAGGTCTAGGATAGGAGTAGGACAGCAGACCGAGTCATCAGAACAGTATGCCGGATCGGTAATGGAGGAACTCCTTTTCTTCTTTTGTTGTTGCTGATAGGGTATAAATATCAATACACGCAGAATATTTGGTAATGAACGTAACAAAAATTAGTTGTTCCAAAGTGCCGCCTCGATGGCAAGGCGAGAATGTGCTAGTGGGTCGTGCCTCTTTATGATATGGTGAAAAAGTGGCAAGTAGCTTAGGGAGGACCGGCACACAACAAACCAGGGGTGACAAACTCATTTCCAGACTCGAACCCATTTCTAACAAGTAAAACTCACATGGACCCGTACTCTATGTAATTAAGGTGGTAGTTTCTTCTCAAAATTTGTCTTTGGTGGCAGGAATCCTATTCCAAGGGATCATAATGGTTAAGCAGTTCTACTATGATCCCTTGGAATAGGATATATAGTGTTATATAACTTAATAGAACATTATTATGTATCAAGCAGATTATTTTACACTCGTATAACTAACGTCATGGTAAAATATTCCAAATCTCACTTTTCTTAGTATTACTGATTTTCGCCTGTAATTTTTACCACTTGATTTCAATGAAGACATACTGAATGCAAGAGCCTAATATAGACGAGTCAAACGACACATAATACAAATTTTTAGTAAAAATCGATATTTTAATGGGTTTTGTTCTACTCACACTGTAACTTTGTAGCGTCAAAACTTTAAAAGCCTTTTTCTCACATTTTAAAATGCTCAATTGAGCTGAAATCTACGATGCACGATTGTTTCGGATGACAACATGATAATTTAATTTTATAAATAAAAATTAATTGATTAAAACTAACTATTAAAAAAAATTAAATTTTACGCCAAGTTTCTCGCCAAGTCGCCAAATGGTCGCCATATGTTATGCAATGTGGAAAGTTTGAAAGAAAACCCATGTTTAAAAAAACTCGTTATTTTCCGATGTTATTTCTTCTGCATTAACAAACCAGAAACACAATAACTGCACCAATTAATAAGTGTAAGTAAATAAACTTTTCTGGCTCCCCGAAAACTTGAAGCTCACTGAGAGAGGCGATAAGAGATTAAAGGTGTTGTTTTATCATCGTGGGCCAAAATATTCGTCCTTATGGATGGGGTGAGGGATGCGATACGACGAATACTGAGGTTCCTCATCTCTGATTATGCATAATTGGACATTTTAAAAACTATAAGCTGCGATAGTTCGTGTTAAATTTTTGTGACTTGCTGTTGTGTTGGGTGGGCTCCAAAATTAAGCGTTGTCTCCACCGATTTTGCAAAAAAACCCCAGTCGGCTGATATCAAAGGCAAAAGGGGCCCCAATGAAGACCCTCTTGTTTTACCCCAACCCCTACGTTGCCGATGCGATAGTGGAAGGGTCCTTGTCTCGAGCTCTTGGCCAACATTGTTCCAATAGGGGGGTGAGTTGAAGTCTCGATGCCATTAAAGACCCGTCGTGTAACAGGGCTGATGCATTTTTAAATCTGTCAACTCCACCTCATTCTTAACCATATGTTTAATCGGAGACTCAGTATCTTCCGATGAGAGCAGTGGCGATTCGTGTGGAACTGCAGCACCCCCAAACTCCCCTAGATATTATCGATAACATTTAATTTCAGGAGATATTTTCTTTCATTCTTTCTTTACAAATGTACAATACATAATCGTTAAGCTTAATGTCACCTTCCATTCTCCAGTTTATGAAAAAGATTCGAAATCTTTGGATGTAACTGTGCGCTTCACTGTTCCAGCGGCGAGGTGTGCGACTATTGTGGGAATGCGCACATCGCAAGTTACTTGCGGGGCTTTATCGTGAAAGAACACTGTCGTTCCCACAAAGCCGATCCTGATGTGCTAGTAGAATGCAACTTTTTTTATTATTATTTTACTTCGCAAATGTTGTACTTAAAAACCATGTACCATTTTCTTGAATGTGATAAAGTGTAGAATTAAATTATTATCCCGCTTGCAGCTTTTCTATTTTATTCATTCCTTAGGTTCATTTAATGAACAGAAAGACTTTAATTATGGCCTTGCCTCTCTAGGAAATTTCTGTGACTAAGGAAATTTCAACAACTTAATTGTTCCATGAGAAATTTACAGGTAAGAAAAAGGTCACTCAACACCTGATATTCCAATATCTCAGCCAGGAATATGTAACAACACGAAATACGTTAGTAACTATAATTCTGAATGGTACTAACGGAAAAGTGTGTTAGCTTTGCGACTGTGAAATAAAAATGGCAGGTTTTTTTTGCGTCCCGTGTTGGCTGTTTGGAGAAGATATAACTTGGACTTAAGATGGTTTTAGAAATATAAGCAAAATTAAAGGGGGAATAAAACTGAAAAGCACGAGAAGTCAAAGAAGCACGTATACGATGTAGTTTCAACGTCACTTTTAGGAACTGTAAGTGTTAAAGAGAAATTTAGCAAAAGGCAGAGAGACTTTAATATTTAATTTTGTTGGTTTAGGATTTTATCCAGTTTCTGAATAAATTTTGTTTTTATACGTGCGTATTTCCTTTCATACAATTTTAAAGCAAAGGTTAGAAATTTGCTACCCCCCCCACTAATTTTAGCTACTAGCCGCCACTAATTGGGAGGGTGTGAAAGTTAGGAGAACAGGGGAGGGGACAGCTCAGGTGTCGTTCTCGACACTTAATCGTGGTTCAAAAGGATGAGGTCGCCAGTAGCTATAGGGTTGCAATAACAAACAATCAAGAAATAAACTCGATTGTTTTTTAGTGGAAATGAGATTCGAACTTGCGAACTGATTTGGGTGATTGTAAGATTTCTGCTTGAGATGATACTGGGGCAGCGGCTCTCTTCAACAATACTTGAAGTTAAAACGCCTTAAGAACCAGACCGAAAGAGACGCCTCTTTTAGCCTGATTGGTAAAGACACAGCAAAAAAGCGACTGGTCTATTTTTCATCGGACTCATTGGTCCAGGGTTTTAAATAGCCGAAAATGGGAACTCACCTCGATTCCGTCGTGCTCGTGGGTCCACGTGATGACGGGCTGTGGGATGCCGGACGCGTTGCAAGCGAGGGTGGCCGCGTTTCCCTTCCGGACGATCGTCTTTCCACTGGAAGGATCCGCCTCAACAGTGGGAGGTACTACCGGAAAGAAAAAGGAATCGATTGGATTTTTCACCACAAGTCTTTTGATTACTAAACTTGATAAAAATAATGGATAAAAATCTATTATTTTATGGAGAAAAAAAGGAAGAACTGCAACATTAATGCTGAAAAGGTTATTTAAGTAATTAAAACATAACAGTATATGAGAATAAAAGAAAACATTGGAAAACGATACTATACTATATTAAAAAGAATACAGTTCATCGACATTTATGCATTCTAATTCCACGGCATTCGATATTTTACATACGATGGCGCTTTCTCGAGCACCCTATTATGAGAATAGGAATTGAGGAATGACAAAGGGTGGTATTGTCCACGGATATTTTTTCCTTTTTCTAAGAAGTCCATGAGTAAGTCGCTTTCGAATCTCGATCAATCGTCGCCATCACTTCTCAGGCCATCCTCGCCTTATTTGGAGCACCAGAAACGATGGTACGGAGCAATAAATGAATCGTGAATGGGCGAAGCAAGGGCAGATTGCCTCGATGGACTTGCGTGTGAGATGCATATTTTCATTTGAAAGTTCATCGCACAGAAAAAAGTGGTGATGTTTCCGCAAATTCCAAAACGCAAAAATAATTTCCAATGAATCGTCGCCATTTTGTGGCATGAGACGCAGAAAACGAACCGGGTTTTTTTTCGCAGTTACATTGAACGTGGAAATGAGTTTGAATCACACAGAAAGGTGATTGAAGGGAATTTAAAAGTGAAACACGTGCCTTTTCCTCACCTGTTAGCGCTCAAGAGAGCAGTACAAAGGTATGCCTCCGAAGAAAACTTTTTGTATTGACGTAAACCCTCAAAATCCATATTTTAAGACCTTATAGAGCTTCAAAATCAGAAAAACACCCAAGAAACGTATAGTTATACTGTCGAGATGGTATTTTATGCAAATAAAAGCAAATATTAAAACTTTTCGCTAAACACGGTAACTCGAAAGAAAATAAATATATCGACATTTTGTAAATTCTGTAATATTCAATTTAGGGACTGTTACTTTGATGATATAGCCCTCACGTAGGAAGCTAAAGTTGTTCGAGTTCTGAACATTGGCATCTTCTTTCGAAGTCATGTGTGATTTTTGCTGGATTGCAATATCAAAAAACTTCTCAGCATAAAACCTGAAGAAGAGTGTTCTTTGTATAAGTATATTTAAAACACACAATAATATATATTGGTGGGATCCCATCCAAATTGGTGGAAAGAATCCCACCAATATATATATATATATATATATATATATATATATATATTTATATATATATTGGTGGGATTGAAGGTGCACTGTCAATAATGAAAAATGTTTTCAGAGCCTGTTCGGTCAGAGAAATGGATGAACGATTCATATTAAAAAAGCTATAACTCAACTTCTAAACAAGATAGAAACATAATGTAAGCAGATTTTTAAAGAGAAAGGATTGAATTTTAATACGAGGCTGAAAATTAAAAAAAAATAGATATTGTGACCAAAAATTTTGTTTTGAAGGTGAGTACATTATAGAATTTAAATAGACATTAAATTAGACTCAATAAAGCTAGAAATTTAAGGATATATTTCGTTTGTCAATAAATAAATAACTGCATGAAATAATTATAAGGTTTTAAATTACTTTTAATGACTGATGGGTCAATGTAACCAAACGTTCCCTCTGACATCAGGAATTTTCAATATTTTTACGGCCCGGTTGACGTGAAGCTCTCTTAAATACGCCATTGATTGCAATTCTCACTGGAAAATCGAAAGGTGAATGCTATTAGTCCGGACACTGATTTGTGAAGCAAAAGTCTCATCGCAAGATTGTTCTTCAAAACAGTTAAGTTGTTTCAAGAAAAGTGGTCCTTTGATCCACATTTTAAATTATTATAATTTTAGGACAAGAGTCAACAATTTTTTTTTCACTGGGATCGACCTGAAAGCAATTGTTTAGATAGCAAACTTGAAGACTGCTCGCAGAGCAACAATAAAACACACAATTTTTTAAAAAAACAAACAAAAAAATTTTTTTTTTACAGTAAGGAAGTGTGTGATATTTTACAAAATACGAGGGTCGTTCAACAAGTCCTTATAAATTCCAAGTGATGGTGCTCGCAGAGTGGAAAATGGTTTGTTTTAAGCATCGTGACTCACTTGACAGCTGGCTAAGTCTCAGTTATTTCCATCTCGTGGCTTCATTTTCAATCTCGATTGAAGCAAGAAATCGATGTTTATTTAGAAAAATGGGGAGCTTCAAGCTGTGATCAAATATTTTAAGGGGGTCACTTCACGCAGCCATTTCCCTATCTCCGTAATGTTAAAAATGACCAATTTTAAGGAACATTTTTAAAAAATTGACTGGTTGTAGAGTTACCAAATTTTTTGTGTTCATTTATTGAATAGTTTTTATTATTTTAATGAGAGCTTTTTTTGAAATTTTAATTAGTTTTTTTTTAAAAAAATTATTATGTGGATTAACACGTGAAAATTTAAAAAATCATGAAAATTTGTGTACATTTCAACCTCTAAAATTGTTTTGAAAACTTTTTTTGACAAAAGCTCTCATTAAAATATTTCTTTATGTACTAGTAATACATGCACCAAATTTCAAAGCTGTAAGATAAGTAGGTTTTTTAAAAATGTTCCTTTTGTGTTGAAATTTCCAGTTTTTAGATTATTCAATTTAAAGTAAAAACTTACCATTTACTAATGCATACCAGCACCATAGCTTGGATTACTTGGGTCATCTGCTAGATAATCTTCTTGTCTACATTTTGATAGTCTTTTTTTAATTCTAGCTTCTTTAGTTTTTTGTAAAACTGCCTTTTCTGCTTTCTTTATGCGAACACGATCTGCTTCTTGTAATGCTCGACATGTATAAAATCCAGGTTGAACATTTAACAAATGTAAAACTTTTAATTTTGTGATGAATCCTTGATTAAATAAAGATATTGCTTCATAAACTCCAGATTTTAAAGTTCCTAATTGTACATATACACTCTTGGGGATTATTGACCAGATGATGCTATTCAAACTTTCGTTGCAATTTTGTGTTTTTCCATGTAGACATCTTGAGAGTAATTCAGGACTTGACAGATCTCTAAATATTTTTTTGATGCAATTCATAACAGCAACAGGTAAATTATGTTTATGTTTATATTTTTCTCCTTTAATTACGGCTCTATTATATCCACACCATGAGTCGGCACCTGTGGGACAAAGACCGTGTTGTGGATTAGAATCTGTTGAAAGTTTATGAAAAAAAATTGCCCATACAGCTTTCTTCATAGACGACAAGTTTCCTGAGTTGTTTCTAATAGCCAAACCGTAGTATCTTTGCAGCTTGTCTATTTCTACGTCTGTCAATCTATTACGGCCTCCTACAGACTTCCTGTCTTCAAGCTTTGTGCCTTTCAATTTAAGTTTCAGCGCTCGCAGTCGTGTCCCCATCCTCTTCTCAATGTGACCAACGCATTCCATCTTTTCAATATTAACATTTTTGTAAGGCTTGGAATCTACAACTGCTTTGTATGCCTTACAGTCACCATCTCCCAGGTACTGAGTATATCGCAGCTTGTGCAATGACTCTGAGCGATTGAAGATCCTAAGTGCGCCTTCAACTTCCATTCCTCCACTGTTTCCAAAGTAATTTGCGGTACACTTCTCCCTGTGTGCATTTCCATTCCTCAAATTACACGAACATCTAGAAAATACTTCGGCATCAATAACTTTTCCAGTTTCAACACTAACTGCTGTCACGACACCATTTAGCGAAACATGCCCTCTCCTTTGCCAGGTGCCATCAATAGCCACGGTTACATTTGGATTTCCTTCATTTCTTGATATTTCTTCAGCAGCTATTGCCATAGAAGCTTTGGCGACTTCCTCTGTTGCATCATTTAACGCATGGGTTAACTCGTAAAAGCGCTTAGTTGGGGGAGGTAAATTCATCACTCCTCAAAACACTTTCGCAGCAGCATATCCTTTGCCAATTGATCTCATGACATATGAAAGTCTTGTGTTAACTTCATACACATTGGTGTCTCTTGCATTAGTTGAAGTCTGGATGACTTTTGTATTAAGGACTGGCTGTTTGAAACCACAACTGTCACAACATATTACTAATTCTGTAGCCAAACCTTGGATTTGACGACTAAAATTAACATGGACGCCTTGGTTTTTACATTTTAAACATAACACACATAAATTTAAAGAATTTGAAAACAGAGAAATGTCAATTATTTCATTAAATGTATCAGAAGAATTCAAAAAACCTTCATACTCACCAGCATACTTACCTAACTTTGACTTCGATGCTGATTTCTTCTCATCGGATGTTTCGTTTCCTTCAGGAGAAATTTTATTTGAAGAACAATTACCTCGTCCAAATTTCCGTTTCTTAAATGCTCGGGCATTAAATCGAGGCATAATGAAGATTATAAATGAAAATGCAGCACTTCAGTTGTTAGTATTTGAAAGAAACAGTTGTCTATATTTGAAGAAGCCAAAATAGCACTTTGCATACGATATGTAAGCAAACTGCTACTGCTATTAACTTCAATTCATTCCTCAACTAGTTGCCGATCGAAATAAATTGTTTTCGTGATTTTAAAATCATTTGATAAGGCCAGAAAGCAGCGTGTATATGAATGTTTTGGTTTCAAAGGGGGCGTGGCAAACAGCTGTTTTGGCTTTTGACAGATGTAAACAACTTTTTTAAAAAAATATTTAAAATACTTCTAATAAAGCTAGAACAAAAATTCAAAATGCATTAGACGCAGAAAGATTTGTAGTTTCTTTTGCAAAAAAAAATTGAAAAATCGATTTTTTGACCGATTTGCGTGAAGTGACCCCCTTAAAGAGCGTAACACCGAAATAGATAACATAAGAACTGAGTTGGATGAAGTTCATGGCCCATCTGCTCTTGTATTTGCAACTATTTACAATTAGATAAATAAGTTCAAGCAGTACATCCACAAAAGATGAACGGGACGTCCGGTGGAAGCTCCCGGACCGACTGACAAAATCCACGATTTGGTTTTGAGTGATCGACGAATTAAAAAAGCATGAAGTAGTTGAGACCACTGGCACATCGCAAGATACACTGTTTAAGAATTTGCTCGAAAAATTGGGTATGAGAAAAATTTCCGCAAGATGGGTGCCGCGTTTGCTCTCAGTGGAAAATGAACGTCACCGTGTGGTAAATTTGATACTTTTTCTGGCACTTTTTTGTCGCAATCCTGGCGAGTTTCTGCGTCGAGGCACAGCTGTGGACGAAACGTGAATACACTACCACATTCCAGAGACAAAGTCGGAACTGTGGCAGTTTGTAGGCGAACAGGCTCTGAAGAATGCAAAGACAGTGATTTGGGTCGGCAAGGGGATGACCATTGTTTATGAGATGCTCGTGGAATCATCTACACCGATTACATGGAAATGGGGAAAACAATAACTGGAAAGTATTATGCGTCGTTTTTGCTCATGTTGAGAGAAAAATTCCAGAAAAAGCGAACTCGCTTGAAAAAGAAAAGGATCCTCTTCCATTAAAACAATGCACGGGTGCACACCTGTGCAATTTTAATTACGGAATTAAAAGTTCGAATTTTTAAGAAACTGGAGGAGAAATGTGATTCCGTAGGGACCATCATTATAATATTTGCTCTTTCGAGTGCACCTTTTTATTTTCAACTAAATAAAATAGTTAAGATTTGAAGGCGGTATTCGAAATTCCAAAGGATCAATATTACGTCTACAAAATAAAAATGACCGGTAGACGGGAACTTCAAATCTGTCGTGGCTGCATGGACTCGCGTTAGTGTGGAAGTTTGGTCAGAGAGGGGTTCAAAGTGAAAAAATCTTTCTCTAGTATTCTTGAAGTTGCTTCTGAATGCAACGGTTTCCTGGAACTTCCAACCTAGGGATTTCGATGGTTCAGCAGTGGGGACGATACGAGGGACCTACTCACCCAGCACGTGAATCCTGTGCGTGACGTTGAGAGCGGGATGGTGGCTGACGAGGCAGACGTACTCCCCTTCGTACCTGGGCGTGATGGCGTCGATGCGCAGGGCGGAGCCGTTCACCAGGTGGATCTGGGTGTCCCTGGACACGGAGATGCTGCCCGAGAACAGGATGCGAGACGGGAGGTGCTTCCAGATCCTCACCTTGCGCTCTGTGGGAAAGAGAAACGAAGAGGTGAATACAAAACCTGCGCCGTGATTCTACGAAAGAAAAAATTACAATTGTCCCTTCGAATGCATCGAGGATTATCGGTTATAAAAGTCGATTTTTCTTATTTTTCGCATACCCTTACAAATCGTCATGAAGTTTCCGATTTTTCATGGCAATACGGAAAATTCATTGGAGGTGATTGGGAATTAGAAGAGAATGGGAGGTAAAGAATTTAGAGACCACAAAAACAACTGAGGATTTGGGGAGTATAAGGGAGAGAGGTGGTGACACATACACGAAAAGTAAGAATTTAGGAACAAAATGGTAAGATTTCGACGCTTTCTGCGTAAATTTCAATGCAGAAGTAAACCAACGATGTATACCAACTGTACTGTGATGATGGTTTTAATGTAAGTGTGTAGTTGTTTTTTTAAACTTTATACTAATAAGACTTTATGCAAAACATAACTTTTAGCAAAGCAACAATATGAGACATGTATTACAAATAATAGAGTATTTCGAGAAGTCTCACAAAAAGAATCAGAGACCATTTCGTAAAGAAGCACGACTCATTTAAAATAAACATCAAAACATGATACTTTGCTGAAATCCGAGCAATAAGTTAACTTAAGGTCTTATTTTACACTCCATTACATTACAAAATATTCAAGGGAACAATTAAAAAAAGTATTTTAATAGATTGGTTGAGCTAAAGGACATTTAATTAGAAGTTCAAAACAATACAATTAATTATGTCACGAAGAAAACATATACAATATAAATACATTTCTCTGAGTCATACGTTTAGTCCGTTTTAAAACAATGTTACGGATTGCTGGCCATTTTGATTTCGTGCGCGTAATGTTAATGCAATTTCCACTACCGTCCTGAAATCCTTTGTATTTGATCTATTTTAATGCAAAAAAGTGCATCCGAAAGACCAAAAAATAATGAAGGTTTCTACGAAATTACATTTTCTCCCTGATTTTTGAAAGTATAAATTTTAGAATATTTTTTAAAACCCACAAACGAATCATTAAAATGGAGGTAAATATTTTTAAAAAAATCGGAAGTAATGTAATTCCGCAGAAATTTTCATTATTTTCCGCTCTTTCGGATGCACTTTTTCGCCCTTAAATAGATAAAATAGAAATGATTTGAGGACGGTAGTAGAAATTCCATGGGATTAATATTTCTGTTGGAAATAATTTATCTGAATATCACGGAAACAAAGGCGTTTTTCTTCTTGAGTATGAGAGCACATGCGATCATTGAAAATTTATTCACCACAAACCGGGTAATTGCCAATGGGTTAGCAACCTTATGAATGGGTGAAAAAACGTTCTGTAATTGTTTCTTTACGACTCAATGGCCCTCTTTTCTGATCCGACATAACAATATTCATATTCGCTGTCTTTAAAGAATAAAAAAAAAAAAAAAATATAAGGGAAAAAAAAAGGGTTATGCATAAAATCCCGTCAACCATTTTCGCAAAAACAAAAAAAAAAAAAAAAAGTCGGCGAACGATTGTTGGATTGGCAACGATTGGTGTAAATTGGACAAGAATTGCTCTTTCGTGGTTGACTGGCTTTGACATATGTACCCTAAAATCTAGATGTGCGATATTTAACTTTTAAGAGCCGATAAATATTACTTCATCGAGGCTTCAAAATTTCTGCGAATTTCTATTTGCTTGTGAAGGACATCGTTATTCATTATATATTTTTACACTAAACTTATTTTTTTAGGTTGTATAATTTTAAAGGAAGTGAGTTTTCTATTATCAGTTGTGCAACAAAACAACCTATTTCGAAAGAAATCCTAAGTTTGCATTCGATAACCTACACCGAAAAGCTGTATGCAGTTACAGTTTATAAGAATTAACATGAAAAGGACACGCGACAAACAGGTTACAGAAACAAATCTACAAATCTTATCTCCATGGTGGAGTGAGGAAAAGGAAGTTTATTTAGAAAACAATGAGCTTCGTGTTCAGCCGAAATTGTTTCTTCTCCATCAGATTTTGTAGTATTCATAGGTTTTAGCTTATTACAGAAAACATGAAAGACTTGACTCACTCACTTTCAACAACATTAAAGAATTAATTTTTTAATTGATTGTGACTCACCGATATTGAGCACATTACACGGCAGCAGGACCGTGGCGCCCTCTATCACATTGAGGTTGCTCGGCGTGGACAACATCAGAGGGGAATCATCGGAAATTGCATCTGCAAAAAAAATGTATGAATAAGTCTTTTGATTTTTACTTCAAATAAAACAAACGCGAGAGTGGTTCGAAAAGCAACTTTTTGACAACAGATGGCGTTGCTTCGATGAGCTGGCGTTACCACTACGTGATGCCGCATTGTCAAATGGTGCAAAAGAAATGTGACACCGATTCAAAGATTAGTTTTGATTTGGAAGCCCTTTGCTGAAAAATGAAAATCAGTTGTTGCAATGGATGAGATCCAAATTAAATGGAAACCGAGCTACAATCAAAACAACGTATTGCTTCCAGGAACCCGAAGAAGGCGAAGACAGCCGGAAAAGTGATAGCAACGATTTTTTTGGTATGGAGCGCATGGATTTCTAAGGGGGAAAAGGGGAGGGAGGAACAATGCACGGATAATACAGAGAGTTACTTCCAATCCCAATTCCTATTTCTAATCCAATATTTTTTGTACCTCTCTCTTGTATATTAGGTCTACTGGAAACTTCTGTCCGTTTGTGAAGAAAATAATACTTTTTTCTTACATTCAATAATATTTATTGTACAAATATATTTTCCGTCGTTACTTATGAACTCTTATCAGCGTAAAGGTAATTTGTAAATGGCCTTTTTGAAATATGCCTCGTCTTCAGAGGCGCAGCACTCGAGTAGGTTGAAGTAAGCTTCAGTTTTGATTTTTTTTTTCCTTTCAAAACATTTTGCAGGGAGATGAACAAGTGATAATTAGAGGGAGAGTGTCGTAGATGTCTCAGATACTCCCAGCCTAGCTGTCCGATTTTTTCGACGAATCGCCAAAGCAGCCGGGGGGTGGCATTATCTCGTGATTCAATATAATGTGCTTCCTATTGAGCATCGCCGATCTCTTTGTTGAAATCATCTATTTGCTGACAGTATCTCCCCGAATTGAGTTTTTGTTGGGTTTCAGAGACTCGTAACGTATTGGTTCTCGGACTTCCCACCCTAGGCACAGCGTTCTCTTGTTTAGGCTCAATCTCTATTTAGAGGGGGAGGGAACTCCATGTTGCAAATTCGCTCTTTTCCTTACCATGCATTCGATTTTTCTTCAACAGTTATCATCCGGTCCAAAGTGGGTTTGTTTTCGCTTTTCGTAATACACACACACACACACACACACATATATATATATATATATACATACAGGGGGGTTATGATTAAAGTAAAACTATTTAGGCCCCTGTAGAGCCCGTTATGGCCCGTACTTTGATGAAACTTTGTATGTACGTTATATGGACCACAGTGAAAAGATTTCTTCAACAAAAAATAGATCAAATTTTGATCACCTGATTCAAATTACTTAAACATATATATAGAAACTTGCAGTCTGAGCCAAGTATGATTTTGCGCGTCTTTGTTATCGTCAATCATGCCCTTACAGAAGAAAGGTCGAGCTTTACTAGTGAAATTATTTTATCAGAACGGTAGCAATAGCCGTAGCTCAACAGCGTGAATATTGTCTTTTAAAAGGAATGCGAAAATGACTCATGTCCAAGAATGGTTTGAAGGAGATGATTATGGACTTTGAAGAGACTGGAGATTTGGAAGAAATCTCCAGGAAGTACTGAAGAAGTACTGAACTGAAGAGGGCAGAAACCGGTTGCAAATGAAACTGTCGAAGGAGTCGCTACTGCTGTGATTGAAAGAGCCTCCAATGCCAGCTATTCTTCAAAAAGTGCTGGATCGGTGTCATGAGAATTGGCGATTCCGTGGTCGACAGTACGAAAATTTCTGCGATAAACATTTAAAAATGGCATCCGCATAAGATCCACGTAGTGCAAATGCTGCAACCTTAAGAATACCAAACACTCACACAGTGCCACACCTCGGCAAACACTTTGCTTGCCGAGACACCTGAGCTGACCCCTTCCTCTTTAAACTTTCACGACAACTTGAGGAATTTGAGTCGCCACAGTCGCGATGTAGTTCCAGCCGCACGCAGATTATTTAGTGGCATCAGGGCTCGAACCCACGACTCGAGAAAATTGCCTCTAAGCTACTGTGGCAACCAGAGTGTTTTAACTTTTATGTCAGAACAAAAAGAACACATACTGAATACAAGGGCCCAAAATAGATGGTTCATCACTAACATTTAATAAAAATTAATTAAAACCTACCTTTCCTCCCCCGAATCTACCAGACAAAATATAACTCTACACATAAATAAGTGTTATGTAAATAAAGTTTATTTTCTGGTTCTCTGAAAACGGAACACATAAAGCTCCCGTCCATCGGCCATTTTGATTCGTGAACACATCGTGAATCGTATGCCATTCCTCCCAATGTCCTCAAATATTTGCTATTTTATTCTTTTGAGGAAAAAAAAAAAAAGGCAACCGAATGAGCAAAAAAAAATAATTAAGGTCTTTTTCGGAATTGCATTTCCTTCCCGATGTTTGAAAGTATTTTAAAATATTTTTTAACGATCGAGAAACACACAAAAACGAATAATCAAAATAAGGGTAAAAATATTTGTAAAATTCCAGAGAAAAAATGCTATTCCGCAGAAACCTTCATTATTTTTTGCTTTTTCGGGTACGCTTTTTGCATTCAAATAGATCAAATAGTAAAAAGTAGAGAATGAAAGTCAAAATTCCGTAGGATTGACATTATGTCCACGAAATCA
This sequence comes from Nephila pilipes, assembly GCA_019974015.1. NCBI lineage: Eukaryota > Metazoa > Arthropoda > Arachnida > Araneae > Nephilidae > Nephila > Nephila pilipes. Next base: position 161,533 of record BMAW01058087.1, on the reverse strand, counting down.
AAATGGCCGGTAGACGGAATACCTAATATTAAGCACATTAATCCATGCAATGGAAAACTAAAGGCGTCATTTTTTGAAGTGACTGCTAAATTATTCTATGCTGGAGGGAGGCAAAGAGTACCTCGATTCAGAAAGAGATAGTTATAGGTGCGAATGTTGTGATTTCAATCAATAATTTTGAACAATATGAAATTTTAAAAATAGAATTACGATGTTTTTTTGCAAAAATTTTGCAATGTGATGCTATGTTGGCGGTCTTAAAAGTATTTACTGTGGTCAACATGAATCCCACAGACTGCAAGTTCGGCATGCTTGAATTACGCTGAAGAATTTATTTAGAATTTTTGGTTTTACCTCAAGCATCCTGTGGGTGATAACAACTGAGAAATGAATCCTTATGGGGGACGTTGTGCTCTTTGCGATTTTCTCTTCACTAACCTTGGGGGCTTTACAGCAATTTGAATTGCATGAAATTACAATTTCTTCCAAATCTAAATGAAACGTGATTAAGTAAATTAGATGAAAAGAGAAGTGAAGTGATTTAGATGTAATAGAATTGAAAGAAAGAATAAAGAGAGTTACATAATAACGACTTTTTGATAGATATTTATACTTTGGACTAAAGCAACTTGATTAATTTTGTGAATCGAAGCGACTCCCAGTCAAAGTACAAAGGCAAGAATAGGGTGTTACCGAGTGGTGTTTGAATCAGAACGGATGAATTGGTCAACTGAGAATTTATTGATTGATCGTAATTTAGAATCGACGCATTAAGTGGGATTCGAGAGAATGTGACCTTAACTACATTCATCTATTTATAATGTATTTTAAATTGTTCTTACGCATGGCCAGTTGGAGTCCCGTATTTAACAACTGTTTAATCAAAAGGAGCAATGGTCTCTGAATTAAATAATGAAGAACGGGCGGCCCGTGTGTACATAATAAGAATTTTTTCCACTCAATCTTCAGTTACTCTGCGGAAGGCCTTGTGAGCGTAAAAATGTCATTCGAGAACATTTCAATGATCGTCCTTGGGATTCCCTGAAGAGAAGGAACCATTCGAAATCAGTTCCTTTTCACTGCGAATCAAAAAGGAGCGTGGAGAATTTCCAGCTCTTCTTCTTTCTGTCAGAATGCCAACTGCACAGAAAAAGAAGGCAATTGACTCCAATTGACACGAGGGACATTTACTTTATTCGCCGGAACTCTAAAAATGGAGATGACCGCGGCTTTCGTTCTCTCGGAGAAGCGGGTTTTCCGACTTCACACACGCGGGAGATGTGAGAAAAACGAGTCATTTATTCTTCTGCGTGTTTTATTTCCCGACACAATTACTACCAAAAATTTCAAATGTATACCTTTGAAATTTAACTACTTTATCTTTTTTTTTATTTTAAAAAACATTCTTCATTTAAGTTTATTCATGTATTTCCATTTCTGACTTTTTTTCCCCTGAGAATGCAGTCGATTTATCGTAAACCTGCTCCTGAATTTAAATACTTAACATGCCTGAAATCCATTAAGGGTACCAGAACTCGAGGGCGGAAATAAAATATTAAATTTAAAACTCTCTCTTTCTGTAACATTTATGTTTTAAAAATAATTCGTAAGGCTTTCGAATTTTGTGTGCCTATTGATGACATTTTCAACATTTTATTGAGCTATAAAAGTATTTTTTTTCGGTGCAAATTTTTTCTTTCCCTTTGAGTTGAATATGGACATGATTTTTCAGATATATTTACATTTTAGTATCATTTTTAAAGCTAATATTCCTTAAATATGAAAAATATTTTACTCCTCAAACGAAAAGCAATTCGCAAAATATAGCGAACTAACTTTTTTAATGATATTTCTATAACATTTCTTCGAAAAAATTACATAACTTTGTAATTTAAGAAATTAATTTTTTTTTGTTTTTCATATAATTATTTCTTAAAACATATATTACTTAGAGAAAAAATAGTTCAGGTTCCCAAAATGCATAACTGCCATTCATAGAAGCGTAACAAATTCAAAGCCATATTGTTTTTTAGCCTTCTTTAAAAAGGTACTTAAATGCTAATACATCTCAAAAATCGTGTCTATATTCAATTAAGATAAGAAAAAAAAAGCTTTTTGACAAAAATGTTAGATTTATTACCTACAGAATCATTAAAATATCGATATTAAGCAAGAAAAAAAATCTAATCTCTACTAATAATTTGAAAAGATATTTATCACAAAAACGAGGAGTCTTAGATATGGTATTCCATAATATCCCCTCATGTTCTGATACTCTTAAGTTTTTTAATGTATTTCCATTTGACTTTTTTTTCTGAGAGTACAATCAATTTATCGTACATCTGCTCTTGAATCTAAAATGCTTGTTTAGTATACTTATTTCTATCAAGAGATATTCTTTGACTCCTTAACAATCTGATTTAAATTAGCAAGGTTTAAGGTGACAAAATCACCAAATAGGAACTATGTTCTAAATCTGTCTATAGAGTCACGTGACTGGCTCACAAAATATATGTACAATGTATGGCAAAACTATTGTTAGTCACCATTGGGTATTTCTCACCGGAACTTACACAGTATTCTATTTTCTCCTGGTCAAAAGTGTATTGCAGTTCACTCTCTGATAACTGTTTCCAATAGACGCGACGTTTTCTTCCCAACAGCCTCCCAGGACTCAAAGCGGGCTTCTTTTCGAACAGACTTTGCTTTCGGGAAAAGTCACAGTGCTCAGAGGAATGTGGAGGATGTTGTAATCCGTTTCTCAACTAAAAACCGATCGCTGTATGGGAAGGAGAATTGTCTCGATGCAGAATGAAATCATTTTACCAAAGTTACGAAAGTTCCTTTTTATCTCTTTCTGTTCGCATAATCAACAGTCTTTGTAAGGATGTTGGTTGGTAGAGAAAGAGAAGAACAAAAAGCACCGGAACTCTGGCATTTCAACACCGAGATTGCAAGTAACTATTCTTTTTTATCCATACCCGTTACTTTGTTGAAAGGCAAGGTATTGGTTGAAATGTAATTGTAACAACATCCTCGACTTGTCTGAATATATGTATATATATATATATATATATATATATATATATATATATATATATATATGATCTTTATACAGAAAAATGAGAAAAGAAAATATTTCGCGGAGAGTTTTTTTTTTAAAATTGAAATTTGAGTAATTTGTAGAGATTTATAAAGAATATCATGGAAATACAACTTTTATCTTGCGATATCTTAAGCAACCTTAATTAAAATAATTTTCTTTGCTAAAATATAATAATATGTATATAATTTTAAGAAACCAACTTTTCTGTGTAACAGAGGAGTAAAAAAAAAGTAAAACAATTTTTGTTCTCCCAATAAGAATGAAGCAGCTGAAATTTTTTGATTAAAAACTAATTTGTCTGTCCAATTGTCTAACTCTGATCTTGCACAACGCATCAGCTTTAGTCTCTAATTTTCAGCTGGACTGAAAAATCTTCATTTTTTCTTTTATAGGCCACCCAAGGGGCTATTGTTTCAGTTCACCCAAAAATGTCATTCCTGACCATTTTTTAAAAACGTATCTTGTTTTTGCGTATATTTTTTAAGTCTGCTTTCACCGGTAACGAACTTAATTTTCGAAAATACGTCATAATGAATTTCTCCTGAAATTTTTATTGGATTGAAATAAAATATACGCAATATATGTCTGATACCTGCTTTCCCCACTAACGAACTCAATTTTCGAAAATATGTCGTAATAAATTCCCCCAATTTTTTTTTATTGAATTGAAGCGAAACAAATATAAAAATTAAGTATTTTATTTACTTATCGATTTATGTATTACCTTAAATCATAATTAAACTGGAATCGAGGTATGACTGAAAATAAATAACATTATTCGGAATTTTAAGACAGCTGTGAGGTAGCATTTTTTTAGATACCCAAAGAGCCATTGTTTTAGGTGGATCACTTTTGGCGTACCAGATCACTTTTCATTTTTTTTTAGCGTTTTCTTCAATTTTAATTCCATTTAACTTAAATATTTTCAATTCATTAATTTATCGTTACTTTAATTTTAATATCGGAAAAGTTTACTATTGTCCATTTCTCGATGTTTCATCGTTTACTTTCATTCTCATATTTAATTGAGTAATTTAATAATAATTATAAAAAAAAAGAGCACTTTGGGAGGATAAATTTGCTTTTTCCAAAACTACGTATAGAAGTTATTTATTTATTTATTTTTCCTTTTGTTTTATACATCGCAGGAAAAACATGCCATGGAGATCCAAACTGCAGTAACAAACATACTCCAAAAGGGAAATTGGAAATACGAGAATGAAATGGTGCGTGTACACCCCTAAAACTGAGCAAAACAGAAGTACATGGGTAGAGAAGGATTCTTTTATGAAACCAGAACCCGTAAGCTTTTGATCGAAAACTAAAGATGGTGACTTTTGTCCTAAACGAGACAGTATAAAAATCCGATGAAGCGGAGAAGAATAAAGGGTTACCTTTGGGAAGCAACCTTTTGAAAGTACGACAGAATTGACTACTTAAAAAACTTGATTTATATTTTTGGTATTTGAATGTTTGAATTGAATATAAATCGCTACAAAGGGTAGCTATTAAATAACAATAACTCGGCTATATAAGAAGTACGCATGCGTCAAACACTAGCGACATGATCGCGAGTTAATGATCAGCGTTGTTTACGTCCAGTCATGAGTTCGAATCCTTATGACCCTGCTGATACCTCCTGTTAACATTGTATGGAATTTCGGAGAGGTGCTAGCCAACTCAAGTATCATCTTCGTCACCTGAATAAGTTTCAAAATTTCGGGGGTTGATCCCCAATAGCACTCGTGTTGCTTCTCAGCGATTTAATAAATCAGTCAAAAAAACAAAAAAAAATCAATGAATATTTCATTCATTCAATTCATGTCACCTTTCGTTTATCCAATGTATGTTTTCTTTCATTGATATAATATTCATTTTCTTTCATGAATCTAAAACGTACTTACAAGGTATGCGTATGATAACTGAATGTGCTTTCATTAAAGACCCAACATTTTGAATCACGTGTCGAAAATACGGCATCTATTGTTGTTCGACCTCATCTAATCCAATAATCAGAGGTTTTGTTCTAGACTTCTTTCGCTTCCTTTGGAATGATCCATTTTCGTATAAAAATTGAAAAAAATTGTTTCGGCAAAATTTGTTCTCTCTCCCTCCCCCTCTCTCTCTATAATTCTAAAACCTTGCTTTATTTTCACTGGGCTTTCTCTCATAAGTTTCCAGTTCCTTAATAGAATTTTGTTTTCAATTTTAATTTTAGCTAGTTTAATTAATGATATTAATTTTTATGTGAGATACATTAATTTTACTTTAGTTTATATTTCTGTAACTGTTTAGCTTTTTTTGACATTAGTGTAAGGAATGTATGATTGATATGGTTAATTAGTTTCAAATGTGATATATATATATATATATATATATATATATATATATATATATATTCAAAAACATAATGCAGCCCCCCGGAATAAAATTTGTTTCCAAAGCGGCCCGCAAAAGCCTTTTGGATTTAAAAGTAATAATTAATATATTTCAAATTCTAATTAATACATTTAACTTTTTGCTTTAACAATATATTTAATATTTATATACCTATGTTGTGAAGCAGAAAAAATGCAGTTATCTCTTAAACTTACCGAGTTATGCCAAAATTTATAAACTCAACAAGATTTTACAAATAAAAATATTTCGCTTTTTTTTACATAAAAAAAAAGCTCCAAAATAAAAATAAAAAAAGCATATAATTTTAAAAGCTAAATTTGAGGTTCACTATATCCCTAGAAATATACAGAAGATTGTGGTTGTAAAAAGTATTTCAACATTCAAATTTCATTTGAATGTATGAAATACTTTTTAAGCAAGGGGATTTTTCGTAATAAAAAAAATTAAAATCGCAAGTTTTCCAGGAAAGGCAAATAAAGATTTTAATGTTTCTTAAAAATTTATTTTCTTACAATAATAAATTAACTCACTACTCTAGAAACAAACGCAAACCATTTTTGAAATCGTAAATAAGTGGCCTTTAAATGAAAAATAGTAAAGAAACTTTCGAAACTTTTCACGAAAACGGTGATTTTGGGGTTGGGCCATACCCCAAACGATTGACCCCACCTCCGCATTCTGACAGCGCATTGATGCGCTCAGATGTCTATGGTGCTGTTAAAAATGGAAGGAGTCTAAAAAAAAATCACAGTAAAAAATTCCAACTTTCGGTCTCAAAGCATACTTATATACTCCCCCATTGATGCATGTATTTCCAATATCGTTCAACAGTGGGTCGAAACGAATAATTGGAGCCCACCCCTCGCTTCACCCAAACACTCCGTCAGTTTGCGAGAGACAAACTCCTGAGTCAGCCCTTATTTCCGCGTCGGGAATTAATTGCCTCATGTCGTTGGTTAAGTAACACGTTTTAAATGGAATGATGCATCGTCGCATCCGAGCAGCGAGCGTTACGTAAAAGAGCACCAACGGCGCATGCCCAGCTTTCGTCTGTCCCCCAATCGGGAACTGTAAATAGTTTGATTTAAGCATTATGAACGGAAAAAGTAACATTATCTGGATTACTTTTATGATATATGGTTTAATTATCGAATATGAGGATTTACAGAGCGTACGATGCGTTGAATGCGAACATGTCATCCATTATTTTAAATCACTAATGAATGTTGGTAAAAATTAATATATGCATAACGCGATGTGAAGGAAAAATCAATCCTGGTAACGACGAAAATTGTGTTACATAATAAATATTATAAATGTATTAGTTCCTTTCACTTCACAAACGGACAAAATTTTCCAGTTAACCGAATATATTACCTTACATTTAAAAATATAGTCTTAAGCCTTTTTGTGTCCATCCTTAAGTAACAGGTTTAATAAATGTTTTCAACTTATATTATTATCTTTTTCTAATTTTAGTTTTTATTTGCTGATTTAGATGTATTACTACTTATTTATTTACGTCGTTTTAGTTTGTATCTCGTCGGCCTAAGCAAATCTAAAAGCTTTTTTCTTCTAGTACACTTTATGGTTTCCGACAATTTGATAAATGCGATATAAATGCCATGCACAGGAAGGCATATTTATTTTTAATTAATAGAAGTCCTCGTTTATACAGGCAAATGGGTTTTCGAAAAAATTTAGATATGAAAGAATAGGAAGGTAAATTTAGGTTTAATTACTGGAAGTTCTCGTTTATACAGGCAAATAAATTTTCGAAAAATTATGATATGGATGAGGTGGAGACAAAAAATAGCAATTGCATTCATTTAATATTAAAATATCTCTGAATTTCGTAAAATATGTTACGAAACTGTAGTGCAAAATTTATTTCATAAATACAGTAAGAGTTCTTTAATTTGGAACATTCGGAACCACATTATTATTTCTCAAAACAGGTTGACAAGTAAATTAGGCATTTGATTATGTATATATTTTTTTCAGTATGAAAATTATTCATATATAAGTCTTACTTATAATTTGTTATAAAATTGTCGAATTTCATTTGTAGTATTAATGTTCGAAATACAGTTTATTTTTAAACACTTTTTTCACAGCATACAAATATTATTTAGAATGCCTTTTCTTACATTAATTTTTATTATACATTCGCTGCTTAAAGAATTCACCGTGATTTACCGATATACCGTTTTTACATGAATATTTTGCCGAATTTAGGTATACAAAAATTTAGCAAATTTTCGGTTACTAGTTACGATGATCAGGAAGAAATTTATGAAACATTTTCTTATATAAAGTAAACTGATAAAATTGATATTTATTCTAAGCAAAATCCCTTTTAATTCCACTGAAGACAACGTAAAAGAATGTAAAATGGACTTCAAATATATTTATAATCATTGCATTTATTTTCTTTTTCACTTCTTAAAATTCAAACGACGTCTTAAGAAACATTTTCAAAGTCACCAATCCATCGCAATGAACGGGTTGAACTCCGCATAAAAACCACCTCAAGGTAGGAAGAAATAGAAACTGAAGTAAGAAAAGAAATGTCATCAGTCCCAAATATTTCTGACTATCTTTAGAGGAACGGCGCTACGGGGGAAAAAACTCTAAAAAACAAACAAAAGAAAAAAGAAAGTTTTTTCTTCATCCTCTTTCTTTTTGGCGTGACTTCTTTCCGTCACCCCTCAGCATGCCTTTTCAAATCGATGACGTAATTCGGAGTCGAGTTGAGGGGTTCCCCTCCTGTCTCATCACTGTAGGTGGAACGTGTTTGTTTACATGGCGCCAAAGACGAATTGCCGTGTGAATAGTGAGGAAGCAGGCCTATTAATACAGCTCCGGAGATTTCCGAGAAATAACGCCTACCTTTCTTCATTGTGCGAATGATGCTTAAGGGGAAGTAAAAACTGGAGTAAACGCGCATGCGCGGATAGAAAGCCTTTGAAGCCGTTCGAGTTTAAACTTCGCATCCAGTAAAATGTAAAATCTTACTATGCCGATAAATCTGGTGATTAAATTACTAATTGAAATATAAAAATAAATAAATAATAATAATAATAAAAAGTAAAGAAAAGAGATATTAGCTTCTATCAAAGACTCTTTATTGCTAAGGAACCTGTAAAAACTTAAAAACTATTCTAACACATCGATCAATAACTCCCGAGTCTAAAATAGAAAACAACATTTTTTTAGCAAAATTTTTTTTTATTCATCAACATAACACCTTTTGTTAATCACCCATCGAATTTTAACCCTGGACTGGTAGATCCGAAGAAGATTTGGGCGGTCACTTTGTTGCGCCTTCATCTACCAGACTCGAAAGAGACGTCCTCTCGGGCCTTCCATTATTAAGAAGTTTAGCATCGATGTTGTTGAGAGAGGCTTACTTTACTTCCATCACTCCAAAGAGAGGATTTGGTTTTATTATTTCGATTAATAATGCTCGACATTTTTTATATCATTCTTTACATGTTCTTTCAAAAAACCGAATCAGATAATTTTCCTCGAAAGAGCAAAAACATATCCTTCGGATTCACTGCATTCGCCATTTGGGAGTCAGAACAGATTCTAAAGCATCTAAAGATAACCCTAATATCAAATAACAAACTGTTGCCAGGAGTCCTCCCAAAAAAAAAAAGAGTACTTTTTAACCTTTATAGATATCGTTCTAAAATGTGTAAAATCTTCACGTTTCCTTGTTTCACATTTATGCTACAAAAAAAATGTCAGATGTAGTTTTTGCAGCCGAAGTCATCTGTGAGGGAAATATCCTGATTTACTGATTGACTCATCCGAATTTGAAAATAATTTTAATCTTTGCGTCGAAATAAGAATAAGAAACAGACAAATATAAATATTTACTTTTATGCGAAAAGTAAGCAGAGGAGGAAGCAGAGACATTATTATTGAATTATTATATGCATAGAGTTATTATTCATCGCGTTGCATTTCAATGACCCTCGCATTTTAGCGTTGTACAAAAAGACAAAAAACAAAACACCTATTAATATGATTCCACTTGATTTAGTGGCTTATTTATCATTTTTTATGAATTAGATTAATATTTGCTTTCAGATGATCAGACTCTGTTAAGAGAATTAATGTCTTTTTTTTTTTCCCTTTCTGTTTTATATAAGTTGGAACAACATGTCATGGAGTTCTAGTTTTAATCCAAACTTTTACTCCTGCTCAAGGAATTAGAGACTTGAGAAAGAAATAATTCAAACGCAGAGTTTGAATGAGTTTTGATGTCACACTATTTGCTTGCAAAATCAAAATTTTATTGCTGCCACTCGAGGTATTTGTTATTTCTATATCGTTGCCTCTTCGTTGAAACGGATTCAACCAGAAACCGAATAACAATCAAGCAATAAGATGTTCTTCGGAATCTGCCTTCTAAAAGCAGCCAGAAAAGTGATAGAAGCGATATATAGATATATATTTAATTTATATTAATATATTATATATATATACTATATATACAAAAACATCTACAAAATTATAATTCACAAAATATTACATCATAAACTAATTCAACCGTCAATCATAAATCTATACATTAATGTCTAAAAATATCATATTTAAAGAACTATAAAACATAGGTAAAAATTAATATAACTCATATAAAATTATTATAAAATAATTAAACAGACTAAAATTGAAAACTTTGAAGAAAAATCTATCAAGAACTGAAAATTTCAGAGAAAGTCCAGTGAAGAAAGAGCGAATTTAGAATAATGAATATTATAATTACATCTGTTCCATACTTTGAATGAAATAATGTGTTTTTAATGTTATTAACTATCACTATCACACTTTAAAGTAATTTATATATAAAAAAATGAAAAACCAAAATCTACAAATCTGAAAATCAACCATAGAAAAGAAGAAAGTAAACATATACCAATATTAAAACATCTTCAGATAAACAGCTAAACAGCAAAATATATTTAATAAATTATCTAAGAAATTTTGAAAATCAAAAAAGTTCTAAGAAGAGATATCGATTAAAACAAAAATCTAATAAACAGCTTAATAAACAAAATAAGTACATAAGAAACAAACTACACTCATCAAGGTCTAGTTACAGAGGGTGGAGGAGCAGTCTCTCAGCAATCCATGACCAGTTTTCAATGGTGACAGCAATACGTAACTGAACGAAGTAATACCAA
>BMAW01058087.1:53067-147762 GCA_019974015.1 Nephila pilipes | reverse complement strand
CCGAAGAAGAAAGAACACTCGGAATGAATATCTGAAAAGGACGTGTACTGTCGTGAATCTTCTAAAGTTATTGCTAACAACAGGTAGTTCAAAACACTTACTAGTCACACCGAGACATCCGCCCTGCATTCGCTCAAAAAATGAAAATTGACACAGTTATTGCTTGTATATTTACAACATATTCCTTCGGTCTTTTGCCGTTTCGCGGCCATGGTTTTGCCGACCACGAGTCATGGTCGCAGACTCGCGGCCGGCGGTTTTCGCCGATTCGTGGGTTCGAGTCTAGATGTCGCTCAAGACCCACCGTGTAGTCGGGACTGAAGCACGTAAAATATGTCGGGGCTCAAATCGCTCCCGTTGCAAGCTGATGTGGAATTTAGGAGAGTGGAGTGTCAGTTCATGTGTCGCCCTCGTCACTTGACCGACGCTCAAAATGACGAGATCCGTCACCAATACCTCTCATGTTGCTTCTTGTGCGACGTGAACCAATTTCCGGCGTTTCATCAATATTCTATTGTGAATCTGGCCCCTGAAAAGAGACCTTTCTCCCCCTTCCTCCCCGACAGATGGATTTTGGAAGCTGGAGGAGGAGGAATAACAAGCAACACCCCTAACAATTTTACGCAAAGTCCTTCTGTCGTGGAAAGCACGATGCAGACATACTCTACAAGCCAAACATTTAGCTAATATTGTTTTTTGCTAATGAAATTGTAGGAAAAAGATTAACAGCAACGGAATAGAAAAAAAAAAAAAAAAGAACATAATGGAACAGGAAAGGACATAATATTTTGAGTTGAAAATTATTTGAATCATTTAGCTACTTTATATAAAACAAGTTAGGAGAGAGGGGTGCCAGCTCATGTGTCATCTTCGTCACTTGTCCGAGGCTCAAAATTATGAGGTCCGTAGCCAATTAGTTTAGTTTAGTTTTTATTAACGTCGCACTAGAAGCAACACGAGGGCTATTGGCAACAGACCTCGTAATTTTGAACCAGAGTCAAGTGACGAGGACGACACCTGAGCTGGCACCTCCCTCTCCTAACATCCACACCACGCCAACGGGAGGACTTTGGGCCCCGAACAGATTTAACGTGCATCAGCCCCGGCTACACGGCGGGTTTTTGGCGGCCAAGAATCGAACCCGCGACTGAACGAAAACAGCCGGCCACGAGTCCACAACCTTGACTACTAGGCTACCGCGGCCCTGAGGTCCGTAGCCAATAGCCCTCGTATTGCTTCTAGTGCGACTTTAATGTAAACTAAACTAATATAAAACAAAAATATAAAAATTACGTATCCCAGAAGTTAAGAAACTTTCTCAGTGTTTGTACAGTAAATTGGTAACATACAGTTTTTGTAAGTGACGTCATCAATATGAAATACAAAAGACAATTTAACATCTCAGCGCTTGAATTCGAAATATCCAAAGCTGCCCAAATTACACCTAACGAGATGACCGAATTATGGAAATTAAAATCGAAAGAAAAGTCTATTGCCGATATTGAATCCATTCTGAATGGGTCGAAAATGAAGATTTTATCGAATAATATTAAAGGAGAAAAACACGAAGTGAAAAATCACACTGAAAGACCTCGAGTGACTAATAGAAGAATTCAAAAGTTAACGGCAAAAAATACGGCAAATTCACTCGAACTAATTCTCGAACTCTGGACTAGTGCGTCCGAAGTTGACCGGTCATTTTTTTTGTTGCGCCTTTACCAACTACACCAAGAGGGAAGTCTCTCTCGGTCTAGTAATTAAGGCATTTTAACTTGTGGCGGGGTTTTTGAAGAGAGTCGCTGCATACTCCCCCTCCAGTGTCATCGTGACGATACGAAGAGAAATATTGACACTTACAGGGAAGGTTGCTTTTCCAGCCATTCTTGCATTCGATATACATCTCCTACCTGTTGAATTGAGCTCTGCTTGGAGCAGTTTTTTATTTGACGTCATCGGCTGTCTCGAATTGCATGGCGGATCTCGTCGACACGTGTTCCGTAGCCGGGTAATCACTTGTTATAATTTATGTGCGATTGTCATAGACATACAGAGTCAGGTGTTGTACGTAGGGGCCATATGCAACCAGTATTTTAGGCTGTGCTACCATCTAACACATCGATCAATAACTTCCGAGTCTAAAATTGAAAACAACATTTTTTTTGCAAAATTTTTTTTTATTCATCAACATAACACCTTTTGTTAATCACCTTTTAGGGTGATACAATCGTTCCACCGCTTTTTTTCCTCTCCCCCCCCCCCCAATTTTTTTTTTTTCGCAAGAAATCTTTTTTGTTGCGAGTAAATAGCGATAAACAGCTTTCTGAATCATCGACTCGTTGCTGTTTTTGTTCCATCGAAAGCAATCGCGGCACCCACTAGGAAAAAACCTTTTTCACTTCACTTCAAAAAACCTTTTTCCTGGTCCGATCGACTTAAAATTTTGACACGTTTCAAGCAAAGGTTAGTACTCTAGAAAGACCTGGTTACTGGTTTACTACGAGCGCCATCTCTGGGTTAGTCTTTGGAGTTATTGATGTGTTAGTGTTCAAGTCCTGGGTTACAACTTCAGCGTTTCGTGGTTTTCTGATTTCGTTGAGGGGAGAGTTTCTAACTTTTGAGTTCTGGCGGCGTTTCGAACCCTGGACCAGTGGGTTCGAAGAAGGAAGCTGACCGTCGCTTTTTGTTGCACCTTTACCAACCAGGCTAAGAGAGACGTCTCTTTCGGGTTAGTTATTAAGGCATTTTAACTTCTGCCGTTGAGGTTGAGGAAAGCTACCGTGAGGCCTTCATGTGTCGAAGAATACTATTCTTAAAAGAATAAGAGTGTGAATCACACTGGTTTTACGGAAAAAATAAAAGACTGTGGCCTTAAAAATCGCAAAGATGGGAGTGGTCTTGCATTCGTATGTCCTATGTCGACAAATGGTGTGCGGTCAATTTCGATGATGAAGAAAAATGGAGCTTTGAAGATAGCTGAATTACTCCTCGGTATAATATGCGAAAGAAACCACGTTCTTTTTTTTTAGCGGAAACAATGCAGTGGTGGATTTATAACTTCGGCTTCATTTGCCTTCAATGGACATGTGTCTTCAGTAGTCTCCAAACAATAGAAGGCTATTATGTGTACATTAGAGAATGATTTGTTATTATCATTATTATTTTATAACAGCCAGTCCATAGTGGAAGTTTCACCAGGCCATGTGCCCTATGCAGAGAAATAATAGAGCATTCTCTCTCTCTGTATCTTTGTGTTGGATTGTTCAGCCTGTGAACAGTTTGGATCTTAATCTCTTGGGGAACATTCGGGAATTCAAGCTTACGTCGTAGAACTGAAGTTACAGAAGAAGTATGGTATAATCTCGACTGAGGCATCACTCCAAAATCAATTCTTTCAATGGAGATTCGTATTTTTGAGGTCACAAGAAGAAATGGCAGGTCTACTTCTTACTGAATCGTTCTTTAACTGATAACTGTTCTTTAAATTCCTCAATTGGTATTGGTTGTGCCTTGGCGACTGCGGCGAAATTTGGCGACTCCGAAGAATCAGTGACGTCATGAAGACGTTGCAAATGAGAAGCTAATCAAAATGGCGCGGATTCGATCGGAAGAATCGAAGGTAAACGTTAATGAATGTAAAAAACATAAGAACAACTTACAAATGTCTCCAATAATTGTTGTGTATTCATAGTAACAATTAATAAATAGGAATTATTCATAGTTCCTAGATATATGTTTTTAAATTGCTAATTCGTATTTATGAATAATTAGTGTTAAGAACTATTTTGAAATATTTTCTCATAAGTAAGAAGTGTTTATAAACAATTCTTGAATAAATAGGAATTTCTTATAAATAAATTTTATTTATAAACAATATTGTATGAAGGGGAATTGTTTATTAACAATTCTTATTCATAAACAAATGTTAATAAATATAAGAATCGTTTATTAGCAATTCTTATTTATAAACAATTGTCAATAAACAAAAAAAAATTATTAGCAATTCTTATTTATAAAAATTACTTATAAGCAATTCTTATTTATAAATAAGAAGTATTTATAAACAATTATTATTTATAAGCTATTATTTAAATAAAAATTGTTTATTAACAATGATTTAATAACAATTCTTATTTTATAATTAAGCCATAAAATTACATATTCCTTGTCATATTGCATAAGTAACTCATGACTTTACTTCATTTCACCTTTTCTTTCCAAATCACAATAAAACGTAAATTATATTTTTCCGACATTCTTCAATCTTTCGCAACAATCCACCAAATAGCAATTCTTGATCTCGCAAGAAAGTCACAAAGGGACACTTGATGCTGAACTTTAACGTATCTAAATTTTTGGATATTATTATTTCCTTTTTTATAACTAACAAATTACTGTCTATGGTTAACTATGATTTCTTACTGTTTGCTCACTGTTACAAACAAATGATGTCTGTGAAACAAAGGTGCACTTGGGTTCAGTGGCGTACCTAAGGGGGAGGGGCAAAAGGGACATATGCGACCCCAAGAATTTGTCGAAAATAGAAATATTTCAGAATAATTATTTTCTTATACAAAAAATAGATGCTCTAAAATTTAAAAAAAATCACTTTTTTTTCTCCTTATGCTTAAAGTTTTCATCAATAAGAGGAAAAATGATTCTAATCCAATTCCTGAGAAAAGAATAGAACAGTCTTTTGCTGTCTCCGAACGTTCTTCTGGTGTCTGCGCTTAAAGACGAAGGGGGGGAGGATGCATCCCTATTTGTAACTTGATGCAAATTATATCAATCCTTAACATTTTTAAATAGCAGAGAGAAGATTTTGGTGTAGCTTATTCTTTCGTTTTTACCCTGTGGCAATTCTAAATCTAAAGAAATTGCTTCTTACGTGGCGAAGACGATATGCAGCCCCTAAAGTTAATTTCTAGTTACGCCACTGTTTGGGTTAATAAGAATATCACTAATATGTACACCTATTTGCTATATTTTTTTTATATTTTCTATAATTTAGGGCACTGTGTATAGTCCACAAATAAATACATTTAAAAAAAATTGAACACTGAAAAAAAAAAAAAAAAAAAAACGATCTCGAAATCATTCTGAAAATGTCTAAATACCCTCTGTATTTTGACTTTTTTCGTATTTTGTTTGTGAAAAAAATGAAATTTATCCATTTTATTCAAAATGTAGTTACGCACATCATTCACCGAAATTTCGGTGAAAACAATGTAGAATTACCGGTAACAATTAGAGGCTAAAACTCGAAAACCGGCTGACCGATGTTGCAATCCTTTGTTGATTCCTTTCTTCCTAATATCCGCCTAAACGTGGCAGCCTAGTGGTCATGGAGTCGCGGCTGGCAGTTCTTGTCGAGTAGTGGGTTCGAGCTCTGATGCCACAAAAGATGGCCATGTAGCTGGGGCTGATGCATGTTAAATTTGTCGAGGTTTAAAGTCCTCCCGTTGGCATGATGTGAAAGTTTAGAGAAGGTTGTTCCAGTTCAGGTGTCGTCCTCGTCACTTGAAAGAGGTTCAAAATAACAAAATCCATCGCCATTTGCTCTCGTGTTGCTTTTAAGGCGGCGTTAGTAAAAGCCAACCAATCAACACGTCCCATGCGATTGAAGCATGAGGTCATGATAGACGAGTAGTTATGGTAATTAGTTAAAGTCCGGCGTGATTTCCGCCGAATCCTGAGTAGAATCTTTGTTGCCGTTGAGACCCACGGTGCAGCAGTCGGTGCTCAGTTTCTTCACGATGGAGAAGTTGGGAGAACCATTTCAAGTGACTTCACATGACCAAATTGTGAAACGACGAGATCCATCGCCAATAGTTCTTCCGAGAGCGACGGTAATAAAACAAACGAGCGAGTGAAACATGAAAATCATTTTTATGTTTCGAAGACGTACAAGTAGCCGTACAATTTAATCATCGCATCTTTCTCGCAACATATACGAGGCCGCAGTAGCCTAGTGGTCATGGCTGCGGACTTGCGGCTGGCGATTTTCATCGAGTAGAGGGTTCTAGCCTGTGGTGCAACTAAAAACCCGCCGTGTAGCCGAGGCTGATGAACGCTCTATCTGTCCAGGCTCAAACACCTCCCATTGGCGTGGAATGGAAGTTAGGAAAGGGAGGTGCCAGCTCAAGTGTCGTTTTCGTCCTCTGACCGAGGCCGACAATTTCGAGGTCTGTCGCCAACCCCCCTCGCGTTGCTTTTTAGTGCGAGATTAATAAATAATCACAATTCTCGCAACATATAATCAGCTGATATACAAACATAAAAATCTATTAATGTGAAAAAAAAAAATTAAGTATTGAACATTTATCACGGTGAGAACAGAAACCAGGAAAACATTTTTTAAAAAAAGAGGATTGATTTTGAGGATTCGTAATTATAAGATATTGATATACATTAACATAAATTAATTTTCAAAGTAAGGGGTTCATGTAAACATATTGACTGATTGGCTGGTTTTATGGGATAACAAAGCAACAAAAGGCTACTATCCCCATGTAAACATATGAAAATTTAAAAGGTATGTTTATGTTTCAAATGCTACAGGAGCGTTTACACAAATACAAACTTTATTGCTCCCCCCCCCCTCTATTTCTTTGTCATGCACTTTTTAATTGTTTGAAAGGTAAATGATGCGAGTAGAAATAAATCTGAGTGAGGAGTAATCCGTGGGGGTTGATCCCCCCCCCCCTTGCACACAAAAAAATTGGAAGCCTAAATCTCTATTTTTCTTTTTTATATATTTGAAGATTTTCCGTTGCAAGACATTCGCTATCTCGTGTAATTGTACGAAGAATCGAGGAATTTTCAATAACCTTTTAAATAACAATCCGTTCACATTTATAAATAAATCTAATTATATTGCAAGAGAGCATTCACTTCGAGAAAAAACGCTGTTAATGAATAATACTTTAGGTTTTCAATCAAGTCGTTTTTTGTCACGAGTGCATTTTTTTTTAAAAAAGTATACCTGTTTTAAATTGTATGTAGTTTTAGCTTTTTACAGCAATTTTTCTGCTAGTTTCTGTAATTGGAAAAAAAATTGTTATGTAAAAAACAAGTACATAAATTACTAGAAATCGGTTCATAACTGTTCTTTTAAATATCAAAAATAATTCTTTTTCATAGTATTATTTATTTTCCTCTGAATAATCAAAAGGAAGAAGTATAACTTATAAATTTTGAGAATTCCGATTTATTTTTATATGATAATTTTTCAAATGAATACAGTAATCAAATCTTTAAAAGCATTCGAGTTAAAAATTTGTCTTCGAGTAAAATTTCAAAATTTGAAATAGCGTGATAATTTGAATAGTTATTTGAAGAAAATGGTTTATTTGAGCATTAAAAAAAGTTACTTTTAGAAGTTTATAAATTTATGGTAAATATTTTACTGAAGTTGATTTGTATTAAACTATTTTCAAAAAATAATTATATCTAATTTATGGTCTAATACTTAAAAAATAATATATATATTAGAAACGCATCAATCATAAGACCTAATAATCTCTAAGGAACATACAATACAGATGCTAATCATGCCATTTCATTCTATGATAATATAAATTAAATTTATAAATCAGAAGAGTAAGGAAAACAAAATATCAACAGATCTTTTATAAAAATTTAACCTGAAATTCTTAAATTTTGGAGTTTTTCTTAAAAAAAAAACCTGAATAACTTAAACTTTATTTTGGTTAACCTTTTCGTGAATACTTTTTATGTTGTAACAAGTTTTAGACTGTTAAGCTGGGTTATTCTAGAATGATAGATCTACCTATCTCCATTAACAATATATATATATATATATATATATAAATAAATAAAAGTAAATAACCTTTTGGTGAAAAAATAGGAATATTATTGGAGGCTGTATGAATCAGAAGAAAATTTGGGCTGAAATGAGAGAAATTTCAAAAAAATTTCACTTTTGTTTTAATTATTATTATTATTATTTTGAAAAACATACTGAAATCGTATGTGTTTTCTCCGAAAACCTTAGCTTTCTCTTTAGAAGCAAAAACAAATTATTCTAACCACTGCAACCTTTTTTTGTACAGTTAAGAGATCTCGAGTAAAGGTGGGGGTGTTCGGACGTCAACGAGACTCACCTGTTGCCACCGTCTTGAGTCCCAGGAGTAGGAGAAGTGCGCGGAGAAGGACCCTTCTCTCCGTCAGCAACATCGCGGTTGTGAGTAAGAAGTGTCGAGTCGAACAGTGACAAAGAAAAAGGAAGGGGAGAGGACATCTGACGTCATCACTCGAGTGTCAATTTATCTCCCTCCCTTTTTTTGATTCCACTTTCTCTTTTCTTTCTTCGCTTTTTCGTTCTGTATACTTTTCATTTCTTTCCAGTCGAGAAAAGAAGAGTGGAGGAAGTATAGGTAGATGTTTTTATTTCTACGCGGGGAATATCGTTAATATGGAGTCAAAGGTGAGGGGTCTTTAGAGGTATGGATTACTCCAACACTATCACGAGAGAATCCTTCTTGTTTCTTAAGATACATGAAACGTCTTTGACAGGGTAGAAAGTGCTTATTTTACTTCACATTTAAGTAATACTTCCTTTTTAAAAAAGATTTAACAGCAATGGATTGTCTTAATTACTGTTTTATTGATGATTGGCGTCCCATTAAGAAGTTATAAGACAACTTTTGACGACGGAACTCGTAATTTAGAGCCTCGGTCAAGTGATGAGGACAACACTTTAGCAGACACTTCACACTCTAAATTTGTACACCAACTTGAGGACATTGAGCCCTGACAGAATAAATCCTTCATCCTCGCAACACAACTGGCCACAAGCTTCCCCCCATGACCACTGGTCAACCGCGGGCGCTGTTAACAGTGTGTCGTGCTGGGGGGTTCTGAAATTGATAAGAAATCTTTGTTTGTGATCTTATTCTGAACGTGGGGTACCTATTTTTCGTACAGCATTCTTCAACTCCTATCGAAGATTCTAGACTAAAATTTGTTTTTAATAATACGCATCTTAGAGCATGAATAAAATCTTTCCAAAACTGAAAATCATTCTGCCACACAAATAACATTGAATTGTGATTGCTTATTAGCGATGCATTGGTCAGTAACACCAGGGTCTCTGGCGACGGAGATCATCGTTTCGAACCTCGGTCAAGTGACGAAGATGGCACCTGAGTTGTCATCTGCCTCTCCAAGCTTCCACACCATGCCGATGGGAAGACTTGTGACTTTGACCAGATTTAACGTGCATCGGCCCTGGCTACACAGCGGGTATTTAATAGCACCACATTTCGAACCCACGACTCGACGAAAACAACGGTGACACGAGTCCGCGACCATGGCCACTAGGCTACCGCGGCCAAGGGTCGAAAATAGAGAAGGATCGCTAAGGGTAAACTGACGGCAGTAAACCCCTTCGGAAAGAAAAAGATCATTAGGGCTCCTCGGGGTCACGAAACTATCTAAAGAGGTCAAGCCCCTGAGGACTCGATGGAAGAAGGAGTTGCTCACTGTTGGGCTGGAACGAGATTTTGTCGTATCCCGTGATCTCGCAGAGGTCCTTCTCTAGTTCTTTGAAAAGCCTCTGATAGCCCTGCGCCTGCTCCACGGGAACGAAAGGATGCAGCTGCACAAGTTTCGGCCAGGAACACGGCTGCGAGGGGGGAAACAATCAAGTTCGTTATTTCGGTCGGTTCCTTCTTTCGTATTTCTGCTTGAAATATTCATTTTATTTTTTGAAGAAAAACTGAATATTTTTGAGTTTTTAGATAAAAAGAAATTAAGATTTGAAAAACAGTCTTTTTTGAAATGATATTTCATTTATAAAAACTATGAGAGGAAGTTAATCATTTAAAAAAAGTATTCCGAAATTCTTACGCACACTATTCTTTGATATTTGTACGAAGACAGTAAATAGAAATGAGATTGTCAGAGGATCAACTTTTTATTCTGTTCGGGAGATAACAACTACGAGCCTCCATATACATTTTTTACATCCACTATCATTCTTAAAAAAGTTATAAATAATCTTATTACCGAAAACTTGAAAACATAACTTTTTCACAATTTCGACCTTCAGTTAATAGTTTACGATGATCGAATAGTTTTAGAGACAATATTTTCATCGTCAAGAAATAATAGACAAAGCCAAACAACTAATTTCGGGGAGGGGACAACTCGTGTAAGATTCACGCACTCCTTTCGTTACCTCGTACCGCGGCCACGAAAAAATATTGAAGAAAACCGAAAAGGCGGAGGAATTGAACAGCACAAAAATGAGAACTCAAACAAATCGTTGCATCAAAGACGATAATAAATGAGAGAAAATGAATGGCGTCGGTCATTTGGACAGACGCGTTTGTCAAATGAATCAGATCTCTTGTAGCACCGGGAGAGTATTTTTCATTTCCTCTTCCAAATGGACACAATTAGAATTACTTCTCTTTCATTTAATTTCTTGTTCTTCTGACGCGAGCAGAGACGAAATCTTTTAATAAACTAAACGATATAACTGTCGTTCTACTTTACTTAAATTCTCGCAAATCGAAAGGTAAATTAGATGAAGATAGAATTGAAGTGAAGTGAATTAGATATAATGATATTGTCACGTAGATGTTGGATCGGGTTGAATCGGGGACACGCGATAGGTATCTGGATCACGTGATTTATTAACATGCTGAGCGCAGCTATACTTGGCTGAGAGCTCTCTCAGACTGAAAATACATAGGTTCATATATTACATATGAATATTCCAGAACACTGCGCTGAAAACGTAAAGAATTTTCTGTAAGGGCTTAGAAATAATAATAGAAAAAAATAGAACATTATTTTGCAAAATTTTAACGTGCAAACTTTAATGTTTTCAGCACTTAATTTCGAACCCGGTGCCTCACTTCTGCTTCATTGATGTTCGTATGCTTCTTGGCAATATATAAATCACATGCAATTGTGAAGGTGGTGAAGTATTATGGCGCAAGAGATAGAAGTGGCCATGCTGCGGCAAGCAAAGTAAGTGAGTGGGTAAAAAGTTAGTAAAATGTAAAACTGTGATCAAGGCATGTGAAAAAATAGAAAAAGGTGGTGGACAAGAAGGAAGGTCGAAAATCGAGAAGGATCGCTAGGGTATTCAGGGGACGCGTCGCTCGTGTTTACCAAAGATAGTAAACCCCACAGGAAAGAAAAATACCACAAAGGAGAATCATATGCAATGAATGCTCAAGGAAGGGAGATAGAGGTCAAGGACTTGCGGTTAGATAATAGTTACTGAGTTTGAAGTTATTCTGTGAGTTTTGTGGATTGAAGCGAGTTCCACAAACAGCGTTAATCCATTAATCTACGTGGTTACTGTCTAAGAAAGTTGTGAAATCAACAACGAGTGGATTGGTGAGAGATTTCTTATTTAAATCATAAATTAGGACTGTGGGTTAGGTTGAAATTCTAAGGAGAGCGACATTTTGCTTTAACAATAAATAATTTCGTTTGCTTAGCGACCCGTGTGGTGTGAAAGACTAGTTCCATTGTAGCTCGTACATGTCGTAAGAGGTGACTGAACCCAGTGTCTGGGGGGGGGGGGTATAGCCGACCTCTGGGGATTATATCAGGCTACCTCGGGAGACTTGCCTTCTTTAGGTAGGTACGGGCATCAGGACACCGAGGCACCCTACAGATCTTTTTCTTTCCCACGATGTTTACTGTTTTTGAAAAAAAAAAAAAAAAAGGGGTGACGTGTCCCCGCGTTACCACAGCGACCGTTCTCGATTTTCGATCCTCCTTCTTGTCAATCAAAATATTACCTTTCTTCTATTTTCCCGTGTCTAAATCACAGTTTTACACTTTTCTGGCTTTGCTCTCGCGCACTGACTTTGTTTGGCGCAGCATGGCCACATCTGGCTTTTGAGCCGTTACAAATCAATCACTCGTTCACAGGAATCCCTCATCCATTGAATTCGTCGTAACAATCATCAATCACTCATTCACACGTCTAGAACACACTTACTCCTTGTTCGGCGCAGCATGGTCATATCTGGCTCTTGCGCCATAAGACTTCACCATCACTACCACCACCTTCGTTTGTTCAGTCTTGTGTGGTATCAATAAGAATATGTCACTTTGAATTGAGATTGGCTCAAGATCCGAATTCTGACGGACAAACGATACGAATGGAAATTACTTGTCTGAACAACCCCATCTGTTGTTTGCAAGTTTTGAACTCCCATCGTGTTGATTCAGATTCAACAACTGCAGAACGGATCAGAAAAACACAATTTTTCCCGAAGTCGGAATTACATTCCTCAACAATATTATTTTATACTCGTTATATCCCCACACTTTTCTCATTTGGGTACTGAAACTATCAAATTATATCGTTTTGCTACATCTAAATTGTCCGACTTTTCCTCCCAGAATAATTTAATTTCATACATCCCTTTTCTAAAATTTAGATTACTTTCGAAATTAGAAATGAGTTCTTCAAATTTTGAACGTTCAGGGTGTCATTAATCTCCACGACGTCTAACTACCAAATATGTTTAAAGTTTTCAATGAATATCGAACACCGTTCAGAGTGTAAAAGCTGAAATGAACTGTTTATACTCCACTTCAGACGCGGGGATGTGACCATTTTACCGAAAAACAAAGATTTATTCATTCTTTGCTTTTCACCCGAATGTCATTGCCAAAAATACTTAGCTCCAATAAGAAGAGATATTTCATTTTGAAATGTTTCATTTATATCAGATAGCTCAGTGAAATTTATCTTTGACCAACCCTTTTGATTTATTTGTTGGTACTTAAACTGTCGAATGCCGAATTGATGCCAGTTAGCAGAGTCTTGATCGCAATTCTCTTCTCAGGGTCACGTGAATAGCAAATGATTCTACAGCCTCATACATTTTGTGGATGGGTTCATTTTTGGCTAACAGATTTTCTTGCCTAATAATGGGTAATTTCTCAGTCGGAAGTAAAGGAGGGGTGAAAACAAAACTTCCGCAAATTAATTCACTGTGTCTGCGTTAGGAGATTTTATGTAAATTTTTTTGTTCGCGTTAGATAGAATAGATAGATAGAATAGAATAGAATAGATATCACTGACTGACTGACTCATCACGAGATCTCAAAGACTATACAACCGATTGATTTGAAATTTACTACAGTTACTCATTTTGCGATGTAGGCGCTCACTAAGAACGGATTTTACGGAAGTCTTATCCAAAATGTAATTTTCATCCCTTAATCTCCTCTTATGCATCGGTTATGTGATTTCTGGCGACTTTATCGCCGAAAATGATAGGACCGACGCCAAACGGAATAATTTTTTTTTATATGTATACTGTGTATTGTCACCATTGAAATTTACTTGGTGAGATTTGCGCGTGCGAAATGGAAAAATACCAAATAATTTTATACTGAAGCGCTGATGGAGGATTGGCAAGATTTTGGTGAAGGGGATCTTTATGTGAAATTTCGTGCATGTCGAAAATAGGAAACGTACAGATTTAGCAATAGAAATAAATGAGTTTGGAATAAATTGAGTTTCTGAATTTGGAATGTAGTTCAGCTCCAAAACTTAGAGGGATTTTGAAAAATACTAAAATGGCGACTTTTTACGGAGTAGCACACACGCAAGACAACCTTCGTTTACTGGAGGACTTCGATACATGCATGAACGAACTCAAAACGCTATGACATACGTAAGACATTTTGGACGTCCCGACTTGCAAGACTTATTTTTTTTAAGATTGCAGTCACTTGCAATCCTAAATGGTCAGAAATCAAAGATCTCTTGAGGCAAGGACAAAAATCTTATGATAGACACGATGTCGTCATTGCGTATTGGAGAACAATATTCACTAAGCCAAAATAGGGAGAGCAGTTAATTCAAATACACATTTATTTACAGTCTCTACGCGCCAATCACTCATAAACAAATAATTATACTATTTACAAACTATACAAGGCTTCCACATAGCCCATATTACGATTTTACCCGCTTTTGAGGTCAGGAGAAATTACATCTAATACAAGAAAAACCCGCCTTACGCGGTCAAGATCCAAGAGCTCTCTGAAAATATTACCCATGAACCCGTGCGCTCTCACTTACACGAGACAAGGCGCCTCCTGGCGGTATCTGAATAATTTATTTCCAACATTGCGAGGTTTTTTTCATTTGAAAGTTAAGCACATGATGAATCTTCTGACAAAAGGTTGCATCTTTGCCAATACTAGGTGTAACATGTATACGGTGGAATGAATTTTATCCATATTATATATATGGGGTGACTTTTTACTAAAACATTTTATTTTTCTCATATACTTGAAAGTCGTGGATAACAATTATTACAGACAATCAATTTCTTCAAATTTTAAATTTAGATTATCATTATCGTTTAAAAATTGAAAATTTTCTTGATATTTTACGTATAGGTTCCAAAATTGTTGTCTGCCCAGCGGAGTGGGAGGGTATCAGCTAGGATATATATATATATATCCTTAGAAAGGCACAAATAACAAAAACCATTTTTTTTCCTGAGCGCTGAAACTTTACATTGTTCGATCGATAAGGGACAGGAATTAGAATCACGATCATTTTCCGTCTTTACACAAAATATAAATTTTATTCACATCAACGACAAATGCTGAAGTGCGTGGAATATGTTCGAATTAAATTTATAGTATCTACAACAATCACCCTTGTTTTTTTTAATTTTTCCATATTTTAGGATGAACTTCTCTAAAGAATTAAATTTAGTTTTTTCTCCCGCATCAGATTCCCTGAAATTAAATTCTCTAATTAAGAGCTCAATTCGTTCACTGTACCGAATTTCAACTTTTAAGAATTCTAATTACTCGGATATTTCGCTTTTATCTTTCGCATGAGCTTTGCTAAGTAACTCTTCGGATAAATCTCCAGAAATTACGTTAAGGATGCAAACAACTATAGCTATTTGGGTTTATTTCGTTATTTTCTAATTCCTCGAACATGTGTTTCGATTTTTGAATACAGTCTACGGAATGATATATGATTTTTGCACAAAATTTATATTCTGAACGCCACTTTTGATCCGTCGTTTAGCCGAGGCTGATGCACGTTAAATCTATCGAGGTTCGAAGTCCTCCCGTCGGCGTGGTGTGGCAATTAGAAGAGGAGGTGCTAGCTCCGGTGTCGTCCTCGTCACTTGACCGAGGTTCAAAATGACGAGGTTCGTCGCCAAAAGCCCTCGAGTTGCTTTTGGTAAAACCAAACCAACTGATTTTTTTTTCCAGAAATTTTGACAAGTGCGCATTTTTGTAAACCAAATCTTTCTTTTAGTATTTTTAATGCACCTTTATACTTTCAAAGCTCAAAGCTGAACCTCGTATTGCTACTTCCGCTTCATTTGTTAGATGCGAACGATTTGAAATAATTCATGTTTTCAACATTACTAAAATTCGAATTTTTTTGGATAGCTTCTTCAAATTTAGAGTAAAAGTCTTAGTAACTAAGAAATATAGATATATAACTAAGAAAGTAAATTATAGAAAGTATATTCATAGATATATAACTAAGAAAGTAAACTTTCTTAGTTATATATCTGTGAAACTGAAGCAATCGCGAGAGAGGAAGTTTTCCGATGATCATTTCTGTTCTCAAAAACATTCTTTTTTTTTTAAAAAATTAGTTAGTTCTTCACTTTTTATTATTTATTTTTACGTATTTTCTAATAATGTTGTCTTTGTGAATGTGTCTGATGTTTCTCAATTTCTCTTCCCATTTCTTCAAGTTAAAACCTTCTTCTTAAAAATCCTGTACCCATTTCTGGAATGTTATAATGTGTAGAATTAGATTATTTTATCGTACTCTCAGCTATTCTATTTAATTCATTTTTTTTCCTGTTCTTTTATTTAACAGAAGCTTTAACCATGGCCTTACGTCCCTACGAAATTTCTGTGTACCTGTAAGAGAACTTCAACATCTTAAGTTTTCATAGCTGTCTCTCCATGAGAAATTTGCAATTTAGAAAAGAGATTGTTCAACACCTCATATTTTAATATTTCAGCCAGACATAAGCAACAAGAAATAATTTGTAGCTTTTTTTCTAAATGGCTGCAGTCGCGGCCTACAGGTGGCGGTTTTCATTGAATCGCGGTTTGGAGCCTTCATGTCACTAAAGACCCACAGTGTAGCCGGGATTGATGCCCGTTCAATTTGTCGAAGCCCAAGGTCCCCCCGATGATGTGGTGTGGAAGTTTGGAGAGGGAGTGCCAGCTGCAGTGTTGTCCTCGTCACTTGAGTGAGGTTCAAAATAACGAAGTTTTGTTTTTTCTTCACGGGGGAAGATGGTATGATATGTTTTTTGCTTCAAGCCGATTTTTAACTCACTTTTTATGCCTTTTCAAGAACCTTTATCTCTAGAAGTAAAGCATTAATGAGTAATAAACGTGAATAAATCTTATTTCTTAATTTTATTGGTTTATGTTTTTCCTAAATTTTTCATTTTTTGTATTCCTGTTTGTAATATTAATACACGTGGAGTATTTGGTTGGAAAATTCGGTTTTTTCCTCTAAAGATTTTTTTTTTTTTGTTACTAAAGATTTTTTGGCTTTTTGTATGTTTTTCTTTTTATTTTTTGGTGTTAAAGTTTCATTTATTTCTCAATTTATATTTTTTTTGTTATTATAATAATTTTTTAAATAATATATATATATATATATATATATATTATATATATATATATATATAATATATAATGATATATATATATATATATATATATCATATATGTTATTAGTTACATATAATCATATATATACTATACATTGAGCTCTGAAAGCCAAACCAAACACTTAATTTTAAACGGTAAAGCAAAAAAAAAAAAAAAAAAAAACAGTATGCACTGAAAATTATGTAGATTTTATTTACTCTGCATTTGTTTACACAGTCTAAAAGTTATACGTGTCAGTATACAGTTAACAGTAAAAGTATGCAGTCTAAAAGTTACGTGTAAAAGTTATGAGAAACCTTTTTCACTGGGGAGTCGTTGCAATTTGAAAATATTTTCCAGTTCGAGTCCTGTTCCTTAATATTGGATAAAATATTTTTAACGTTAGTAACAATTTTTTAAACGAGAGTCTTAATTGTTTGCTTACGTGATCATGCTGCTTAGGAAATGTTTTAAATATGTGTTGATGACAAAATACACAACAGAGAAAACAATTTATATTAAATACTTTTAAGTTTTTCACCCTTCCATCGTCATATCGTATTTGCTACTCCGTTTAAGTCTTTATATTCTCATTCTGATTCTTATTAAATTAAATCTAGTTAAAAGATGACAGTTGTAAATGAAACAGGATTAATTACGTCTCCGTGTTCTTTCTTTCTTTTCGTAGAACTGAAGGCGGGGACAGCATTACCAACACAATGAAGACGTTCTATCAATTTAAATGGCTTGTGAAAAGAAGCAAGTGTCCGGGAATGAAGAAAGAAAAAAAGTTCTGAATTCAAGCAATGTGGCGGCTGTAACACTTTGAATCACGTGGCGTCATCTGTTGGAAGTAAAGAAAGTATTTAAAAAGAATACATTAAATGTCTTTCTATTAATTTTCGAATACACCACTATTTTGTAGCCGCTACGAATGAAAACCCATCTTATTTGCAATTTTCAAAAACAGTAATGAAAGGTCCTAAAGTTTTACGAGTTACTTTAATCAAAATATACATGTTCTCATTTGATTTGTTATGAATAAATGAAATTGTAATATTTTTACCAGATTTTTCAAGCATCTCTGCATGAATGGTAAACAAAGTTTTCAGCTAATTATTTTGTTATTTTTTCAAGATTATCGTACTTTGTAATATGAACTAAATTTTATTTTACTACCTACCTAATTTGCGAAACTAAATATTACGTATTATCGTTTGCAGTTGAATTACATACATGTTCAAATGTAAATATTTATGGAATTATATTACATTTCGTTTTCTAACTGCTTCAAAAATTCTAATTTCAGCTTTCCAGTTACGGGTGTAAGTCCCGTCAAAAAAAAAAAAAAAAAAAAAAAAAACTGCGTTTTTACTCGAGTTAATTTTCGAATAGCATAAAATAAGGTTATTAATCCCGTCAATACAATAAAACAATAATAACACTTCCCGCCATTTTGATTTCGTGGACGTAGTATTAATCCTATGGAATCTCTTCTTTAATACTCAAATCTAAACTATTTTATTTATTTGAATATAAAAAGTGAATCCAAAACAGCCCTAAATGATGGGGTCGCCATTTCATTTTCTCCCCAATTTCGAACATGTTTGAAATATTTTTTAAAGATCGGAACTCACAAATCGGTCGTCGCGGGCTCAGAAATAATAATTTTTTATGTTTATTTTGCGGCTACTCTCTTCAACAACGAGGCAAGAAGTCGTCACGAGCACTGCAAAATAAGTTTTTTGAGTAGAAGTCCGAGTTTTCTTCCGACCTAAAGACTGAGGGTTCCAATCGCCTCTCTCGTTGAAGGCCGTCCGACTTCTCCCAGAAAAATATTCCCCAAAGTAGAAAAGAAAAACACTTGCCACCGAAGTGATGACCTAGCAGAGCATTAGAGGGCAGCACAACCTAGAACTACGGACCGAATGTACCCCCTCTCGAACAGAAACATTTGCTTCAGTGAGTCTATCTGAGACACCCACAGATAAATCTGAAATAGTGATGTACCGACTACTGCGTACGCGTCAAATAAATCCGCCATCTAAACCAGAGGCACCCGATGACGTCAAAGGAGATTGTCTAATGTAAAACTCAACAGAGAAGGGATGTATATCCTTTGCAGTAATGGCTGGAAAAACAAACTTCTGCGAAAAATATCGTTCAGGAAATTCTTCATACATCACAATGATGCTGGATGGGATTATGTGTCAGCTCTCTTTTCAACAACAACGACATAATTTTAAATACTTTAATAATTAACACAAAGGGGATTGGATTTTGGCTTATTTGTCTCGAGTACGAATTTTCTTCGGACCAACATATCGAGGGTTCGAATCGTCGCTCAAGAGATCAGCTAACCAATCTGCCACAAGATAGAAAAACTGTCCCCCCAAAGTGTGTGGAAAACTCCATATTTTTCTACATTTTCTGTCCGTGTTGAAAATGATTGCAGCGACTGCTCATACCACACGTCGCGGACATTAAAATCACGGGATTTTCGAAAATCGTTAATTAAAAATTGTTACAGTTTAAATTTTAATTCTCACACAAGAAGTATATTTTAGATCGGGAGAATTAAAAGATAAACAAGAATTAAAATCTCTGCTTGTTTATTTGTGTGTTTTAATTTATGAGAGTTTAAAGTGTGTTCAATATGTGATACTTTCTTTAAGGCTCCCGTCTGCTGGCCATTTTGATTTCGTGAATGCAATGTTGATCCCGTGGAATTTCTTCTACCGTCCACAAGTCTTTGCTATTTGATCTATTTGAATGCAAAAACGTGCAGCCGAAAGAGCCAAAAATTAGTGAAGGATTCGGCGGAATTATATTTTCTCCCCGATTTTTTGAAAATATTTTAGAATCTTTTTTAGACCCATAAACTAATCATTAGAATAGGAGTAAAAATATTTTGAAAAATCTGTAGAAAAATGCATTTCTACACAAACTTTCATTATTTCTTACTCTTTCTGATGCACTTTATTGCATTCAAATAGATCGAATAGTAAAGGTTTGAGGGCGGTAGTAGACATTCCATCGGAATAACATTATGTTCAACAAAATCAAAATGGCCGGTAGACGGGAGCCTTAAGATTCACAATATTTTGAGTTAGATTGCATTTCGAATTTGTTATGAAACGTGTTTTTATGACAGAATCGTAACTAGGTTAAGAAAACACTTTAAACTCATAAAAAAATTAATAAAGCTCTTCTGAGCGTTTTTAAGTAGAACACAAGAAAATATTTCTATTGTTTTGAACTTTATAAAACAACAATCGTTTATATTTTTCGTTAGATTCGAGGCGATTGGGAGTGCAACCGCTCCCTAGACTTTTACAGTGACTGTTGTAGCCTAGTGGTCATTGTAGCAAACTCGAACTCCGTCGAGTCATGGATTCGAGTCCTCATGCCACCAAGGATTCGCTGTGTAGCGTGTCTAATACACCCTAAATATGTCGAGGCTCCATGTCTTCCCGTTGGCGTAGAATGGAAGTTTGATAGGGAGGTTCCAGCTTAGCGTCGTCACCTGATCGAGGTTCAAAATGACGACTTTCAGCGACAGAAGTCCTAGTATAACTTTTGTGTGCGATGTTCATAAATAGTAAATCAATCAACTTAGACTGTTATAGAAGGTGGAAAATAAGTCGACGCATTAAAAATGCATCATTTTGTTAACGGTATCACCAAAAATCACAGCTCTAACTAAAATTTCACTGAATGGATTAAATTTTAAATATAAATATGAGTTCACGGTTTATGAAACAAAACGTGCATCTAATTATACTATCTAACTTATGGCAAATAAGAATATCAGTCAGTTCTTTCACAAGTACATTGGAAAAATTTTTATTAAATCGTCAATATCTAGCGAATTAAACTGGTCTTCAAAATCATAGCAATATACTGAGTAAGTCTCTGTAGCATAAATGCATTTAACAATTTTATAACAATTTTTAATATCACCTGTCTCAGCCATCAACATTTTTCTGTAAACATTTTGTAAAATTTAACCTTCTTTAGTTATGTAAATATTAAAACAAGTTACTCTAAATCCAATAGTTACTTTATGAAATTTAGGAGTTAAAAAAATAAGAAGAAATGTAACATTAATATTACAACCTATTTCCTTATGCAAAGATTTAACCCTACTAGAAATTTCTCCCATTAGTAATATTATTAAAAGAATCAATAAAAATATATTTATTCGTCAAAGTTTTATATAATATTTTGCATACGATGGCATAATTTTTCTAAGGACTTTATCAACATAACAAAAATGAATTTATCCTAGAGGTTTTTTTTATTGAACTTTACCAACATCTAAAATTAGTGTTCTCTTTAGTTTTAAAGTTCATATGTTTAATCTCATCATTTATTTAGTTTTTATATGCTTAAAAGGCTTCAAATGATGAAATATATTTAATAGCCTAATCAGTTAAGAATCAATCAACTTCGTTAATTTTTTTTCTTGATCTACACATTGGTAGAAATAATAAGTCTAAAACTTCTCTCTGTATTTTTATTCATACTATTTACCAGCACCCACTCCCCCCACTCCAAATATATATATATGGGAGGATGTGTAATATTTAATAGGTGAGTAAAAACGACATTCTAGTTCTACATAAGTCCTGGCTAAAATAACCAAATCACTTCCGGATAAGGTCTGTTTATTGCTATTGAATCAGAGATTGGCATGATGATGAACGCCATTAGATTCCGGAAGTTACAGTATACGCATCTGAGGAGACCAGAAGCAAAGTTTTTACCCTAGTGGGCGAAGTGAAAGAGATAAATTTATATGCTGGAATTTAAACAAAAAAATGCACTTGGAATTGGATGGATCGATTGCTAGGAATCTCAGCGGCAGATAAACAGTCTTTTAGGGATTATTTCTTCAGGTCCGAACCCGTGGGAAAAGCTGATTGTGCAGATTTTGAGCGCGTGATTGCATAAATTAAAAGCTTAAGTGGAATGTTTATCAGGAAATGAGAATGAACTCTTTACCGTGAGTTAAAGAATAGGAGAAAAGAAATAAATTAAATTACGTTTAAGAGAGTAAAACATTACACACACATACACACACACACATATATATATATAAGTGTGTGTGTAATTCTCCATTTTGTATTTTCCAAAAACGTTTCTAATTTCTCTCTCTCTCTCTCTCTCTCTCTCTCTCTCTCTATATATATATATATATATATATATATATATATATATATATATATATAAACATAAACTTTATTAGTGGTCGTACTGAGATTTCCTTACCCCGTATTTTTTAACGCAATCCATTTACTGCATTACGTGTGTTTTGGAAATCATTCACCCATTAGATAACAGAATGTGCGTCAGCGAGAGATAAAATTTTAAAAATTGTCAAATCTACCGAATTCGATGACATCTCCTCATATTCGCATTTCTTAATCGGTGATAAATTGCGCGTTATCTTAAGGAGACACGGGACGCACATTTGTGAACAAGATTACAGGGAAAAGTGCCGAAAGCGGGTGACTAGCATTCAATGCAAAAATTTTTTCAAATCGGACTATTTTCCAATCACGTAGATTTTTTTTTTTTTTTTTTTTTTTTTTTTTTTTTTTTGTCGTTTCAAATCAACTTCTCTTCGTTTCGATTTCCTTCAATTTTCTCAAAATAAGTTTGTTTTGTATTTGAAGCTTCTTCTCGGAGTTCAATCTTTACGTTGCAGCGACTCTCTTCTACAACAGCGCCAGAAGTTAAAATTCATTACTTAACTAGCCAGAAGAGACGTCTTTTTAGCCTAGTTGGTTAAGGCAAGACAAAAAGTGACTGGTCAACTTTTCTTCTGATTTACTGGTCCAGGGTTCGAAACAGCAGCGGCACACAAGGCTAATTGGCATAATACATGGAATTACGCATGTATTTTTGGCCATTTCATAATTTGTGTGACAATTTAATGACTGAAAAATGTTATATAAAAATATCGCACAATTCAATTTATATCTTCTCTATCAAGTACACTGAGTCACAAAAGCAAGTATGCGCAATAATAGTGTTGATGTTTTTTCAAAGAATAAGAGATACATAATCGTATTACATTCAAAATTTAAATGTGTTTAAAAATTGGCTAATTTAAATTTAATTTTAACACGAAAAATATATCGCAAAAATACAACCATTTAATTTGCAAAAATATTTTAACTTAAAATTAAGATGTAATTCATGTCACAAAAATAAGTATGCAGACAAAACAGGAAAAGAGAAAAAAGATAATTTTTACAAGTTTCTCTTACTTAAACTGAAAGTTAGTAATTAGCAATGACTTTTAACGCTGCTTTTTATCTTCATAACATTAAGTTCTCCAAATTCAGGGTCAAAGAAGATTGTATTTTCTGCCACTTCACCAAAAGTACTCTTTCGGGAATATTTTTCTTTTTATCTCTTGCTTCCTAATTTTTCTATCAAGGTAATCCCGCAAGAGATCAGTGGGATTAATATCGGGGAATTGAGGGGTGTTTTCGAGCTGTTTTTGAAAATTCTAGAGCAGCCATTCTTGTACAGTTCGAGCAGTAAGTTTTGGATTATTATCTCGCTATGACGTAGATCATCTTTTAAAATGTTCGGATAACTTAAGTGATTCCATCTATTATTACTAAATTACCTACAACTGCCGCTGGCATGCAACCCCAAACCATAATTGAATCCCCACCAAGTTTAACAGTTCCTCTCCTGTTCTCTGGTTCGAGCCCCGCATTTGATTTTCTTCCACCCTTTTTGGTGTCCATCTGATCCATAGATGTCGAATTTACTCTCATCTAAAAAAAAAAAAATCTCTTTTGCGAAGATAAGTCTATTTTTGCGATTAACTTTGCTTACGAAAGTTTTTTCTTCACATGTTCCGACCATGGTGTCCTACCTTACGTAGCACATGGTCTCAGGATTGCAAGATTTATTTAAATGGTTTTCTAATTCAGATTTTAATTTTAGATTTCTAATATTTGGATTTTCCTAAATTTTTCTAATAATATCCCGACTTTCTTTATCAGTGAATATGAGTGGTTGACTCCTTGTTTCTAGTACCAGTCCGAAATTTTTCAATAACTTTTTGCACTGAAGCAGGACTTTTCCCGATGAACTTAGAGATTTCCCGTTGAGACTTGCTCTCCTTCTGCAGCTTTGCAATTAAATCTTTCGGATCTTATGATAGGTCCTTTCCTTGTGGAGCCATTAGTAAATTATATAACTATTTTGCGTCTAATACAGAAAAATGTAGAAAAACACTAGAACTATCCGTAACATATAACATAATCATAAAGAAGACTTTTAAATGACTTACAACCTTTAAATTTTTTCAGATTGCATAGATACTTATGTGATGCAAGTTTATACTGGTAGGTAAGAAAATGATCTTTAAAGTTATAAATAAATTAAGACAAAGTTCTTTTTCTCTTTTCTTGAAGTGTAATTCGCTATCAATTAGGTATATTCTCCAAATATATATATATATATATCTTGTATTTATTTTAAAAATTTGAACTTTTTGACTGGAAACATTAGGTGCATACGTGCTTTTGTGACTAAGGATATATAAGAATTAAATGCTCTATTCTACGTTCAAACAGGAGTAGAAATTATATGTAAAAGTTGGTGTAAATTTTCAGTCAAAATGAACAATATCAACGTCCGTGGAAAAAAAAAATTAATAAACTAAAAAGTCCATATTTTTTTAAGGAATTCGTATAAAACATTTCATGTCTCATACCTACACAAATTAAAGATATTTATGCTTAAATTTTCAAAGATCGAACACGAAGATACAGTATTTAAGCTCTTTTATTAAACTAACTCCTCTTTAAATTACTTCTATATATGCACTATGTGCTCAAAAGTACGTACTTGTATGTTTTGCTTCTCCCACAGATAAATTCAAAATTAGTCTGATTCGGGTCATAGTTTGCTGCACTTAGAACTGCTATTTTTTTTGGGGAAGGTTGTCCACTAATTTTTGTAATGTTGCTGCTGCAGCAGGAATTAAGCACCCTTCTTGCAGTTGAACATTAATCAGATCCATCACCGATTTGTGGCGTTGTTGTCTGGATCGCTGTGGACGTTCCAATAGATTCCACATCTTTTCTGTGGGATTCATATCTGAATTTTAAATAGGTCATCCCATCCCCGAACATCCATGTCAACAAATCACCTCTTCACAGGCCGATAAGCAAAAATTGAGGTAAGGTTAATTTCCTCTGCTATATATAGATAATTACTTTTAACTATATTTAATTTTACAGGCTTGTGTCATCCGTACGACATCACCGAATGCGTCTGTATTCCCGGAAAGCTCCTACTCGAGTTCCTGGCCTTACAAACATGCCAAAAATGTAACAAAATAATACTCTATCCACGGCCGCGATCTCAATGTGATCCTCACTCTGTAGGTTCCCTCATTGGCTCTTGTGGAATTTGGGGAGCTACACGCGACACGCGATGAATTTTCAAAGACATCAGGAATGAACCCCAGAGTCGATAGGAACACCCCCCCCGCGAGTTCTCGACCATGACCACTAGGGTACTGCAACCACACACAACAGCTGAAAGTTAAATGGAACTGAACCTCATAATCATTACATAGTGTGCATCGTATGACGTCAACTCAGGGTCTTGCATGCTGCTGTAGTATCCGAGTGGCAACCATGGTCACGAGCTCGCAGCCGTCGTTTTTCTTCGGGTCATAGGTTCGAGTCCTGACGCTACTCAAGACCCACCTTGTAGCGGGATTGATGAAAAGTTGAATAAGCTGGGTCTCCCTCACTTTGGGTATAATTCAGTAGATTGGGGTGCCGACTCAGGTCTCCACCTCGTCCGTCACCAATAGCATTCGAGTAACGCATGTGTACGGGATTCCTTGTAAATACATCTCCCCAAGTATCCTTCGTGCATAGGACATTGTGACAACCGAGCTCTTAAATTCAGGTGGGAAAAAGTCTGCTCGTAAATTGTCCTGTATCAACAGTAGCAAAATTATAATGATTAAAAGTCCCTTATTAATTATTTGTTTATTAATTGTTCGCACTCAGAAGCAAAAGCTCTAGCGACGGACCTCGTAATTTTGAAACTTTGTGCCCTGTCGAAGTCAGTACTTGAGCTGACATCCCGATTTCTTCACTTCCACACCATTCTAGAACTCGACATATTTAACATGCATCGGCCCCTTTACACGATGTATCTTGAGTCGCGGTTTTAAAATCCATGAAATGGAATGTGATTGAAAATGGCGTAAAGTTAATCTGCATAAGAATCAAATATGAAAAATCCAAGTGGAAATCTCATTCTATGTTTC
The DNA here is from genome assembly GCA_019974015.1 of Nephila pilipes. Taxonomy (NCBI): domain Eukaryota; kingdom Metazoa; phylum Arthropoda; class Arachnida; order Araneae; family Nephilidae; genus Nephila; species Nephila pilipes. Next base: position 121,763 of record BMAW01058087.1, on the reverse strand, counting down.
GTTTACAAACAAGTCAGCACGGCATTGGCGCAGATTATTACTGCGGTTTGGGCTTATAAATAAGAAATGAGGTTTGATTGAAAGAGTGGGACTTAAAAGCAACACAATGATTAAAGGTGACGAATTTCGTCGTTTTGAACCTTGGTCAATTTACGAGGACAACATTTTGACACAAAGAGCTGCCCCCCACCACTCTCCTCGAAAAGACTCGGATCTTTGACAGATTTAAGGTGCATCAGCCCGTCTACACGGTGGGTCTTTGACGGCCGAGGTTCGAACCCGGGACTGAACGGAAATCGCCGGCTGCGATATCGCGGTTACTAAGTCTAACAGTGGCCCCGGTAGCCTAGTGGCCATGATTTTGGATTCGTGGCCGACGGTTTCCGTTCTGTCCCGGGTTCGAGCCTCTGCCGCCAAAGACCCGCCGTGTAGACGGGCTGATGCACCTTAAATCTGTCGGGGCCCAAAGTCCTCCCGTTGGTGTGGTATGGAAGTTAAGAGGGGGGGTGTCAGCTTAGGTGTCGTCCTCGTCACTTAACCGTGGCTCAAAACTAAAACCAAGTCTAATAAAAAATGAGAAAATAAACGTTATAAGTACTTTCAGACCTTTTAAAGGAATCGGATTTCCTAATTTGTATCTAATCTCTCCCTTTGTGTCTGGCTATAAAGGGAGCTTTAAAAATACACCTTATTTTTGAACTCGAACACCCCGAAACAGCCGAAAAAGAGCGAAATGCTTGACAGAACAACTGGAAATGCTTTAAACAACATTCCAAACTGATACGAAGAGAGCATTCGAAATAAGAACTCGACCGCCGCAGCGACACAATCAGTTTCTTTATCTGTCTTGCTCTTGGCCGATATCTCGATCCGCTGAACTCGAGTGAGAAAGAGTCACAGATTCGATCATGTTCCGACTTCTGCTGACGGTGGGTTGCAGGGGCCCTTCGGGGCACAGGGCCATGTCCAATGCGGTCAAGGGCCTCCTCCCCGTCCACGACGAGTTTATCAGCCGGCACATAGGCCCCAGTGAGGCCGATCAAAAAGTCATGCTGAAAGAACTAGGATTCAAGGTAAGGGAATTATGTAAATTTTTTGTATGAATAAGTTTTATTTCCTATTGTACCACGCTCTATCGAGGTTTTAGTCTGCTAGGTGCCTCGATTTTGAGAATATCATTCTTCAAATTTTTCACATTTTGGGTATTGCACACAGTAGATTACATTAACAAATTTTCCGAAGAGTGGAAAAAATATTATGATTTAAAAAGAAATGCCCAGCACACACACTGGAAGTATTTGTGCCTTCCAATAAATGACCCAATGGTAAGATATCATTGGCAATATTCCCCTTTGAGCGTGTCAAGAAAGACGTCAAGACCAAACACTTTGACGGTCCGAGACAAAAATGGCGGCCGATCTATTAGAAAATTTAACGTTTTTATTTGAGATTATTTCAGCCGGGCTAGACCTTTAACATGAATTTTGTTTTAAAAATGATGGAAAATAAAAGTAACTTTGTTTTCAATCGGTCAAATGATTCTAGAGTTGACAAAAATATTCCTCTGCAAGTAATATTAAGCCTGTAAATGATATACCTTAATATTTTTTAATGAAATGAAGCAATGAGCTGTTTTTAAAACCCCATATAAATCAATATCAAAATATGTCGCGTAGATGGGAGTGTTACTGACTTATATATTATTGTGTGCAGAGATGAGATGTTTCGAAAGGTATTTTCTTTTTTCAAGCAAGATGAGGAAACCAAAAATTTTACATAAATATTATTCCACATAAAATAATTTTATAAATTATTAAAATAAGTCAATTATTAAAATATAATAATTGACTTATTTTAATATACTTTAATAATTGACTTATTTTAAAAGTATATTAAAATAAGTCAATTACTAAAGTAATAAAATAATTAGACGTATTTTAAAAGAAAGGACGAAAGAGTAATACAAATATCGGACAATTTATAGCTTTCTTGGGAAAAAAACTAAATTGAAAGTCTATATTTCACTCGAATATTTGTAATAATCAAATATAAATTTAAAGAGAGGCAATTTGTTTTTGATTTAAATCTCGACTAAATTTAAAAACATTTAGTCGCATTTGCAAATAACAATTTATAAAATTTATTCAATAAGTAATCGAAGGATAAAACATTTTGGAAATTTGCTTAGGTTACTCGAATTCAACCGAGTTCTCTATGTATATGTTCCATTAACGTTAAAGCAAAGAAGTACTTAAATATTGCTGAATGGGAAACTTGGTATAAAATAAATTCCTTGTCTCGGGTATCTTAAATTAAAGAAATCAAAGCTCTCTTTGCTTAACAGGTAAACTTTTTTTCATGTATAATATTTATATAATCCTTTTTCTAATTTCTTTTGCTTTTCAATACTTCCATATCAAAACAATAAATTTATTTTAAAGCATTATTTTGGTTTGGATTTAGAAGAACTACGTGGTCAGCTGGATGCACTGACTTGAACCTGATTTTCTTTTCAAGATCGAGCGAAACACTCCCAGTGATAATTCTTTTGAGGAGAGTAGGATTTCCACTTGTGTCGATAGGGAGACCTGTGTTGTGAACACAATATTTATCAGTCAAGTGCATTTACCTCGATAACGAATGCTCTCGGAACACGTGCATTTTAAATCAATAAAACCGAGCAAAACCGTTTCGGTGAAAGAGATTTCACGCGAACGACAATTTTAAAACAATTTAGCTTCTGAGAAAGTTATACAGAGTGCCGATAGATTATTATCCTGTTTCCGTGCCTTCTCACTTTTGATTCCAAGGAATATGACAGAAAACATTATTACACATTAGTAAGCTACAAAAGGTTTTAAATAACGCGGACAAAGCCACATTTACGTAAAGTTGAAATCTTTTTAATAAAATAATGATTTCATAAAGAAATAATATCGCCATGTTTAAGTCCAAATTAAAAGACAGCGACTCTCTTCAACAGCAACCCCAAAGGTTAAAACACCATACTGACTAACCAGAATGAGACATCTTTTTTAGCCTGGTTGGTTAATGCACAGCAAAAAGCGACCGGTCAATTTTTCTTCGGACCCACTGGACCAGGATTCGAAAAAGCAGTCTGCTTCATAGGCCAAAACAACTCTCCCCCACCACGAGGACAAAAACACTGGACGCCTTTCATCCATTTTCTTATTTCATCGCTTATAGCATGTTCTCCATGCATTTCATTAATCTGCTAATGAACTTCGGCAGCTTTCACGCCTTTTGCATGCAGAAAACGAATCACAGAGGGTGCATCACAATCGGTGGCCTTTTCAATCGTATGAGGCATTTTAAATGCTCATGAAAAAATGTAAACACGGACGAATGCTTTCGTGCTGGAGTCTTTGATTAACCAACAGATAGAGGTATTCAGTGCATCTGCGCGGAATGGCAACAAATGTGCTGCAAATGCCAAAAACGGTATGCACTTAAAAAACGTCTGGGATTAAAAAGTTATGAAATTTATTAACGTTAATGAAACATGATCACAAGCCCCCCCCCCCTCCCCCATGGTTGTGTTTAGTAGTCTATCGGGACGGATTTCAAGTTCCAGTCACGAATTCTTTGCCATTTGCGGTGAAACATTTTGAATCGCAGTCTTGCTGTGTTTATGCTGTGAGTTTATGCTTTGAGAGTACAGGGGTTTGCAGACAATGTCATTGTGAACATGTTCCTACAGGAACACAGAGTACCAAAAAAAAAAAAAAAAAAAACCCTTGAGATATACTTTACGAATATGTAATATTTTTCATTGTGCTCTTCAATCAAAAGTTCCATTCAAAAGATAATCGGGTTTAATAACAGGGAATGGAAACCAGGACAATTTACGGATGTACTGTCTAACTTTTAAAGCCCTTCTCGATCAGAATAAATGTTCCAGAAAATGGCAATATTGATCACTCTTTTTCTTCTATCTCGATTCTTCAAACTAAGTTTTAGATAAAAGATAACCAAGTTCCCCAAAGAAGTTTTTATTTCAACGCGTAATTGATTTGGATTTAAGCCATACATCTTTCAGAATTATAATCATAAATGTTGTTGCAGCTAAATTTTATTTCAAATAAATGCAAATTTTTTTGTGGGGTGGGGGAGTTACGAAATCTTCATTGAATGAAATTTATCTTTCAACATTTACAATAAACTGATAAAACTTTTCAGTATTTTATTTCAATGGAATTGAAAATCTCACTTATAATAAAATTAATAAAAAATTGCTAAACATTTCTGTTTCCTTATATTGTGAATTGAAATATACTAAGGTAATCTGTATCAAACTGATTATAATCTCTCAATCTGAATTGATAAGAGCTATTATTTATTTTATAATTTTTTTCCGCCATCTGTGTTAAAGTTATGTACATTTCTATTAACTGTATTGATCATTACAAATACTGATGCTACGTTATATTTCAAAGTTTAAAATTTATTGCTCGAATCCACAACGCCATCTGTGAACGGAGGGTCGAAATCCACTTCTCAATTTAGAAGTCGGGGGGGGGGAGGGTATTCCCCCGTTTTATAGCGGTCTTGGTGAAAATCATGCCTTGAATTCGCTAATCTGATAACCTAACATTCAAATACAATCGCGAAGATCTCGCATATGTAATTCGAAATTTAAAAAACGAGATTGTTTCGAAGTTTGCGTTTTATAACAATTTGAATTTTCTGATTGTCCATTAAATCAAAATATGCAATCTATTTTACATATTTTTCGTACATGTTTTTCCAAATTTTTGTACATGTTTTTCCAATTTTTCAGCTTTTATTAAGGTTATTCATATAACTGTACTCCTGAAATTAATATTTTAATATATTAATATTCTAATTTTTGCATAAATTTTAATTAGTTACACGCACAGTCTCTTTTGTTGTATTTATTGCGAAGCTTATTTGAATGGAGTTTTCTTTCAAAAAAAAAAAAAAAAAATGGTTAGAGTAAGGCTTAGAATTATGTTGCTGTTCTAATTAAACACGTTAAATTATAATTAATGATACGATTGAGATTAATTTCATTGTTCGAAACAGAATTCTACAGCTCTTATGAATTATAATTTGTATCGAATTTTATTTCCAGCATGATGCAATATTTTTCGTACACTATTTTGATACAAATCAGTAGTACGGTAAGTTAAAAAATAATTTTTTTCATGGATCTTTTGCTATAACAGAGCATGCGCAGTTTTTACTTAAACTACATAATGAAAGTATCGCCAAGTCCAATTTAACTTAGGTCAAATCTTTTGAATTTCGCCAAAACCGCTAAAACGCATAACAGGAAATATTTCCTTTCATTGATAAGTAATACCTCCATAGCTTTATTTGCTACCCGGGGTTCACAGTTCTCGTTGTGACGGAAAACTACTTTTATTCCTATCTCTTTCCACTCACTAGCCCCAACGCGTGACTAGTTGAGAAAACTCGAAGAATTCCGGTGGTTACTGTCAACACCTGGTCTTAATTGTAGCTTTTGTCCATCAGAATAAAAGTGATATCCCTAAGGTGCTCTTTCACCTTTGAGGAGAGATGAAAGTCGTAAGGTAGGGTGCAATGAAGCCTCGCTCCTTCATACTAAAATCAGGGGTGTGGAGTGGGGGCGCATTGCTTCATTACAAGCGGCGCTTCCTTCATATTTGATAAAGAGAGGTAATATCAGATAAACTTTAAAACATTCTGAAAATGGAATATGCCTCCTGCGAGGTAAATATCATATATTTTTGTGAAATAGTGATCGATTGTTTACTAACGTCTCACTAAGGGGCAACACAAGAAGCTATTGGCGATAGACTTCGTCATTTTGAACCTCGACACGTGTGGTGACGGGTGAGGAAGAATAGTCCTACTGTAGCTCATGCATGTCGCAAGAGTATGAAATGGGTACTCAGTGTCTGGGATTATATCAGGGGCCTGCCTTCTTTATGTAGGAACAAGTATCATGACCCCGAGGCACCCTAGTGGTCTTTTTTCTTTCCCATGAAGTTTACTCTTTGGGAAACACGGGTGACTCCTCCCAGGGATACCCTAGCGATTATTCTCTATTTTCGACCCTCTCCCTTGTCAATGAAAATTTTACCTTTTTTCTATTTTCCCACGTCTAGATCAGTTTTACACTTTAATATTTTTGCTCTCGCTCAGACTTTGTTTGGCGCTGCATGGTCACATCTGGCTTTTGCGCCGTTACAAATCAATCGCCACTCATCCATTGAATTCGTTGTGACAATCATCAATCACTCATTCAAATGCCTGGATCACAGTTACACCTTGTTTGGTGTAGCAAGGTCAGATCAGGCTCTTGCGCCATAAGATTTCATCATCACCACATTTTGAACCTCGATGGAGTGACGAGGACGACACCTGAACTGGCACCTCCCTCTCCAAACGTTCACACCACGTCAACGGGAATACTTAAGACTTCGATCCAATTAAAACATGCATTAGCTCCGTTGCACGACGGGACTCAAGTGACATTGGGGTTCGAAACCCCGACTCGACGCAAACAACGCCGACAGCGAGTCCGCCACCATGACCACTGCAGCAGCGCGGCCACTTCATGATAACGACATGAAATAAGTAATTTAACTGCGTTGTTAAGTTATTCCATTTCCTCCTCTAAGAAAATTCTATCCTGATATCTATGTGGTCGCGGACTCGCGGCTGGAGGTTTACGTCGTGTCGCGGGTTCGAGCCTTGATGCCACTGAAGATTTGTGTAGCCGAGGCTGATGCACGTTATATTTGCCGAGGCTCGAAGTCCTCTCATGGGCATGGTATGGAGAGGAGTTAGGAGAAGGAGGTGTCAGTTCAGGTGTCGTCCTCGTCACTTGACCGAGGTTCAAAATTAAGAGGTCCGTCGCCAATCGAGGTCGTGTTGGTTCTAATGCGACGTTAATAAAACCAAACCTGATATCTATTTACCAACCAATATAACCGTGAACATAAGACTGTATAAAAAGTGTTCGATTTCTATGGCGCATCTGAACTTATCTGTCAGAAAATTGCGAAAGGTTGGTCACCCTCTGCTCTAAATACTCAAATGTTTCGATGCCTCATCTCCTTGGGAGTTGTCATCTTTATCAGCACACGAACGACATCTGGGGACAAAAATAACGAGTGCGCTACATAGCGGACACTTGTAGCTTTCAGTGGCAGCGAAAATCGAGAGAATTGGACAACGAATAAAAAGGATGCGACATTCTTTTAGAATTAGGGCCTCTTAATGCATAAAAATTAAACGAGTGGTAGTAAAAAATACATAATATCGAAACCTCTTTAATAAAATAATACATAAAATTAAACACATGAAATGATTGTATTTTTTTAAGATAGGCCTTTTGTTAGGATTTCTCACTTTTTGTTTTTACATAACTCAACGTTTTCTTTTCGTTTCCCTAGCACATCGAAGAGCTCATAAACAAGACCGTTCCGGCGAACATCAGGCTGAACCGGCTCTTAGACATCCAGCCATCGAAAGGTAAAATATTTGTGACCAACGTATTAGCAAATAATATTAACTCTAAAGGAGATTGAAATGTTGATGGAAGACTAGTAACAGCTTAGATTTTAAAAAAAAAAAAAAAAAAAAAAAAAAGTGAAATTTTCTGCAATTTATTTACTTCGTGGGAAAGATAAAAGAAAAAAAAGTTGTTTTAAAACGAACGTGAAATTTCACGTTCATCAAATTCGCAGACGGAGCTGTGAAATAATGAATCGAAAAACAGAAACATCAAATGAACATCAATTCCTTATTTGATGAAACAATAAGCATATCACAGAAGCAATTCTTCCTACAAAATCTAAGGCCACCAATAAATTTATTCATTTTTAATACTAACGACTCAAAAAACATATGAATTCTAAAGTACGAAAACGATGCTAACTTTTATTCTTATAACGTTTTATACTAACTTAAGAGTCATACACGCGAAAGTTCGGACAATTACACCGAACAGCGACCAAAGAGCATATTTTATTATTTTTTTAGAATTCTTAAAACACTCACCCTCCAAAAGTAAGAAATATTTTTAAGTGCGAAAACGATGCCAACTTTTAACATGGTTAATCAAAGCACACAGCACTGCGGTAGGAAATAAAAAAAAAACTTATACAGTATTGTTCCATGCAAAGTTTTGGAGAAATGAAATAGATTTAGATTTCAAAAGAGCGCTAACATTTTAAAAATTATCACTTTTTTTGATTAAATTTTCTAAGCGATTTCAAATAAAATTAAAGCAAACGATACTATGAAGAATAAATGGAAATTTGATTGATGAGGGATTGACCAGAAGAAGTATTTAGAGAACTCTTTATTTCGAAAAAAAAAAAAAAAAAATGCCGTGGTGACCATTTCGTCTTAATAATATTAAATATCACATAAATAATTAAAGATTACAGTAATATTTGTTCATATATTAAAATAACACCCGTGTGGTGACCCGGTGTGAAAAAGTAGTCCCACCGTATCTCAAGCATGTCGTAAGAGGCAACTCAAATGCATAATCAGAGTCTGGGGGTATAGCCGGGCACCCTGCCCCTGGGGTATTATATCAGGAGACCTCAGGGGCTTACCTTCTTTAGGTAGATACAGGGAATCACTCACCCGAGGAGCCCTATTGATCTTTTTTTCCCCATGCAGCTTACTATCTTCGGTAAACACGGGTGACGCAACCCCAGGATATCCTAGCAATCCTTCTCTATTTTCCACTCTTTTTTTTGTGAAACTTATCTTTTTTTTTTTTTTTATTTTTATTTCTTTCTTTCTTTCTTTTTTTGAACATCCAGACCACAGAAACATTTTATTTGGCACAGCATAGCCCCATCTAGCTCTTGCATCAATAAACCTCATATTTTTTGTCAAGTAGTTAAATTTTTTATTTGCATATGATTTTAAACATAAACCCATCCTTGTCTTTTAGGTGAGCACGAATTGCTGAACTACCTTCGCAAGATCGCCGACCGGAACCAGGCTTGGCGATCCTACATCGGCATGGGATACTACAACTGTCTCGTGCCCCACTGCATCCTGAGGAACATCTTCGAAAACCCGGGATGGTGAGGACACCCTCTCCTCCTCTTTCAAAACAGCGTACTTTTCTTTGGAAATTAACACAACTCAAATCAGAAGCGATATCGTTTTCGAATACAATTTGGCGAATGAGTACTTCTATTTGACTCTTGTGCCATAACTCAATCAAATATAACTAACATTAAAAAGTCAATAACCTACAAGGACAGACTGTAGACAAATATCATACAAATATTTATTCGACTTGCACTGTAATGTTTGATAGACGTCTGCTTTCCAGGATAAAACCCTAGATAGATTCACCCATTCAACTAATACCGAATTAAGAGTCTTTTACCAAAATCTCCTCATTTAAGGTTGACTTGGTTTCTTGACTTCACTACGATCACTATAGCCAGGTAGCAACTCTTCATCTTGTCTACCGCCTTAAAGGCATATACTCGGCGCTGGTGCCACTCGACCTCTTTCGTCCAAATTTCGCTTTAGACGATAGTATCTAATCCATTTCACTTTATTTCTACCTGCTTCTAATTTGCTTAATCCTTTGTCCCCAAGGTTAGTGAAAAAAAATCCGCGAATAGCTCAACGTCAGAAATTTATGCCTTTAATTTTACAGTGAAATGTTTCGGAAGTTTTTTGTGACTCGAAGGACTTGGAAATCCGCAATTAATTGCTTATGCATAAGACGAGAAATTAATATTCTAACTCTTAACGCTCGAAAGAAACTTTTGCTGAGACATCCATTAAGGCGATTGAAAAAAGAATACTCCACTACAGCAAAGGTCTTTAATCTGGGTTTTAATTCCGGGTGAACTTTGACAGGGTTTCCGCAAATGATCGCTATTTGCTTAGTCAAAGCGCCAAAATTTCAGTAAAAAAATTTTTTTTTTTGTGAAAGATCGAATTCTTTGAATATCGAATTTATGCTTGGAAAAATAAATATAAATAAGTATTTTATGGATGGCAATCTTAAATTAAGAATATTATGTACGAAAATTTCGTAAAAGTCATGTGTTTCAAATACATTAATCGATATCAATTCCTAACTGAAACGTTTTTATGCATTTTCCCTCAGCTGTAGAAGGATAATTTCCAAACACAAAATTTCCCATTCAGACACCTTTTTACTATTGCTTCCTTTCATGTAGGACTACCCAGTATACTCCGTACCAGGCGGAGATAGCCCAGGGCAGGTTGGAGAGTCTCCTCAACTACCAGACGATGGTGGCGGACATCACGGGTCTGGACATCGCCAACGCCTCGCTGCTGGACGAAGGGACGGCGGCCGCGGAAGCCATGTCCCTGTGTATCAGGTGAGAATCATTTTCGTCAGTTGTCTGGGCGTCTTTGCCAAGACAACGAAACTCCCTCAAAAATATATTCCTACTGACTTTCGCGAAATAATTTTTAGACCGAGGATTTCAAACAGGAACCCACGAGTTCCTCAATGGTCAGCATTTATAGGGTCCGTGTTCTTGTTTATCTTCTGATAACTGTACGCAAAAAAAAAAAGGGGGGGGGTGTATAAAGATATAATTTATAAACAATAAGGAAGGGAATATTTCTCAGAATTTATTTGAAGAGTTTCGAAATTGTCAAATTGCTCAGGCATGTATATCGCAAGTGTCTCCTATTGACGAATTTTTGAACTGGCGGAAAACGCAGTCCGATCGTATTCGAGAGTCGTACTCGTCATTAGTAGTTTTGAGAAGTATTTTTACGAAAATTTTTATCAGGAAATGTATGGAATACGTGTAATATTATTATCCATTGGTGATTTTTTTAATTTGCGATAAACGTAGTGTTTATTCGGCTGTATTCCCGGATCATGGATGTCTTTTAATCAATAGTATTTTCAAGAAGCATTTTTTTTTTTTGAAAGAAATGTTGAGAACTTCAAATGAATTTTATCCCAATCGATGATTTTTTGAATTGGAGGAAAACGCAGTATTTTTCTCGATTCGCGGACCATAGTTAATCGTCGCGTCTGCATATAAATAAAATCTCAACCGGAAAATCTACATAAATAATCACTTCGTACCCTGGTCTCAACACATCAAATACCTCGGTGTCTTTTTAGACAAACGACACTCGTTTGAAAATCACATCACATACATTAAAAGAAAATTCAGTGCAAGCGCGTGTAAAGTTTAATCTTCGATCGCTGGGTACTCAAAAATGACGTTGCTTATTTATACTCTGATTCTCCGACCAATTCGTGCTTGTTCTCTCCCAGTTACGAGTTTTGAAGCTATAACACGTATTAATAAATTAGAAAGATCACAAAACCATGCACTAAGACGAATATTAAATGCTAGATGTTTTGTGAGAAATATGTAAACTTTTACAACTCCATTACCTTCAGTATCGTAAAATTTGTAACCCAAAAAATTGCTCTAAATATTTTCAAGATTTGCAAAGAATTTGATTTAAATTCCGTACAAAATATCACTAATTACTCTCCTGATCTTAAAACTTAAAAGAACTGGAAACTTCATAGTTTGAGTATTTAAAAATTTTAACAAAATGTAATGGCACAATAAACCTAAAGCAAAACACGATAGAACACGTCCATTCTCTGGGAGGGTAGGAACAGACAGGGCGGGAGAAACCGTTTTTATTCTTCCTGATTCTCTTCCCACTCTGATAAGCTGCAACCCCATCGGCAGGTAGCACAGACATAAGACACCCCCAAACATAACTTTTAAATTCGTATCCCTCTCTTGGCTTTCTATTGTGCGGTGTACTTACTGAAATTGTGATTGAACAAGAAAGTTATTCGATTCGAAACAAGCGTGTCGTCCCCTTCACGCCGCCACTTACTGACAGTGTACAATCGCGACCAGATGGTTATGGAACTGTTGAAAAAAGGGTGAATAATTTTAAAAAAGGTCGAAAATCCTTCAAAATTTGGACTGGGAAACACATTAGTATTTTACCACATTGAAGCATTTATCCCTAACAGCGTTTATCTGGGGGTCGAAACGAATGATTAGAACCGCATTCTTCAATATCTACTTGAGCAACTCCACAGTAAAGAAAATTTTCAACTGATAATTCAACGCGTCAACATAAGCGGCAATAAATGCTCCCTTGCTAATAAAGTTTTAATACACACTAGCATTAACCCTTCAAACAAGTTTTAGGTGTTTCACATTAGCAATGTAATTGAATATAACACCGGTAAAAAACGAGTTTTTAATCATGGGGTTTTCTTTCAAACTTCGCACTTTGCGTAACGAAATTTTTTATACCTTACATTTTAAGAACCGTTCATTTTCAGTAACATTCACCCGTCTTGAAGATGGGAGAGCAATGTTACGAACATGAGTTGATATTTCCCTGCAACGCTTCTCTGAAAATGGAAAAGGAGGATTTGCAGAGATGTCACACCAGTTAACAAAAGAGAGTTTTAGCAATGACCCCTTCACTTTGGCGAATCGGCGAGAAACTTGATGTAAAATTTAATTATTTAAATAATGAGTTTTAATCAAGTTTTATTAATTCTAATTAAGTTACCGTATTGTCATCCAAAACAATAGTGTATAGAAAATTTCAGCTCAATTGAGAGCTTTAAAATGAGAGAAAAAAGCTTTTAAAGTTTTGACCCGGACATGCAATGTGAGTAGAAGAAAACCATTTAAAAAAGGACTCTCATTCTAACGTTTTCTCCAAAAAAAGCACGTAATGCATTTCTATAAAGTTTTTTCTCGCGCTATTTGTCACTGAAATGAACCCGCATTTGTGTTCGCAGGTACGTGAGAAGGAAAAAGATTTATTGCTCGGACAAAGTTCATCCGCAAACCATAGCAGTGGTCAAGACCAGAGCCAGGTAAACAAGTTTTTTTTTAATCACTTTATAATTTCAATGAGCATGTGTAGCTTTTTTTCTGATAATAGCATGTATTCCATTGTGTACAGGTATTTCCAATTGTATTATGTACTGGAATTTCCAATTGCATTTGTTGACTAGGTGCGGAAGTTAGGAGAAAGAGTGCCAGCTCGAGTGTCGTCCTCGTCACTTGACTGATTTTAAAAATAACGAGGTCCGTTCCCAATAACCCTTGTGTTGCTTTTAGTGCGACGTTATTAATACCAAACCAAAACTTCCTATTGCATTGCTTTTTACAACGTTTTTCTGAATTTCACTTGGTGTGTGTGTGTGTCATCAAATTTTCGATCATTTAATTTACCTGATTAATTAATTTTAGTTAGTTTTAACGTTATGTATTTCACTTGGTGTGTGTCATCAAATTGTCTATTGTTAATTTAATCAACTTCCCATCAAGCTAGAGCTCTGAAATTTTGGGAACAGTTCTTATTTGCCTAACAATGCAATATTTAGATATTTGCGACCAGTTTTAACTAATATTTTAATAATATTTTTAATAAACTTTGCCACCATATAAAAACGTTGGTTTTTATTTCGAATTATTTCATTCTTCATTTTAAGATATCTTTGAACTGGACATGAAATTATAATTCACAGCATGTTATGTAATTGACTATAATACCTAAAATAAAACTGAGTTTTTGAATGTAAATGTTTTTGTGGAACTATATTTCAGTATTTTTTTAGCGTATTCACACAAAATCACGATTGTGACAGAATATATTATAATAGTCGCTCTTTAATCCTGCCCATTTGGGACCACGGTCGTGGTCGGATTTCCCAGCATCAGTAAAATTTAACGGGACAACCAGGAACAAATAACTCTACATAAAAATTGAAACATTAGCAATGCTAGTTCAATGCTTTTTACGCACAATCTGAACTAGTGTAGACTATATAAATATCCGACAAAGTACATTAATGTCCAAAAATTAAAGATAATTCAGAATCACGCGGAAATCGAACTCTAAAGTAAAAATTTCATCTCTGCAATTATCGCACACACCTTCAAGAATAAAATGCAAATTACAAAAAACCATCAAATGACGCCGGTAGTTCCTAGATCTGGCGAATTTTACAAATCCATCGGAAGCCCGCGATGTTTCAGGAAGCATTACCTTTTACTGATTCTGCCTCCTGAAATTCACGGTCGAAATGACGATGTGTAAGAAAATTCGCGCTTTATGCTTTCCATTAGAGCATTGTCTAACACTTCACCACATGCTCTCCTCATGTGCATCGTGAGGTGAAAATTACTTGCTCAGATGTTTTCTATCACCCCTTACATTTTTGTCCATGAGTATCGAAATATCCTGCACATTCCACGAGGATTCAATACCGTAAATTCAAATTCGACTAACTCTCTTCGTCATTTACTGACTCTGAATTATACATGACCTCCTTGACCCTCAGTGCACAACTGACGTTACTTTTTCTTTCCCTAGTGCCATGGGCGTGCGTGTCATTGTGACGGATTTCAAGGACGTGGACCTATCCAAGAAGGACCACTCTGGAGTCCTTTTCCAGTACCCAGACACGGAGGGCCGCATAGAAGACTTCGCCACACTCGTCGAGCAGTGTCACAAAGGAGGAGTGAGTCGCCTCTTTTTCATTCGCTCATCGACGTGACCCGTGGGGTGACCTAGTGTGAAAGAATAGTCCTATTATAGCTCATGCTTGTCGTAAGAGGCGACTGAAATGAGTACCCAGCGTCTGGGAGTATAGCCGGACACCCTGCCCTTGGGGCTTGCCTTCTTTAAGTAGGTATGGGTATCATGACTCCGAGGCACCCCAGAGATCTTTTTTTCTTTCCTATGGGTTTTACTTTCTTTGGTAAGCACGGGTGACGCGCGCCCGGGGTACCCAGGCTTCTCTATTTTTGACTCTCCTTGTGAACTAATTTATATATATTTTTGTTTTTTTTTAAGTCCAGATCAGTTTCACCTTAGTTGATGCAACATTTCTATATCTGGCTCATGCGCCTTTAAAGTTCACTATTACTCAAGCATCAAAACGTAAACTCTTCTTGTCTCATTAGATTTAGCCTCTCTGTTACCCGTTCATTGTTGCTATATTTTTTTGAAAATAAATATCAATGAAAGTCGGGGGACTCAAAAATTGATTTTTTTTCTTTTTTAATCTTTAAGTTAAACTCGTCTCAATGTTTAACGCTTGTAAGATCGCCTTCAGCGATACGCGCGCCAACATTCCGACTGACGGCGATGAATAGGTCCGAAATTAATTGTCACCAATAATGCAATTTTCAGGCGATAGACAATATCCAATTTGGAGAAGCAATGGCGTAATCGAAAGTGAATCGGTCGAACCGATTATCTCGGCGGAATGCGAAGAGCTGTCGCCGCGAATTGCGTAATCTCTTCAGAACGGAGCAACGTTGTACCAGATATTTTTTTTATATCTCGGGAAAGAAGAAACTTTCATTCCTTAAATAAAAATGGAGAGTTCTTTTCAGCCTTTTACCCGTTTTCCGCTCGCTTAGAAAAAGAATACATTTGGTATTTCGATTTACTAAGCGATACTTTCGATATGAGAATTTCCTTCATGCTTTCCTTTTGAGTCTCTAGGCACAAACCATTTCGAGAAGATATGCAATGTTGTGGTATTTTAATATATTACAATCGGACCCCGTTAATTTGAGATAATCGCTGTCTGTGGTTACTAAACCGGGAGTGACGGTATTAATATAAAATGGGTGTTAATATAAATTCCTGAATATATATGAATTTTCTTCGATACGAATTTCGATATGAAACCCTTCCTCGATATGAATTTTCTCCGCTATATTTACTCTTACGACATTATATTAAATAATTTCTCTCTCTCTCTCTGTATGTGTATATATATAATGCAAGGAAACTCAAGATTCAACGAATAAAAAATAGTCATCCATTTTCACTAAACATGTAACTAATTTCACTCCACGAGATCTTGAAAATAAAATTTGTTAAATAATTTATCATTTTCGAGTACTCCTTACAATATAAATTTATTCAAAGCAATAAATCGCTCACACAAAACATGAAGTAAACTATTTTTAATGAACAAAATGGATTTCAAGGTCCCTCACGCGTTAACTTGACATCGATCCCAGCTTTTGCCGGCGGAAATTACATCTGGATAAATTCAAAGATGCAACTTGCGCAATTTAAAATTTTGTGAAATCGTTGCCAACAGTTTTCGTGTGGCTTCTTAGTGCAACGTTAACACACAATTCTAGAGCAACAATCTAATTATTTTGTGTGGCCTCGGTAGCCTAGTGGCAATGGTCACGGACTTATGACCGGCGCTACTTGGAGTAAAGGTTCGAGCTCTGATGCCACTCAAGACCCGTCGTGTAGCGAGGTTAATGCACGTTTAATCAGTCGAGGCTCAAAATTCTCCCGTTGGAGTAGTGGGGAAGTTTGGAGAGGGAGTTGCCAGCTCAGTTGTCGTCCTCGTCACTTGACCGAGGTTCAAAATCACGAGTTCCGTCGCCTCGTGTTGCTTATCTATGCGACGTTAATAAAACAATCTAATTCCTTTGTTTTCAGGGTGTTGCAGTGTGTGCCACTGACTTGTTGGCCTTGACCGTTCTGAAGCCGCCAGGTGAATTCGGGGTGGACGTGGCTGTTGGGACTAGCCAAAGGTTCGGGGTTTATCTCAACTACGGTGGACCCCACGCCGGATTCTTCGCCGTCAAGGACAAATTCATCCGATTGGTGCCCGGTAGGATGGTGGGCGTCACCAAGTAAGATGGCTGCTTCTCCCTGCTTGTCCTTTGTTTTAGTCTAATATCAAAGACCCTGTTTTGGATCGAAAAAATACATCAAAATGAATTTCACAATTATCTACACCAGGGGTGATCCTAGCATCACTCGCGAACTGCATGGGGCTGTTATGAAAGTAAAATACAGGAGGTTCGTAACTCATGGGTAAAAATTTAAGGGGTGAGAGAAAACATCTAAACAAGCAGTTTTCACCCTACAATGCACAGGCGGAGAGCGAGCGGTGAACCACTAGATGGCGCTGCAATGAAAGCATAAAGAGTGCATTTTCTTGCTCATCGGACGATGTTGGATGTTTTCTATTACCCCTTAAATCTGTGCCCAGGAGTTTCGAAATACCCTGCATATGCGAAAAATGTGGCGAACTGAAACTTGTCAGTGTACAAAAGTAATTATTTTATTTGTCTTTATTCTTCAACTTAATGCTATTCATAAACATAAAAAATGTTATACAAATTCCATCAAACAATGGAGTGAAAAAAAAAAAAAAGCTTTAAAAGTTAATTTGCATGGGGATGTTCTATAAATACTGCCGAAAGTTTGGTTGATTTGTGAGGGAATAATTGTGGGGAAATCTTGGGAAGCAAAACTAAAGCGGATCCTTTTATAGTTTATTTTTAAAAACTCCCTAAAGGGCTTCTCCTTGATTTACATGATAGAAGAAGTTACATTTCGGAATAAATTATATGAAATAGCACTATTTTTTTTTTTTTTGGGGGGGAGAATGAAAATTTTGTTGCGTTCGATTATTATGGCCGTTGCTGGAACGCTCAGCACGTGACAAAAAAAAAAGTTTTTTTTTTTGGGGGGGGGGGGGGGAATAAAGAATAGTTTCCTTTTTGGGGAAATATGAATCGTAATTTGAGGAAATTGTGACGTGATCGGAAGATTTTGTACAATTTGCGTTAAGAAAAGTGCGCATAAGAATTGTGAGGCGTCACGTTTTCGTGAAACAGAGGTAAAGGTACAAAAACAAACAAACAAAAAGTTCAAATTTTTTTAATTCCTGAAAATTGTCTTAAAGTTATCTGGTGCCCCGATTCATAGGAGAAACCATTATCAACCATTCATCATCATTGATCATTTTTAACACACCAGACTGTCAGCTATTTGCACTGTATATGATTAGGGTGTAAAGAATCACCTTCGGTAAAAATTTTAGAAGACATATTAACGTAATAATTGACATAATAATCTTCTAAACATCCTTAATTAGTTTATCCAGACTTACGAAGGTAGAAGGGTTTTTGTAAGGGTTACCCAATTATGAATCGAGCGTTGTTTGTATTAAAGCCTTATATTAAAACTATCGGGAACAAATATTTCCATGTGGCAGTACGTAAATGTGTACTCAGGCCGAAAACTCTAATATTTATAAACATTTTTTCAGACTTTTTAATGGATTTTCTTCTACTCGCATTCTATGTCCGAGTCAAAACTTTAAAAGCCTTTTTCTTCGCGTTTTAAAGCGTTCAAATGAGCTGAAATTTTCTATTCACGGTTGTTTTGGATGACAATACGATTATTTAATTATAATTAATAAAAATTAATCCATCAAAACTTATTATTGAAATAATTAAATTTTAAGCCAAGTTTCTTGCCAAATCCGTCGTCGAGGTGAAGAGGTCATTGCTTAAACTATTTTTTGTTAAATTATTATTTTGTTAAGAAATTAATGAAAAATAAATTTTTAATTTATATTTTGTTTTTTATTGAAAAAAATAAAAAAAAATTATGTAACAGAAAGTGTGAAGTTTGATAGAAAACCCATGTTCAAAAAAAGCTCGACTTTTACAGGTTTTATTCCCTACCAATTTTTTCAATATCACCATAGACATCTGAGCGCTCTATTAACAAGGATGACGTGACCAGTCGGGCAAGGCGTCGTTACTCTATTTCACCCTTACTTGGTAGTAAAGAAAAGTCTACAATGGACGATTGACAGCCGATGGCGTTATCTTGGCACCTCCCTCTCCAAACTTCTACTCTACGCCATTGGATGTGAATCGTACATTGTAGACTTCTGCCAAGTAAGGGTGAAATAGAATATACGCTTAATGTGCTCTAATTTTGCACGTTCGATTAATTTTTGGACCATTGTCCAAAGCGCCTGCGCAATAGTTTTTAAAACAGTAAGACTTGTTTTCGATTCTTCTTACTACTTCAATTGGGTTTTAACAAGTGCACTCAACGTGTCACAGCCAAGTATGCTTTTCTTTTTAATTCAGTGGGGAGCATGGCAAAAAGCTGGTTACCAAATTTCTGAACTGATCTCTGTAATTAAAATGGGGATGTCTAGCTCACGGCGTTCAATGCCCACGTTATCAACAATTTTTCATGATTTGTTTGTATTGTAACAAATTTTTTTGTATTGATAGCTGATTTATCAAACCTCCTGTTGAATGCAACTATTTATGATATTGCCTTTACTGTTAATAAATATGTTTTAGTTGTTTACAGGTAAGAAAATGTTTAAAATTTAATAGCATTTTTTACGGTTTTCCATTTTGAAAAACATAAATAAACGCGGAAAAAATAAAGAGGTTGGAAGGAAAAAACAAAGGTGCAACACAGGAATTGAACGCGCAACATAAGAATACATTAAGCGTAGACTCTGTACCCGACAGGCCACACCACAGTTTGCTGCCAAGCACTCTCGGATATCTATGATGCTATTGAAAATGGGAGGAAAAGTCCATAAAATGCCTAAATATTCGAAGTTTCGGATTGAAGACACAAGACTAATTTTGGGGCCAAATGTTTCAACGTAGCGAAAACCCCATTGCATTGAAAACCTCATCCACATTTAATCTGTCACTGCTCAAAGCCCTCCCGCTAGCGTGGTGTGGAAGTTAGGAAAAGGAGATGCCAGCCTGAGTGTCGTCCTTGACCCATGTTGTGACTGGATGTGAAAAATAGACATTCCCACAGCAGCTCGACTAAAAGGGATACTCATTGTGGGGGGTATAACCGGGCACCCTGCCCCCGGGGATCATATCAGGAGACCTCAGGTGCAATCGGTATAGCAAGGGTTATGTTATTAAATTCTGTTGGGTACCTAGTCATGTAGGTATTTTAGGCAATGAACAAGCGGACCCGGCTGCACGTTCAGCATCGAACCCTCAGCAGCTTGCAGTAACGTTAGATTACATAAGACGTCTCGCCTTTTAAAGTCTATTCATTAGATATGGCAGGAATCTTGGAGGCTTCAATGCAATAACAAGCTACACTCGGTGAAGGTTGGAGAATGGAGTGTTCTTGCAAAGAGCAGAGCGGATGTCTGATTGACTCGCCTTCGTATTAGACACACTCGATTTACACATAAACATCTTTTGTTTGGGGAGGGTGGTCCCGAGTGTCCTTCCTGCCATGTCATAAATTTGCTATCTTTTCACTCGCTCAAGGTATCTCGGGAGTTTGCCTTCTGTAGGTAGGTACGGGTATCATGAGCCGGAGTCACACTAGGGAATTTTTCTTTCCTTTGGGATTTATTGTCTTTGGTATACATAGGTGATGCGCCTCGAGATACCCTACCGATCCTTCTCGATTTCTGATCCTCCTTGTCAGTCACATTTTATTTTTTTTTTAATTTTTCCGCTCGTCTAGATCACAGCTTTTTGGAGACGCAAGGCCACATCTGGCTCTTGCGCCATTACAAAAAACATTCATTTCACTCACTCACTCGACCTTCCTTCTTGTCAAAATTTTGTTCAAAAGGCAATTGATGTTGTTTTTATACTGACCATGATTCTAAACTCTGTCACCAGGGACTCTGCTGGCAACATGGCGTATCGTCTCGCCCTGCAGACTCGAGAACAGCACATCCGGAGGGACAAGGCGACCAGCAACATCTGTACGGCTCAGGTGAGACGTTCTTTACCGTTATCTTGCGACAAAGAGAGTGAACTTGGCATTTGTTTTGAAGTATATACAATAAATTTTTCTGATTCTTACTCGCGTACAAAATTAATAGAATAGGTCCGATATTAAAAAAAAAATTGATTTTCTCTATTGGATGAGAATAATTTGAAAAACATTATTCTTGTTGTGGTTTTCTCGTGAAAATTTTGTTAGATCTACAAAACATGCTTTCATTATGAGCTACGATAAAGTGAGGCGAACGACATATTATTTTAAGTACTTCCAAACTAAGCTATGAGAAATATTTGAAAAAACCTGTTGATTGTCGAGGGGGCGAGCTGTTACGCATTCAGTCTATCATGGAATCAGGACTCCAACTTATGATTCGCTGATCAAGTAGTTCGTGATTTAATTACCAGACTAATACTGATTAGAACAAAACTCTTTGATGTCAATGAACTTTCTTTCTGTTTTTTTTTTTAACCTAATTTTTTTTCCTCAGTTGAAACGGATTTTACAGAATGAGACTTCTGATATTCCAATAATTTCTCGAGGACACAAAAATATTTTGTTCAAAGTGAGAGAGTGCTTGGTTTTATTCTATTTCAGTTTTGAAGAAGTGTTTGGGCCATACCCACATCATAAACGTTATTTTGTCTATACATCTTTTTTCCTTCTCATTTCTAACTCTCTGATTACATACGAGAAACCTCGTTCGTTTTCCTCCCTGTCAGTTTTAAAGATAACTACAGAAAATAAATCACAAACATTCCGTGTTCGATAATACGTATCCATAACATTGCTAGTGAGTTACGACTCTTGATGTGATTTATCTACGGAACTGTATTTGTGAAAAATTCAAGCTGTGTAAAAAGTAATAACTCGAAAACAATGACATTTATAATTGAAATTTAATAAAATTTGAATCATTGTTTCTTATATAATTTCAAAAAATACCTAGCTAATTTTTATAAACGTGTATTACTAGATTCGCTACTTTGCTCTTTTATGATTTGAGAGCATAACTGAAATAAACCCTAAATATATATACAAAAAAAAAAAACCCTCATTGCCCTAAAGAATTTAATTTCTAAAACAAATAAGAATTTTTGAAAATATGCAGACTTTTCAGCATTTTAAGAATGAAAAATGATAAATATTCGTATTTTTTCGAGATGAATTTTTAAAAGTAGTCATTTATACAGTTTTAAAATCATTGCAAATATCACAATAAAGGTCACACAGTTGCATATTTTTTCAAAAGTTTGGTATCTAATTCAAATGGAGGTACCCGTGTAAACAACCGTAGACCACGAAAACTGGAACAAATCCTGCCGAATAATCTTAAATTAGAGTAAAATAAAACTCTATGTTCTCCTAATTTGACAAAGTTCTGTTTAGTGTAATCGAAATATTGTATGAGGTTTCATTTTGTAAAAGAATACTTGAAAATACCTTCCTGGGGAAGGTACACACTAAAGATTTTGAAGTCATATTGGAAAATATTTTTTCCCTAAATAAACTTAAGCCTATGATAGAGGAAAAATATTATTTTTGAAATCCTCGTGAAAAAGTTTACTTGAATCGTCTAGTTTTATGAAAATACCCGAGAAAATGTAAAAGAAGGCATGAAAAGTATGGAAGGTTCAGACCTTTGTTAAAAAACAATTAAACGGAAGACTCGCGTAAGGGTACAAAACACGAAGACTTTGTGTAAAATTCTTTACACAAGCACCAAAGCTTCGAACTCGTGCTAACCATTTTGGTGGACAAAAATCCCTCTCTTCATTCAAGAAGACATTGAGTAGGTCCTCCTCATTGGAGGATGGGCGATGAATTTCATTGGAAGCCTGGGCAGCAAAGCGGCTCTTAATCCCATTTGTAGAATCCTGTGAAGTTTCTTTGAACAGTCTGAATTTAGATTTTGGGAAATGAATTTGAAGATGATGTACTTCTGCTGTATTTATTATTCTGTAGGGAAGCTGACTAGTTTCTATAGGTAGTTGAAAGGCTTGTAATTTGATCGGCGAAGCACATTGGTGCGAAGGAGAAATTTTGCAATTGTAGACGCAGTATCAACATATCCCTAATTTAAAAACAATTTACAGAAAAATTGCTGTTATAACATTGATTTAGGTTATTGAGTTTGTCCATTAACTTAAGAGTGGCCGGAACATGTTCAGTATAGTTATGCTTATGAATTAACTAGAAAATTGGAATGATCAAAGTTTTTGTTTTTCGATTTTGGGTAAAATTAGAGTAGATTTCGAAAAAAAAAAAAAAAAAAAAAAAAAAAAAAAAAAAAAACTGAAAGGTTAAGTGTGGTTCGTAAGAATCGAGCAAAATTTTCCCAAGGCTTTCAGATATTATGTTAGCCATGTCGTCTTCTAAACCTTGCATATTAACATTATTATTATTGGAAAGAATATTATAGAAATTTATTGTGAGGTTTTGAATGTATTTTTTCCTAAAAATGGTATTTTGAGAGTCTTTCTGTGGTCACTGCAGCATAATGGTCTTGATCGCGAACTCGCAGCCCGAGTAGTATTCGTCAAGTCGTGGGATTCAAGCTCTGATGCCACTAAAGATCCACCGTGTAGCAGGACTAATGCACGCTGAATCTATCGAAGCTTCAAGTTCTCCAAGTGGAGATTTGGAGATGGATGTGTCAGCCAAGGTTCAGTACGATGAAGTCCATCGCTAATAGCCTTCGTGTTGCTTACTTAATAAACAATCGAGAGCTTTGCTTTCTTCGTTGTGAATCTATTCGTGTAGGAATTTAATTGCTTTTTTTTAAACGTTTTTATGTATTTCACTTGGTGTGTGTGTTATCAAATTTTCGATCGTTAATTTAACCAACTTCCCATCAAGCTAGAACTCTGAAATTTTGGGAATCGTTCTTACTCGCCTAACAATGCCATATTTAGACATTTGCGACAAGTTTCCACTAATATTTTATTTAATAATGCAGTTTTAGCCCAACCAATTGGCGCGATTTCAAAAATTGACATCAAACTTGGCGATTTTTTTTGGCTGAAAGTTAAGTCCGTGAAACGGATCAGAGTTGTAACATTTGGCAAAATACCGCCAAATAATTCTTGTCGCCAAGGGTGGTTGGGTTAAACTGCAGCTCGGGGCCCAAAGTCCTAACATTGGCGTGGTATGGATGTTAGGAAAGGGGGTGCCAGCTCAGGTGTCGTCCTCGTCACTTGACCGTGGTTCAAAATTATGAGGTCCGTTGCCAATAGCCCTCGTGTTGCTTCTAGTGCGACGTTAATGAAAAAAACTAAACTAAGAACTGGGTTAAACTGTATTCCAAACATTTAATTTACTGGGTAAATTAATTATTTTTAGTTATTTTTAACGTATTAATGTGTTTCACTTGGTGTGTGTCTGTCTCTGCGTGTATCAGTGTGTCATCAAATTTTCTATCGTTAATTTAACCAACTTCCCATCAAGGTAGACTTCTGAAATTTTGGGAACCGTTCTTATTTGCCTAACAATGCAATATTTAGATATTTGCGACCTGTTTTAACTAATATTTCGATAATTTTCTTTAATAAACTTTGCCAACATATAAAAACGTTGTTTTTAAAGACGTTGGTTTTTATCTCGAATTATTACTACGTCATTGGGTTGACAGTCCAACTTTTTGCGTGCGTGCGCGCGCTCACGCGCCAATTTTGGGATCCACAAAGTTATGACGGTGGTTAGCTTTGAAATATATTTTTTAAAAAATAGTAATTAATTATGGCAGCTGACAGAGCTCAAGATTACAGAAACCCACATGGCAGCCAGCGAAATGGGAAAAACCGTGTTTGATTTCGATGGATTTTACACAACTACCATGCACACAACAGAGAAAAATTTAACTAACAATGAGCAATCTTGATGTGAATTTCAACCTAAACAATAAATTATCAATAATCCTAATGATACAGGAGGAAAATCAAATCTGCAGCAACTTTTTTTTTTTTCAAATCCATCTGCCCTCCAACCTATAAAGTAGGAGTGTACTAACAACCTTCAAAAGTGTTATTTAACATGGTTTTCATTCATGATTTTGAAACTGACATTTCGTAACAAACAGACGGATCAAATATCTCAAATTATCTTATCACATACTCGTAACAGCTGGGAGTTTTATCTCCGAATAATTCTGTTCTTCGAAGAGTGGAAGTGTTTCGAAACCCGAAAAAAATTGTTTAAATGCTTCAGAGGAGGAAAATGTTGTTTAGCCCAACCATTTGGTGCGATTTAAGTCATCGCCAATATTAGCAAAAATCACAAGGGTTGCCACGTCTAGAGAAAGATGCAAGAAAACAAGACAGCCACACTTGGAAAAATAGTGCTAAAAAACAATTCCGTCCCCAAAGGTGGTTGTGCTAAACTGCATTCCAACCGCATCAGAATGAAATGGAACAGCATCGATGGTACGGGGAAGGGGGGAAATTTAAAAAAAAGAAAAAAAAACTTTGAGTTACTGCTGCTTTCACAACAACGGCAAAATCATCTACATCGTAAAATTTGACAAAATAAGAAAATGGAAGGATTTCTACAATGTGACACAGTGAAATGCATATCATCCGAGAACATTTTTCTTCATGGAATTGATTATTAAAACGTTAGTATCAACCGGCGGTGGAAAGGCAATAAGAACTTCACAAAATATAAATGACAATATTTTTACTATCCACCCACGTATTTTCCTGTTGAATCATGTTGAACATCCGACATGCATAATTTGAGTTTATCGCAGAGTGTTGGCGTCAAAAGAGTTGGAGGAATCCACCTTTTACAACATTTCCGTTAACCAGCAACATGGCCAGCTCGCCTAAAAAGTTTAATTTACTATCCACGGGGGGATATTGAAATGATGTACGAATGTTTGAAAATAATGAATATCTGTTAAATGATGATCTGACCTTTGAACCAAGCATTTCGTAATACAGACTCGTAAGCTCTACATGTCACTCACAAATTTATGGCAGTAGTTTCCTCCATTCGCCGGATCAAGTTCTGTTTCCACTACACCTTTATCCTTTTTTTTCAACTTCCTGTCTAGACCACAGTTAAATCTTGTTTGATGCAGCATAGCCATATATGGCTCTTGCTTTAATAAACCTTTACATTCACTCACTCACTCCGTTTCCACTAAGAACCCCTCATGTATCGGTGCAGATTGAGGTAAAATATGTCTAGGCTCAATCGAAGAAGGCCATCTGTGGGGTGCGACGGATTCTAAGCGCCGGGGTTCCGCGATTGAAGGGGCCCTAACACGATCAAGAACTAAAATAGTGTACTCTTGCACATGAAAACTGGACAATATTCCTATCGTTTGTCGGAATGACGTAAAGTTTATTCTTTCATAAACATTATTACAGTAGATCTATGAATTTTGACAATTTTCTCACACTAATTTTCGATGTTGCGAATGGTTAGTTTTTGTTAATAGATTCGGAGAACTTCCCAGTATCCCCACCTAAAACGAACTTTTTAGTCAAGGGTGTGTGCAGTACGCTTAGGACTTCCATCTATCCGCCATTTTGATTTCGTAATGTTAATCCTATGGAGTTTCGACTTTAATTCTCACATCTTTATTATTTGATCTATTTGAATGCAATAAAGTGCATTTAAAAGAGCAAAAAATAATGAATGCTTCTGCGGAATTACATTTTCCCTTCCGATTTTTAAAAATATTTTTATCCCTATTTTAATGATTCATTTTGAGTTTTCCGTTCTTTAAAAAATATTTTTAGATATTTTTAAAAATCGGAGAAAAAAAAAATGTAATTTCACAGAAGCCTTCATTATTTTTTGCACTTTAAGATGCACTTCATTGCATTCAAATGGAACAAATAGTAAAGATGTCAGATTTATAGTCTTATTCTATAGAATGAGCATTACGTCCACGAAATCAAAATGGTGGGTAGACGGGAGCCTTAAATGTACTTTGGCGACAATAAACATCGAAAAAGAAAATGCAAAGTTTTTAAAAAAAAATTTGAAGTAATTAACGTTTTAGCAAAAACAAAATCGCGCATTAAATAAACACGTATTAGTAATGTGTTCGTGCTTGTATTTTTTTTTACGTTACAAACATTTTAGGGCTCCAGTGGTTTCTTGCACCCTGACCCTCTTTATCGGGAAGGCCGCTTCTGAGCTCAATGTCTTCGCGTTGGAAGGAGGGGAATTTAAGGTGATTGGGTGTCGTTACTCGACCATTAGGAATGACGAGGTGTGTCACCGAAGCCACCGTGTTTCTTCAAAGTGCAACATTAATGAAAAATGAATCCTGTTCTTAACTCGGGTACTTTTTTAACCCTCTTTGTACATAACCTTTCTTCAGAGTGCTAAAATCTTCACACTCCCCAATGGGAAAAATGGACATGACCTGGTTTCCCCAGCAACGATCAAGCACAGAATCGGAGGTTTTTTGTGCTAATTCTTTGTTCCTTCTGTTGCAGGCGCTTCTGGCCAACATCTCTGCCATGTACGCCGTCTACCACGGAGCAGAGGGTCTCATCAACATAGCGACGAAAGTGAACAACGCGACGCGACTCCTGGCGGCGGGTAAGAGTTTTAACATAGGTTGTGATTTGGGAAGCTCCATCCTTTTTTACTCATTAAATTAACTCTTTGATGGTTAGGAAAGAGCCCAGCTGGCCTTCGAATAGCGCACCAAAATACGCGCAGACGAGCTCGGCTCGTCCATCCGAAGTATTCGACCCAAATGGTTGCAGCCGGACCTTACTTGCTCAGCAAAACATATCTTCAATGCTCGCTGATGAACTGATTTCGTTCGCGTACATTATTCTGCGTTGCTTGTGTTACAAACGATACCTTCCTACAAAAATTAGTGTGATAGCATACAGATGGCAGTACAAGTACCTTGAAAGTTTTTGCATAATGAGGGAAAATGTTACCAGTTTGTTGTTGATTTGGTTATTTTTCTTTTGCAACTTGGCAAAAACTTTTGACTGAAAGGACTTAAAAGCGAAAGCTAAATAATTCTAATATTAAATAAGTTTTATGATATGTACATATGACGAACAATTGTATGGTTTTAAACTGCATCGCACACAAAAAGAGTTTTGGGTAAATATAACAACTAAATGTTTCACGCAGTGTAAAATTGAGTGTATTTATTTGGATATTTTTAGTTTAATATTTTACAAACTAATGTTTATCATTTACAGAATTGTTTGAAATAGCCAGTAACAATTGCTGTAAATATTACATTAATATACCGGAAATAATTCTACAAGAACTGTTTTTAAAAAATGAGCGAGCTATTTGCGTCAATGTCATAAAAAGGTAACATTTTCTGAAGCAACTAAGGAGAAATGACTGGCACTTTCGGCGACCGTTTGATCTTAACACTGCGTTTCATAAGAGCAAAAACTGTCGATTCCCCAAACTGTCAAAGGGTTAAATAATGGTGAAGTAATTAATAAGTTAAATAATGTCCTCAATTATATATAACATCACTGCTTGATGAAATGTTACCTCATTAAAAAAAACACTTCTCCTTTCGTTTAGATTTCAAATTTAAAAAAAGAACTTATTAGTAAAAAGTTGAACGGATTTATTTAAAAAGAAAAAATAATCCCTTACAGTCAAAGTATTTGAAATGATGTCTACGAATTCACATCAGTTCAGTTCTGGGTCATGCTTTATTATCTCCGATTGGTAATCTTCACTACGAACTCATTTCTAATAGTACGATCCCACTATTGTTTCCAAGTCGTTTATCATTTGCACACATATAACTTTCATACACTTAAATGTTTATTGTATTTCATCGCCGTCAATACGAGGATTTCTTGCCATTGACACGAACGGATCGAAAGGGAACTGCATACTTCGATCGGGGTGTCGTTTGTAATGACATCGGGCATAGTTAGCATCTCGGCACTTCTTGCAGCATCTACACTGTAGAAGCTGCGCCCCTAGATCAGTCGACAAATCCAGCTCTCGTGGATTCTTTGTTTATATCAAGAATCTCCAAACTTTCACTCCGAAGATCGCATCAACTATCGAACAGCAGTTGGGGGGGGGGCACTACTCTCTCGAGATCCAAATAAAAAGTTAAAACATGGATGGATCTAATTATTTATTTAATATTATTTCACTCAATTATTTTATAACACATTGATACACTACACATGAATACCTGTATTAGTGGGAATGGTGACATTGTTTCCTGGATGACAAATTAGCAGACATTTTCGGCTTTGGATTTGATGTCCCTAACATCAACAGTGACCTGAGGTTATCATCAGACAAGTTTGTTCCTCACGTATTTCATTCTCGAAAATGTTTGTTCACATAAATATGTTGTTCCAACGTTTGAAAAGTAACTTGATGCAAAAGTTTTGACATTAGGAAAGTCTTCCATGGACAAAAGCTGGTAAACCCCCACCAGTCCTTCTGTGAACTTGTCCCTTAATAGGTCATTTGCTTGTAACTCATTGACCTTCAGCTGCAGTTCATTTGGGTAACTGGCCTCGTCTGCTTCAAATGACAGTCTCGCTTCTGTCTTTGAATCCAAGTCAGAAAACCGCTTCTGAAACTGCAGCTGGAGGTCTTTGATCTCGCATGCAACTGACGCGCAGAACTCGGCTGTTGCTTTAGCCATGAACACCTTGCACTGCCGAAAGTGCGTCAAGCTTTTGGACTGTACTTGTTCTTTACGTCCACGTAAGACGTAAAGTCCCTTCATGCGGCTTTTGATCTCGGCAGGGTACTCGCAAATTTCCGTAATATTTTTCTATAGATAAAAAAAAAAAAAAAGTCCCCACGAGGCGGATGGAGACCCCTGGTTTATACTGACAGCATGAGCGTTCTGGAAATGCTGGTAAATCTGGACAAAAAGAATCATCCTGAGGTGTCTGACATTGCAAAAATTATTTGCAATCTGTATAATTCGCACATTGTATCACATCTTGTACAACTAAACACGATATGTTTGATGTCTTTTCAGGTGTGACGGGAGGGGGCAACCAATTGCAGCACGACAAGTTCTTCGACACCATCAAGGTGATTCCCAAGTCGGGAGTGAAGATGGTGAAGAAAAGGGCAGAAGAGAAAAAGATCAACCTCCGATACTTCGACGACGACACGGCAAGTCTCTCTCTTTTTCTCCCCTTTCACCGAGTTATATTTGTTTTTAATGTCGGAGAATATTTTGCATTTCAAAAATCTTTTCATTTGGCTCACTCTTGCGAAAGAGTGATGTACGAAACCGTTAATTCAAACGTCGTAATTTTAAAGGTAATTAAAAAAATAAATGCATTTAGAATAATAAAAAAATGCATTACGAAGAGTAAATACTTTTACGAAGAGTAAATACTAATACTCCCTTACTTTGTTTGACGCAGCAAGGTCACAAAAAATACTATCCATTTGCACCATTAAAAAATCCAATCACTCGCTCCTTCACTATGACCGATATAGACGAAGGAAATAGTATTTAACCGACAACATGACCTTTTAATTTTTTTTCATTGTAGGTCGGCGTCTCTTTAGATGAAACCATCGAGAGGCAAGACTTGTGCGACTTACTGTTTGTTTTCGAATGTCCTACGACTGTGGTAAGTTTGAGTTAATGAATTGGAAAATTCTTTTCAATCTGTGATTTAAATACTTTTATATCGTATATCGTCGTTCGTAATGTCGCGTCTTTTAGAAGAAATCTACATAAATACTATGAAATCAAAGATTTAAACAATGATTCTAAGCCTTTTTCTTCATCTTTCACTCCTTGGTCATGACATACTTCCAAATGTATCCGTCAATTATAGCTGCAATTTCCATCGCACCACCTGAATATGGTGTATGTTAAAGGTGACTTCCAGACGCATTTTTTTCTTTCTGTTTCGAAAACTAAGATATGCGTTTAGACGCGTCTTTAATTGGTGTAAAATCGTTGTCGATGGACCTGTCGTATGATATTGGGTGGTAATTCAGGCTCCCGTCTACCGGCCATTTTGATTTCGTCAGCTTAATGTTAATTCTATGGAGTTAGGACTCGTTCTCACATCTTTACTATTGAATCTATTTGAATGCAATAAAGTGCATCCGAAAGAACAAAAGGTAATGAAAGCTTCTACGAAATTACTTTTTCCTTGCGATTTTTAAAAATATTTTTAACCCTTTTTTAATGATTCGTTTGTAAGTTTTCGGTCTTTAAAGTTATTTTTCAGAATCGGAGGGGGGAAGTAATTCCGCAGAAGTCTTCATTATTTTTTGCTCTTTCGGATGCACTTTTCTGCATTCAAATGGAACAAATAGTAAAGATTTAAGAAGGAAAGTCCTAATTTCATAGGATTAACATTAAGCTAACGAAATCAAAATGGCCGATTGACGGGAGCATTAAATTGAGTATTAATTATATAAGAGGGCAGAGTACCCAAGGGGACCGAGCTCACCCAAAGGGTTTCACCCCCGCACTCAGCATTTATTGACAAAATAACATAAGATTTACATAATTTTGAAATAAAGGTTAAACAAAATGTACAAGGTATTTGCACAACAAAAAATATACATGACAGAAACACAAGAAACAGTTGAAATTTTCTCACAGAAATAAGATACACAACAAGTTAAATAGCACAATACAAAAACGTCCACAAACTCATAAACAAAAATTAAGTATTAGGCAAAGGTGGGAACATATATACAAGACATACAATTATAGCTATAAGAGGGCAGTTGAAACCAGGCGACGCTGTCCACTGTGTAGCGATTCTGAAGTTTGGATTGTGAGGATCCATCTCATGTTAGATGTCGTTCTCGCCAAATAACCGAAGCACAAAATGACGAGGAACGTCGCCAATAGTAAGGTGACCAATCGTCCTCTTTTAGGGGAGACAGTCGTTCTTCTGTAGGTTCTGTCCTTTCTCGAAAAGTGCGCTCCTTCCTGACCTCCTTTTCCATATTTTGAAACTAATCTGTTAATATCTCTGTTCAGAGATGCCGCATGAAACTGTTACTCAAATGTTGAATACAAAAATCTTTCAGGATATTCAAAAGTCAGATGGCTCACTCTAACACCTGCTGTAGAGCGCGTTTTATAATTTTTGGAGCCTCTACATTCATTTTTTTTAAGTTGAGACAAATGACCAAAAAATCTTGAATCTTGTGTCAGTTATGAATTATCAGAGATATTAATGTATTTTGTACACAATCGGGCATTTATATTCCACAAAACTATTCAAAAGATTGCTTCAATCTTTTGAATTTTTTGTGGAAAATAGCGTAGGTGAAACGTAACATATTTCAGTTAGTCTTATTTTGAGCGATTTTGTCCTCTAATATAAATCACGATTTGAAGAAAAATTTATTCCTTTAATAATAAAAAGAGAAAATTATCAAACTTAGAGGAATCAAATTCGAGCACAACGGAAAAGTGTATCAAAGAAGTGTAGAATTTTTTCCAAACACCTTTCCAATATGTCAAAGAATGGTGTGAAACATATCGAGGGAAATAAGCTTTCAATGATGTTTTCTTACTTGAGCGCAAATAAATTGGGCAGATATTGAAAATTAGGTTGAGTTTTTATCGGAAGAAATGCCTGATATTGAAATCGATGACAATTGTCTGTTTCAAAAAAGGAGAAGACTGAGTGTATATTTAAATTCTGATTAATCAGAACAATGAGAAAATCAACTTGTTGAAATTGATAAGATGGGTGGAAATATTTAACCATTTCAAAAAATAAACGCATTCCTTCCGAAAATTTAGATATTCTTGTTGAATTTGCGTCGTGCTGCCCTGAAACTAATGCAGCAGTTGAAAAAATTTTTTATCAATTGGTAACGATTTTTGGAGAATTGAGAAATCGAGATTGAATATTGTTACTCTAGCCGCAGCAATTGCCGTAAAATTCAATATGAAGGATATTTCTTGCTCCGAAATTTCCAATATATTGTCAGAAAATGGTATATTGACAAAATTATTCCTTTAAAGGAAAAATACTCCTGTAATTAAATAATTAAAGGGGAGGTAAGCATAATTAGTTTATTTTTCTTTGAATTAATAAAACGTTTCATTTATTTAAGCCATACTTTTTTTTTTCTTAAATCTTTTCGTCTTCATTTATATTCTAAAAATATTGGTCACCTTACCAATAGCCCTCGTGTTGCTCTCAGCGCGACATCAGTAAAACAATCAATCAGTTAGAAAATGTGAGAGAATCAATGTAAAATCTTTGTAAATAATTTTCCTGGATATATTATGTGTGCGCTCATTTTATTTGGAAGCATTGTAATATTGCCCTTACTTGAATATCGTCATGAATTTCACGTATTGATTTTCTTCTGGGAGAGTCGTTTCGAAAAGATTCGCAGTCAAAGCGCGTAACGAAACAGTCACCCATCAGGGATGAAAATGACGGTAAATTGCGAATTTTAACCTTCAATTTCAACCGGTAATTTAACATGGCTTTCTCTGGTAATAAGGTAAATTACATGCATAAATGTAATGCGCTTTTTTTTATACCTATATTCGCAGGACCGTAGACGCTGTTGTTGTAGCATTTATACTCTTTGTGGTTGAATTTAAGGAGGACCTGATACATTCTATAAAAGAACGAATAACTCTTTAAGATATTTTCCAACATTACTTCGATGCCATTTTTCTGCTTCATTTACCGATTTTGCTCAAAAATCTAACCAGGAAGACAAAAAAAAAATGAGCCATCCAACACATCTTTTTTTTCAGGAGGAACTGGCGGAATCGTTCGACGCTTCCAGCGACGCTTTCTTCTACGGAGACAAGTTCAAGCGGAACATTGACCTCCTCACCCACCCCGTCTTCAAGAGGTACTCGTACATAATTATTTCGAAGTATTGCTCGGTATATAAAATAGGTTGCCAAATTAATGCGAGCATTCGTAAAAATTTATGAATTGATATATTAATAATTAAATTTATTTATAAGAAATCTTATTGGTTCTGCATGATTCTCTTAAATTATGTCTGAGATGCATTCGGCTTCAGAAATACAACAAACGAAATCATAAAAACGTTGTATAACATAATAAAGAAATAATATGGTACTGCATTAATATTTTTTCACATTTCCTTAAGCCTCTAGCAAAGTCTTGGGCATACTTTCTGTGCACTATTTTGCACATTCTTATACCTGGGTATTGTGATGCCATACATTTATTAATTTTTCTCTTCATTGTTGGTTAGTTGTTATTGTTCCTTTGGAAATTTCACGTTTTGGGATTTCTCAAAAATTTTCAACCGGGCTCCTATCAATAAAATTACAAGACTAGAGTAAAACTGTTATCGTCTACTAAGAAGATTTTAGTACAAGGCGATGAATCATACATAAAAACAAATTTCTTACCGTTTGGGTACCCATCTGGAATTTGGGGCATCAGACAAGTTCACAGTACAGCGCTGTATTAGTTTTGTCTTACGATTTATTTACCATCCGTGTGGCAAACGGGTGTGACAGAATAGTCCCATTTTAGCTCATGCTTCTCGTAAGAGTAGACTCAAATGGATACCTAGTGTCTGGGGTATAGACGGGCACCCTGCTCCCGGGGATTATATCAGGGGATTTCTGAGACTTGCCTTCTTTAGGTAAGTACGGGCATCATGACCCCGAGGCACCCCAGTGATCATTTTCTTTCCCATGGTTTATTCTACCTTTTGGTAAACTTGGGTGACGTGCCCCCGGGATACCCTATCGATTCTTCTCTATTTCCGCCCTTTCTTGTCAATCAACTTTAATCATTTTTCCCATAGATTTTCCACAGAACACCGCTTTGCCTTGTTCGGCGCAACATGGCCCATCTAGCTCTTGCCCATTAAACTTCCCTTTCACTCGCTTTTGCTCACAGTTCTTTACGTGATTTGAAGGCGTCCAACTCTCTTGGAACTGATTGCAGATCCCACCATAACTCTGACGAGATGCTTTACCCTCTCGATATTGTACTAAGACTGAAAGTTTTCCCCTGGGCGCCGTCAAACATAAATACTTTTTCTGCCAGAATTTCAGGCGCGGTCTTGTCTAAAAACCATAAATGAAATTGATGATGCAAAATTAACAATGCTTGAAAAAGGAGTCGAAACAAATAAAAATTGAAATAATCTTATTAATATACGCTATTCCAGTCCTCAACCATCACTCGAGGTTGCTTTCCAAGGTTTTCTTTCTCCCGAAATAGCAAACCTCACTTCTTGAATCAATTGGGTTATGCTTGTAACATCTTTTTTCCCCTTATTTTCTAAACAAATATTCTTAATTATTCTGTCAGTAAGAGGTATTGTTATTCTTTTCCTGTCCCAATTCCTATTTCGCTTAGGAGAGAAACGCATTTTTATCCGAATTAACCTTTATTTTGATAACAATTGATTTGGAAAGACCTGTCATTTCTTCTATCTTCCTTTGCTAGTGATCTGTCTGCAAGATAAGCGTTTTTATCAGTTTTTTCTCGTTGACAAAGATTCGAACCTTGACTCGTAACCACAGAGCAGTAAAATGAGAATTTTCTAGGAAAAAGTAAGATTCTTCGTAAGGAAAGGCTCTAAATGGAGAAGGGAGACCTCGATACTAAGTGAGCGTGTAGAACCAATACAATAGATTGTCAGAGATTCCCCGGCGAAGTAATTTCTATGATTGTTCAAATTTTAATACTGTTGACAAAAATATTATTTGAAGTAAATTGAGATCCAGTATTAAAAATATTTACGAAGAAATAAAATTTACATAAGAACTATAGTCTCGTATCGTTCGAATCTATTAATGACTGCATTAAAAGCACTTAAAAGATCAAATTACAAAATTATGCGACTGTCCATATTAATTTGGCAACACGCTGTATGTTACCTTTATAGCACGGAATCTGTTATTTCATAAAATAACTCAAGAATAACTTCGCGAAATAATTAACCGAGTCGGTTAAAGAATATAAAATTATTTTATTATGCGATTTAACTAATTAGTTTATATAATAATTGCCTAGTCACTTAAGTATTAAAGACGGCACACGAAAGCTGTTTGAATCGGTTGTAGCTGGTTTTAGTCAGTTTTGAACCAGTTATGGCTGGTTTGCAATCAATCTAACTTTTAATCATTCGCTTTTAGATGTGCGATTTTAGATTTTAGTTGGTTGTATTTATTTTAGCATTTTTCATTTTTGAAAAATAAACATTTTAACAAACTTCCCCCCCCCAAAAAAAACAACCAGGAATCTGATATCAACGGGTAAATATGAAATATTTAATACGAGAGTGGATCGAATCTTAATTACATAACCGTGAGACAAAGGAAAACAGTGCTATATTATTACCTATTACGTTTTTCGTTATTAATTAATCTATTCTTAATATGAAATGTATTTTTCGTGAAATTGCACTTATCATCAATTAATTTATAAGAAAATTTCTTTTAGTGACGAATTGTTTATTTTTCATCTCGATTCCCATTGTGTCTGCTAAAATTCCAAAATATTTCATTGATCAACAGATACAGGTTTGAGGGACGCTTCGTGGCTAAGACGCCTGATGAAATCTATCATCCATTTTTCACTTTAATGTCTATATCATTAGTTTGAAGGATAACTAAGGAAAATGTTAATTTATCTATTACACATATTTTATCCGACATGGTTAGTTATCACATGAAATTGTTTCATACAATAACTGATTTATTCACTTTCCCGAAAACATATAGAAAAACTGTCGAAAGATTATTTATATCGCTTTAAAATAAAGGACACAAAAAGTATTGAAATTCCTTAAAATTTTAGCACGAAAAAATTTTCGCATGAAATTTCAACACTTAGACGATCGATTTCAGAGCAACAAAAGACTAATGCCTGACTTTTTGAGACCACAAGATCCCTACCCTATAGAAAACTATCTGCCTGGACTAAATCCGCCAAATTTTCCTCTGATACGAGCCCGATTTATTTGGAATTCTTTTGATTTCGTTGAAAAAACATTTTTAAAAAGTTGTTCTTTGAAACAATTATATAAAACTACGAGATAATTAAATACACGATGGACATCAAAGGTTCCTTGAATATTGTAACTCTTAAATAAAAGATTCATTTTTGTATCTTTTTCATTTTTTCGTTAAAAGGGGAACCTTAATAAAACTTTCTATTGAAAAAAAAATCGGATACTCAAAATTCTTCACAATTAAGTTTATTTGCATCAAATACGGGGTTATTCAAAATGATTTAACTGAATTATGAATTCCACAGTTTCAAAAACAAACGACACAGGATAAGTGATTATTGAATGCAACGGAAAACTGTAGAAGTTTTATATTGTGAAATACAAATGTCCCTCGAGCGTTTTTCGGGAAGATATTTCACGAAAGCTGCTTCAGAAGCTTTCACCGAGCGACATCGCTGTTGGATCGACCCGTGTGGTGACCGGGAATGACAAAATAGTCCCACTGTAGCTCATGCATGTCATAAAAGGCGACTAAAATGGGTACCCAGCGTCTGGGGGTTTATCCAGGCACCCTGCCCCTGGGGATTATATCAGGGGACTTGCCTTCTTCAGGTAAGTACGGGCATCATGACCCCGAGGCACCCTTGTGATCTGTTTCTTTCCTGTGAGGCTTACTGTCTTTGGTAAACACGGAGGACGCCCCCAACCCCTCCGGAATATCCTAGCGATCCTTCTCTATTTTCGACCCTCCTTGTCAACCACTTTTTATCTTTTTTTCAACTTCACGTCTAGACCACAGTTTAATCTTGTTTGGTGCAGCATAGCCATATCTGGCTCTTGCGCCAATAAACTTTACATTCACTCACTCACTCGCTGTTGGATCGGTCGCAGTGGACCAGATGACTCGATACTACACAGTTGGCCACCTAAGTCTCTCCATTCGATTTCTTCCCTTGGGGGGCCTGTAAAATATTGAGTGTATGCGCCCTCATTGTTGAAAAAATGGATGTGAACTTAAAAATCTTATTTCTACTGCTGTACAAAAAATTACCATCGATACTTTAGAAAGCGTATTTGACAGGAATTTACATATCGAATTGACATTATAAATTTAACTAAAGAAAGCTATATCGAACTCTTGTAAAAAGAAGCTTTCATGTTTTCCCTTTGCATTCATGTATTACTTATCATTCTGTGTCGTTTATGTATGAAAATATAGCATTTTGAAATGGGATGAATCATTATGAAATTTCCTCTTTATTCCTTTAAGCACATCAAACTGGGCTTGAAACAGGCCCGATAACACTAACATCTGCCTGCCCTACACGAACATTTTCATCCATTGCAGAAATTGCATTTTCTTACTGTATGATTACCAATATTCTTTTGATAAGTTACTCACGTGTAATGTCATTTTTTTTTTTTTTTTTTTTTTTTTGGGGGCTTTTTTTTTTTTTTTTTTTTTTTAAATTTTTTAAAAAAATTTTTTTTAATATAACTCAAACCTAGATTTTTTTTTTTTTTTTGCATTTCAGCTACCGCTCCGAGGCTCGGCTGGTGCGATACATGAAGGCTCTCGAAAACAAGGACATCTCTCTCGTGCACTCCATGATCCCCCTGGTGAGCTCATTAGATATATTTGGATGGGGATGAACAATCATCAAAACCACACGTGTACATTCGGCTTGCACACGAGCCTGGTTCCCTAGAATTCGATGTGGAATAACTCACTGTATGTAACTCACTGTACATCTATCCCTGAAATCCTTTCGCATAACTTTACCAACCGCCATTGGAAAAGATTAATCTGAAGCAACCCTTTGATTAGTGCATAATGATCCACCCATCTGACCAACATTGCTTGTTCGTACTTCTTAATGGGTTTTCTTCTACTCGCATTGTATGTCTAGGTCAACACTTTAAAAGCTTTTATCTCTCATTTTAAAGCACTCGATTGAGCAGAAATGTTCTATACACGATTGTTTTGAATACGATAATTTAATGACAATTAATAAAAATTAATTGATTGAAACTAATTATTTGAAGAAATTTTACTCCAAGTTTCTCACCAAATGGTTGCCAAATCCGTCGCCAAGGTGAAGGGATCACTGCTTAAACTCTTTTGTTAGCTGGTGACATCTCTGTAAATCTATATTTTTCTTTATAAGAGAAGCGTTGCAGAGAAGCATCAACTCTTAACATTGCTCCCTATCTTCGAGACTGGCGAATGTTATCGAAAATGAATGTTACTGACAGGCAAAGGTTACTTAAAATTTAAGGTATAAAAAAATTATGTTACACAAAGTCTGAAGTGTGAAAGAAAAATCCATGTTTAAAAAACTCGTTTTTCACAGGTGTTATTAATCCTAATTTGTGTATGCATAAAACGGGATGTATTGCAAAGTTTTATCGATACTAAGAGTGACGTCTCTATACAATTTTTCCCACACATTAGTTAACCCTTAGGCATGTAATGCTGCAAAGTATAGCATCATGTTAATTCACATGTATGTGTATGAATATATGTGTGTGAATGTGTGTGTATTAAAATTTTTAAAATCAAAATTTATTATTTTATTCTTACACTATTTCGTTGTTACATTTATAAGTCTGTACCTCGTGTTATTACTTTCCGTCTACAAAGTTTTAATTCATTCTATTCTTTCTGAACAGGGTTCATGTACCATGAAACTAAACAGCACGACGGAAATGATGGTGAGTTTTAAAAATTGTATGTTACAAAATTTAAAATTAAGAAGTTTGTTTCTAACAACATGTGAAAGGCAGCACGTGAATCTTACACTAGTTGTCCCCCCCCCCTCCCCGAGGTTTTTTGTTTGGCTTTGTCGATTATATCCTGGCAATGAAAATATTGTCTCTAAAACTTTTCGATCATCGTAAACTATTAACTGAAGATCGAAGATGTGTTTGTGTTATGGTTTTCAGTAAAGATTTATAACCATTTTAAGAATGATAGTGGATGTAAAAATATATATGGTGCCTCATAGTTATCTCTCGAACAGAAAAAAAAGTTGATCCTCTGACAATCTCATTTATATTTACTCTGTCTTCGTACTAAGAATCTATATCCATAGAATAGTACGTGTAAAAATTTCAGAATGTTTTTATATTATTAACTTCCATTCGTAGTTTTATAACTGAAATATCGTTTCAAAAAAGATTATTTTTGAATTCTTAGTTTTTTTTTCTTTTTTTTCTTAACTCAAAAATATTAATTTTTTTTTCAAAAAATAAAGTGAATATAAGCAGAAATATGAAAGAAGGAACCGGCCGAAATAACGAACTTGATTGTTTCCCCCCTCGCAGCCGTGTTCCTGGCCCAAACTGGTGCAGCTGCATCCTTTCGTTCCCGTGGAGCAGGCCCAGGGCTATCAGAGGCTTTTCAAAGAACTAGAGAAGGACCTCTGCGAGATCACGGGATACGACAAAATCTCGTTCCAGCCCAACAGGTGAGCAATTCCTTCTTCCATCGAGTTCTCAGGGTCTTAACCTCATTAGATAGTTTCGTGACCCCGAGGAGCCCTAATGATCTTTTTTCTTTCCGAAGGGGTTTACTGCCGTCAGTTTACACGAGTGACGCGCACCGGGGTACCCTAGCGATCCTTCTCTACATTCGATCCTTGGCTACTGTAGCCTAGTGGTTATGGCAGCGGTTGGCTGTGTTCATCGAGTGGTAGGTTCGAGCCTTGTGACATTAAATACCTGCCATGTAGCCAGAGATGATGCTCATTAAATCTGAAGTTTTTCAAAATCCTCCCATTGACGTGGTATGGAAGTTAGAAGATAGGGGTACCAGTTCAGGTGTCGTCCTCGTCCCTTGACAGGGGTTCAAAATTACGAGATCTGACGCCAATATTATTCATGTTGCTTCTAGTGCGAGGTTAACAAAACCAGTCAATCAACCCGTGTTATTTTCTGTCTTTGGTAAGCACGAGAGATGCACAATGGGTTACTCTAGCGATCTTTGTCTATTTTCGACTCTTCTTGTCAACCAACTTTTACTTTTCACCTCTTTTCTTCGGCTAGATCCGTTTCCTGCTATTTGGCGCAATACAGCCATAAATTATCTTTCACTCGTCTTCCATCGACACTGGTGACCTCTCTTGCGGATTTTGGAGTAATACAAGGCACCAACCTGTTTTCAATGCTTTGATTAATATCTTTTGGAGTGAAATAGCTAAATTTCCCATAAGATGTATAATTTTTGAGTTTCGTTTCTGCTTAATTTTCTGAAAAGGAAACTCTTTGACGTAATGATTTTGTACACATTTTTTGGTTACTTACCTATGATTGTAATACTTTTCATTGTTTTTACCTTCATGATTATGTCGTACCTCATATAAATTTTGAACACTGATTTACGCGCACTTTAAAGTAAAATAAATTTTTTATTCTCTTGTTCCAGCGGCGCTCAGGGCGAGTACGCTGGACTGATGACCATCATGTCTTACCTCAAAAACACGGGGCAAGAAAAGAGAAAAGTGAGTCCTTTTTTTCCTGTTTTCAATAACGGTTTCTTGAGGAAAATAAAATGATGAACATATTAAGCACACAAGTAAACAAGTATTTCTTGTATTGAAATATTAAAAGTATACCAAACACATATGTAATGAAAAGACGATACCATCCCAGTTGTAGAACCGATGTCTATCAGTTACCCATTCAATATTATATTTAAGAATTGGTTAATTCTGCAATGGTGAATGGTCGTGTACCGTTAAGTAAAAATTAATATAGAGGCTTGATATCTTTTTAGATGGATTTTTGCAAGGAATTTTGTGATTTCTCAATCGTATTATCTATCACGTCCTAGATATGTTCCATTAACTAACGGTGTGATAAGGAAATGTTCGAACAACGCGGAAGCTAACAATCTATAGATACGATATTCATATGGGGCTACGAAGGGTTACGAACTCGACCACGGTTTTACCTGATTGTTTTTATCTCGACCTCAAATCTGGTCAAGAGGCAATTACAATGGTATAACTAACATTCTCCTTCCCGTCCTATGTGATCTACTTAAAATATTTCACCATGAATAAATAAAAATCTAGTGAATTTCAATAGATTTCGTGACCTTCAATAAATTCCTGCCCATGGCCTACCCGTGAGGTGACCAAGTGTAACGGAATAGTCCCACTGTAGCTCATGCATGCCGTAAGAGGCGACTAAAATGGGAACCCAGCGTTTGGTGGTTATATCGGGGGGGGATTATATTTGGGGGATTATATCAGGCGCTTGTGCCTTCTTTAGTAGGAACAGGATTCTCGAACCCGAAGGGCCGCTGTAGCCTAGTGGTCAAGGTCGTGGACTAGCGGCTGGCGGTTTTCGTTCAGTCGCGGGTTCGATCCTTGGCCGCCAAAGACCCGCCGTGTAGCCGGGGCTGATGCACGTTAAATCTGTTCGGGGCCCAAAGTCCTCCCGTTGGCGTGGTGTGGATGTTAGGAGAGGGGGTGCCAGCTCGGGTGTCGTCCTCGTCACTTGACCGTGGTTCAAAATTACGAGGTCCGTCGCCAATAGCCCTCGTGTTGCTTTTAGTGCGACGTTAATATAAACTAAAACTAAATCTCGAACCCAAAGGACCTGAGTGATCTTTTTCTCCCATGGGGTTTGTTATCTTTGGTAAACATGGATAACGTGCTTCCGGGATACCCTAGCGACCCTTCTCTATTTTTGACTCTCCTTCTTGTCAACCAATTTTTGTCTTCGATTTTTTCACACGTCTAGATCACTGCTTTTGTACTTTACTGGCTTTGCACTCACTTTGTTTCCAGCAGTGTGACCTCACACATTTGGTGTTTGTGTCATTAAAAGTACTATTACTCTCTCCCTCAATCGTCTAGATCACAGTTATACCTTGTTTGGTGAAGCATGACGCCATTAAATTCCATCACTCACTTGAATAAAACTAAAAGATTAAAATTCTCGGCAAAGATGCGGTACACGCGTGGTCACCAGATTCGGGTGTTTTTCGCCAACTCAATTAGCTATTTAAGAAAGAACACGGAAATCTCATGCATAATAAGATGAATCATTTGGACCAAGTTTTATTTCACTTTTTTTTTCTCTCGCTCGGCAATATTTTAAATTCTTTCTTATAACATAATCTAGTTTCATGTAAATTCTTATCTCTGCATTGAGTCCAAAATGATGAGCTTCTTTCCGATCGGTAGCGAACGTTGAATTACCCGATTCCTGCCGATCTCTTCCGCCGCATTGAAAATATATCTCCTGCCATCCGAGACGGAGAAAAAAACACATCTGCTTGAATTTGTGTACTGCGCGAGAATAATTTATTTTGTACTTACGTTATTGGAAGCAAGTATCCCCTTTCCACAGGTGTGCTTGATTCCAGTATCTGCCCACGGGACGAACCCCGCGAGCGCCCAGATGGCCGGCATGCAAGTCCAGGTGATCAACGTCACGCCGTCGGGAGACATCGACATGGATCACTTGAAGGAGATGGTGAGTATCTTAATAACGCCTTTTTAATACATAGGTGCGATTTTCTAAAAGAAATTTTCGGTCAAGAGCAAAATCTGACAACAATAAGGTCCGTAAATGGATGAGTGAAGCGCAAAAGAGAAGAAAACGCATGTTAGAATACTAGTGAATTATTTAAATGCGTATGCGTGTGTGTCACGAATGATATAAAATGTTCGTTCAACAAAAATGAAACATTCAATGCGTGGCCGAAATACTTTTATTTCTGTTGTAGCAGATTTTAGTCGGGCTTCGACCATAGAGGCCGAAGCGAAACTACCATAAAAATTTCAGATGATCATCAGAGAGTTGTCTGAGCAAGAGAGAGGAAGAGAGCGTGTTTCGTTGTGTTTTTCTTTTTATAGATGAGGGAAAATTCACTTTAAACGTCAGACCACATGGTCTGGATGGAGGGACTTTAAGGGAATCTAAGTGGTAGGGATCCTCCCTACAGGTCTGGACCGAAGGAAGAAAGCTGACTTTGCAGATTTCAAGCGAGCGTGATTGAATAAATTAAAAAGAAAAAAAAAAGGAATCTTATCGGGAAATAAGAATGAACACTATCATTTAAAGGAGAGAATTTAGGAAATTAAATTATATTATGATGAGAAATTAATAGGAATTAAAAGTTAAATCATTATATGTATGTATGTGTGTATACGTATTTATATATGTGTGCGAGTTAAATTATTTCTTCAAAAAATACTATGTGGGGCAAAAGAGACTAAAGATTAAGTAAAAAACAATTTTTCCTGCAGCCACCCACCAACAAATGAAATGAAAATGTCATTTTCAGTACATTTTCATTTTATTTGTTAATGGCTGAGGAAAAATTATCTTTTACTTTTCAGTTCTTTTTCACTCTTTTGTCACATAGGAGGTGTTGGTTTTTTCAAAAAAAATATCAATTATTTTTTTTTTTCACTTTCTTATTTATTTTCAATGTTCTTTCTTTTTGTGTCTTATTTATCATTTTGTATTTCATTTTATCATCTAAGCGATTTTAAAAAAAATATATTTTAAACAAAAGTTTGGCGCAGCATGCCCAAATTTGGCTGTTGCGCCATAAACTAATGATGCTAATTGACGGCGACTCTATTGTGTTTCAGCTGGAGAAGCACAAGGAGACGGTGGGTTGTATGATGATCACGTATCCCTCCACCAACGGCATTTTCGAGGACAGCATCAGGTGAGACACCTCCTCCTCTCTCTGGATTCACTCACATTCGAAAAGAGCGAGAAATAAATGTGTACGGTAGAGCGATTGGTCACTTGTGACGAGCAATAAAAACTTGTAGATT
The DNA here is from genome assembly GCA_019974015.1 of Nephila pilipes. Classification (NCBI taxonomy): domain Eukaryota; kingdom Metazoa; phylum Arthropoda; class Arachnida; order Araneae; family Nephilidae; genus Nephila; species Nephila pilipes. The sequence goes on along the minus strand of BMAW01058087.1, from coordinate 77,430 downwards.
ATCCACAATTAAATTCAAGTATCTAATATTTTATGACTCTTTACTTATAAATTTAATTGATATGCCTAAAGGAGTGGCTTTTTCAATATATGAGCTTCTGCTACCATTCTACTGGTTGATGCAAACGTTCTTTTTAGATACAGAAACCTCTACAGGGAACCCTTAGGGATAGACCTTACTGTTTGACATGAATAACATCTACAAAAGCTAGAACCAAAGCAAATCAGTAAAAGGGCATGTCAACATAAGAACTTATATCGATTTCCAAAGATACGAGGAGTGATCCAAAAAGTAAATGTATTTGAATACGGATGGCATCATAAAGGTAAATTGCCGTTAGTAATGGATGCTGCCCTCTGTTAAACAGAGCAGTAACAAATGTGACATTGATTCTTAACTTAGTTTCGATCTGATAGTCTTTTGCTGCCAAATCAAAATTTTATTGATGCCGCGGCGAGTTGTAACCGTCGGGGAGACCTGGATTCATAGTTATGTACTGGAAATCAAGGAAAAATGAAAATGGGTTGCTTACTGTAAATCTGTTTCAAAGAAGGCGAGGATGCTCTCATCGTCTGCAAAAGTTCTGAAGAATTTTTGAGGTGCGGAAGGGTTCAGAATGACGAATACGAGTAACTGAGACACCTGTTTTGAGTCATAATGCATCGTAAATGGGTTTTTTTTTAGTAAGTATCGTGACTCACAAGAAAGCTGTTTTTGTCTCAGTTACTCGTTCTCGTCATCAGGAACCCTTTTGCACCTCAAAAAAACTGTCATAATTTTTCCAGCCCATGAAACCATCCTCGTTTTTTCCTGAAGCAACCCATTGTTTTGATTTTTGCTTAATATCCGGGGCATAATGATGAATCCAAGTCTGACCGACAGTGACAACTCGCCGAGGCAGCAATCAAATTTCGATTTAACATCAAACGACTATCAAATCGAAACTAACTTATGAATCAATGTCATTTTTGTTTCGAATCTGTTTAACAGAGGGCAGCACCCATTATTAACAACAATTTATCTTAATGATGCCATCTATTTTCAATTACAAGTACTTTTTATACCAACCTCGTAATTTATATGTATAAACCGAATAATATGAAACAATCTAAATTCCAAAATCTTTTCTTTTAAAAACCGTGTAAAATTGGAACTGCGCAAATGAAGTGCCGCGCAAAACGTAGAATTGGGTGTATTTCTTATTACTTAGAGTAATTGTCTGTGATGTGTTAATAAATTTTCCAACTTTTCGTGTTGTTCGTGCATCTGCGCGAATTTGTTTCTGGACAAAAAGCTAACATTTCCTTCTATTCTTTATTTCTTTTTTCCCCATCATTAAATACATTGGGTGTGCTATTGATAACAATCCTGTTATTTTTATTACACATAACTACCACATCTTTACCGAAACATTTCGCATAAGCTCAGGAAATGTTCTCAAGTGAACGTTTAAGGGAGGCCAGACCCCAAACTGTAAATAAATTTAAGAGTTATGACTCGCGTTTACATTGATTAATATCCACGTGCTCATATTACTTCTGAATTTGCATTCCCAGGGTACACAACAGTTCTTGAGGGTTTTATCACAAAATCAAAGGATCACGAGCACTTTCCAATGACATTTTCTCTGCGTGAATTTATTTTTTCCGAATGTTTCTCTCCCCACAGGGAAATGTGCGAGTTAGTGCACCACTACGGCGGCCAAATCTACCTGGATGGAGCCAACATGAACGCGCAGGTGGGCCTCTGCCGCCCGGGAGACTACGGATCGGACGTATCGCACATCAACCTACACAAGACCTTCTGCATACCTCACGGAGGAGGAGGCCCGGGCATGGGCCCCATAGGAGTGTGAGTTTCTTTTTTTCCCTTCACCCATTGTTTTTAGGCGTGTTTATGTTCTCAGAACTCCTCCCAATGTAGTAATTTCTTAGAATTTAAAAATCTGTAGAAATACCTTCAATAAAATTATTCTGCTGCACTATCTGCTGCGAATCGTCTGTAGTCACTTGACCTTGTGTGAAAGAATAGCCCCACTGTAGATCATGCGTGTTGTAAGAGGCCATTCAAATGGATACCCAGCGTCTGGAATATAGATAGGCACCCCGTCCCTGGTTATAATATCAGGGGACCTCAGGGACTTGACTTCGTTAGGTAGGTAAGGGCATCATGACCTTGGAGGCATCCTAGTGACCTTTTTCTTTCCCTTGGGGTTTACTGTCTTTGGTAAACACGGGGGACGCATTCCCCAAGTTACCCTAGCGATCCTTCCCTATTTTCGACCCTTCTTCTCGTCAACCAAATTCATATAAATTCTTTCTCGCGTCTAGGTAATAGCTTTTCTTGTGCAGCATGGCCAAATTTAGCCATTGCGACATTAAACTCATCTATCACTCACTCCCCTCTGTAGCCGTGGTGACTACCTTCCACACCCCGCCTATGGAGAGAAGGGAGACTTTAGGCCTCGACAGAGCATCAGTTCCGGCTACATGGTGGCCGCGGTAGCCTAGTGGTCATGGTCGCGGCCGGCGATTTTCGTCGAGTCACGGATTCGAGCCTCGATGTCACTAAAGGTCCGCCGTGTAGCCGGGACTGATGCACGTTAAATCTGTCGGGGCCCAAAGTCCTCCCATGGGAGTGGTGTGGAAGTTAGGAGAGGGAGGCAGCTCGGGTGTCATCCTCGTCACTTGATCGAGGCTCAAAATGACGAAGTATCCGTCGCCGGTAGTCCTCGTGTTGCTTCTAGTGAGACGTTGATAAAACCAATCATCAATCGAATATATATCTGTTCATGAAATAAAGTGAGTTTTAAATTTTAAACTGTACCAAGTAATCAATTATGGATTGGAACAAAAAAATAATCCTGCCTTTCTCATCTTATGCAGAAATCTTTTCTCCATTCTCGTCCTCTTCATTTAACAGTAGCTCAAAATGACGAGATCCTTTGCTGACAACACTAATAAGCAATCGATCAAAAACAAAAGTGTTGAAAGGTTAAAATGTAATTGTTTCAGAAATTAATACATAAGAACTAATCTGTTTAATACGATTCTTAGACATAAATAAATTTTTGACCCTTGTTTCAGTACAAATACGTATCATTTTATTTGCAAATAAAAGAATGTAACAGTTTTGAAATTGAAAAAAAGAAACGACAGATGCTACAGAAGCATAATTAAACCGGATAACATAAATTGTAAAAATTCAAAATAATGGAGGAGGAGGAGGGGAGAAATTAAGTTTTACCACTCGCATCACTTGGGACAATTAAATCTGTTTCAGAAAAGATGAGCGAAAGATTGAATTTCCCTGATATCAAATGATTAAAACTAGAGTAAATAGTGACGTAATACGATTACGTCAACACCAGATGTCGGCAACCCTTTTCCAAATTTATGAAAGTAACAGTACTCTCGGTCGTTAAGTGAGGGTGTAATTGGTAAGCTGACCCCGCGGCTAAAAGTGTGCGATCATCAATTCTGATTTTGACGATCAATGACTCACACCCCTTTGTTGATCAGAAAAGGGCTTAACTATTACGCGTAATAGTAAGCATTTCCCCCTTCCCAAATAATGTGGTTAGAAATTTCACATACGAGCTCGGTTCATAAAATACCTGTGTCAGGAAGTTTGATAACTGGGTAACTGATTGTACTGATGTCCATTGCTTATTTTTCTTTTTTCTAACAAGTCCATGAGTGGCATATACGTCAGAAATCTCAAGCAATCGTCGTCATTTTTCCGGTTGATGAGACCGTCTTTGCCTTCTTTGTCGCAGAATCATTGGAAGCAGCTCATTGTTTGACAGCTGCTTCATTTCCGGTGTATATTGAAGAATCCAGGTCTCGTGCAAAGTAACAATTCAACACCTGCCATGTTATGGAGCTGATGCACGTTGAATCAGTCGAAGCTCAAAGACCTCCTCTTGGCATGGGGGCGATACCAGCTCAGATGTCGTCCTCGTCGCTCGACTGAGATTCAAAATGACGAAGTACGTCGTAAATAAGTCTCGTTTCCCAACAAAGCACGACGTTAATTGACAATCATTCCGTCAAAAACGCGACAACACTCATGTTCTCAATTAACCCATGAATCACTGTCAAATTAGTTTTTAGCCTTTTAACAGATGTCAGTATACAATGGCACCATCAACTTGCCTTAGCGACGCCACCTGTCTTAACAACCATGCATTTTTGTGGTAGCCTCATAGAGCGTGTTAATTTAACTGACTTAATTAATAATTACGATTTAATACTTAAATTCGGAATCTATTGCAGTTCCATGGAAAAGCATAGATCTCTATTATTTTTATTTCAACCTTTTCGAGTGATTCTGTTCTGCAGCATTTATTCCAGTGAATCAGCATTTTCTTTTGGAAGTAATTTCTGCAAAAATTTTAATAAAGAGCTAACCTCCATCTTGCTTTGCATAGCAATTTTCAGCTCCAAAGCAGTTGAAAGTGAGAACCAACTTATTCCGTTGGAAGATGCGGTTAGAGGTAACAGAGTCGTCATGGTCACGAACTCGTGGCACCGTCACTGCTTCATCGAATCATGGGTTCGAGTCCCGATGCCGCTAAAGATTTCCTGTGGCAACGTTGATGCACTTAAAATCTGTTGAAGCCCAAAGTTTTCCCGTTTGCGTTGTGTGGAAATTAGGAGAGGGTAGTGCCAGCAGAGGTGTCAGCCTCGTCATCGCACCGAAGCTGCCAGTGAGGAACTTTGTTATGTGTTCAAGGCATCCCTGTTGTGCGGAAGTTGAACAAAGTATGAAATATTGATGTATTAGCATAAATTATAACACGAAAGGGGGTTCAAAAAGTACTAGTATTTGAGGTCAGATGGCATCATTAAGGTAAATTGTTACCATTGGGTGCTGCCGTCTGATAAATGGAGTCGAAACAAATCTGACATTGATTTATAAGTTAGTTTTGATTTGGTAATCATTTGCTGCTAAATCAACATTTAATTGCTGCCGCGTAGACGTCATTTTGCTTCGAGATGATAAATGGATTCATCGTTGCACACCGGAAATCAAGTAAAATCAAAACGTTGGATTACTTCTGTTGAATCTTTCCAAATAAAGCGAAGACGGTTTCATCGGCCGGGAAAGTGATGACGAAGAATTTAAATGCGTAAGGTGTCTTGATCACGAATACGAGTAACCAAGATTTGAATAGCTGGTGAGTCATGTTGCTTACTAAAAACAAATCATTTTCGATGCTACGAGCGCCATCTCTTGGATTTTCTAAGTACTTATTGAATGACCCTCATGTAAATATGAAATGATTCTTATTTTAAAAATTGCTTTACGAATTTATATGTATGGATTATCATTTGAATGCATATTCAATTTGGTAAAAGATATTCTTCCATAAATTCTGAAAATAAAATGAAGATATTGTTTTTTATAAAAAAAAAAAGTAAACTATTAAAAGAAAAAATTATTAAAAAAATATAGGGAGAAATGTGTTTTTTCTCCTCGCCAAAGAGCAAACTTTCTTCTGTCACCACGGGATAATGTAGGAACTTCTGTCGACGGATGCAGATCTTGTCATAATTGAAAAGTACTTTGCGTAGGCTTGGAAATTGAGTTTCGATTTTATCAATTGTTTGAATTACACGGAATGAAAAGATTTCATATTAAAATAGAATAATCTATTTTAGTAAGACTTTCATCCGATTTAATTCCTACGAAAAAAGCGACGAGATAAATTAATTTAATATTCTAAGAGTAGAGCTTTTTCCCCCCTTGAAATAAATCGTTAATGACATGTCTGGAATTTTGAGTTTCACGGAAAGTTTTAAATAGAGGATAGTTAAACTGTGAGCTCTCGTATGATATATTATTTTGGAATTTTTTTTATTGATACATATCCCTTAAAAACCATTTAATTATAATCATGTTCGTTATATTTTCGATTATATTTTTTTCTGGTCCTTTAATTATGGCTGCGATGGCCTAGTGGTCATGATTGCGATCGGTAGTGTTTCCTTCGTGTCATGGACCATTAAAGACCAGACGTGAACCTGGACTGGTGCATATTAAATCTGTGAAGACTCGAAACCCTCCCAAAGGCGTGGTGGGGAAGTTAGAGGGTGGTTGCAGCTCAAGTGTCGTCCTCGTCACTAGATCGAGGTTCAGGAGGACGAAATCAGTCGCCAATAATCCTCATCTTGCTCCGCAGTACGATGTTAATAAAACAATCACATCTTAATTTTTATCTCATTATTTTAAACATCTGCTAACATGTTGTTTTGTTGGCTTCAATGAAAATATGTATGTATAAAATAATAAATACATGGTGTCATTATAATTATACTTATAAAATTTATTTTTAATTTGCTTATACTTACATTGTTAATGATTTAATTTAATAATTCCTCGTCTGCTTTTATTACAATATCCAAACAAAATATAGACGACATTAATAACTCATCGTTTGCTTTGATTTTAAAATTTAATTTAATAACTGATTTTTACGGCAGAATCCCCTATTTTTGTTAACATAGGCAACGTTTTATTTCTCTAAAAAAATTTTGCTTGTGAAAATGAAGATACATAAGGAAATTGAAGGTGGTATTGTTTTCTTGATAATCATTGCTTCTATAAATTGCTTGCGAGCCTCACGGTCGGAAGTACGCTTACTTAACGCTAATTAATATTTATTTCGACTAATTCTGTTTTGAGAACTTGGCTGAAAAACGTTAGCACACCTTAAAATAAAATTAGCTGAGCTCATTTCAATTTTTTTTTTTTTGTTTAAAACAAAAATTTGACTTTTAGTTTTAAATCTTAATTTTCCTTTATGTATTTTAGAATTATGTTTACCTTAAATTTAACATCTATTGAAGAGGTAACTAAACCAGTAATTGAATAATATAATTAGTGCAGGAATATTTTTTTTTTTCTGAAATAAAGTTCCACGGATGAGTTATTATCGCATTAGACAAAGACGACATAAAAAATATTTTTTGTGTTCGCAGGAAAGCCCACCTGGCACCGTTTTTACCATCGCACCCCATCATCGACCCCTTGGAAGGATCGACGTCACGCTCTTTCGGGGTGGTGAGTGCAGCTCCCTGGGGATCCTCTGCCATCCTTCCCATCTCGTGGGCCTACATCCAGATGATGGGTCCCCGGGGCCTGAAGAAGGCGACCGAGGTGGCCATTCTGAACGCCAACTACATGTGCCACAAGCTCAAGGACCACTACTCCATCCTCTTCTACGGAAACGGAAGTGAGTCTTTATTTATTAGCCACCTAAGGGGGAATTGTTTTAGGTTGGGACGTTTTGGAATATCGGATCGTTTTTCAGTTTTAAATAACTTCTTTTTTGCATTTAGTTTAAATATATTCTTTTTAATAATTTATCGTTTGCTTTAATTTTAATTGCATGTAGCTGATATAATATTCAATTTAATAATTTATAGCTTTGATTTGAATATCGGAAAAGTTTGCTATTGCCCATTACTCGATATTTCATTGTTCACTTTAATTCTTATATTTGAGTAATTTAGTAATAATTATGTAAAAAAGAGCGCACTTTCGGGGGTCTAAATCTGTTCGTTGTAAAACTTAGCGTAGAAAATTTTATTATCTTTTGATTTTCTTTTCTTCGATTTAGTTAAGAGTGAAGCAAAAACAATTTTTATTTTTCTATAATCGAAATATACCCATTTGATAGAATGTATTCTTAGATTAATTCTAATTGGATAAATCATTTTAATTTGTTTTTTTTAGTTGACAAGCAGAGTACAAACCCGTATTTAGTTTCCAAGCGAAGAGTACGTATGTGTTTCCACCATAAAATCTTAGTGTTGTTTCTCTTCCAGGGACCGTGGCCCACGAGTTCATCATCGATGTGAGGGACTTGAAAAAGACCGCCAACATCGAAGCCATGGATATCGCCAAAAGACTGCAAGACTACGGTAAGGCTCGGCGCATTTCTTTCTTTTCATCGGGGCCTTAATGCCGTTCCAAAGGCTTCTCTGTATGGTTAATATGAAGGTGAATAAATGAATTGGTTTTATAATCGAAAATATCTATGTTACGGAAGATTCAGCGATCAAATGCCGCTTCGAATTCGGAGCAGAAGAGCTTACATTCTGTACAAAGCAAATAAAAAACACACTTATTTGAGTTCAAATTTATAGAAATCGTGGTTATCGAACAGAGAGGAGATTTTCGAATGAAAAGGCAAACACACAGGACCAACGTTTGAAAAGTTAAAGCAACTTGAGGGATTAGACTCATTTTATGTGTTCTGGAAGACCCGTGTGGTGACCGGGAATGACAGAATATTCCCACTGTAGCTCATGCATGTCGTAAGAGGCGACTCAAATGGGTACCCAGCGTCTGGGGGTATAGCCGGGCACCCTGCCCCTGGGGATTATATCAGGGGACCTCGGGGACTTGCCTTCTTCAGGTAAGTACGGGCATCATGACCCCGAGGCACCCTAGTGATCTTTTTCTTTCCCATGGAGCTTACTGTCTTCGGTAAACAAGGGTGACGCACTCCCGGGATACCCTGGCGATCATTCTCTATTTTCGACTCTCCTTCTCGTCAACCACTTTTTCTTTTTTTCAACTTCACGTCTAGACCACAGCTTAAACTTGTTTGGCGCAGCATAGCCATGTCTGGCTCTTGCGCCAATAAACTTTACATTCACTCACTCGCTAAGTGTTCTGGAAATAAAAAGTTCTCGGGTTTGTCTCAACAGACAAATAGTTGGAGATTGAAAACTTATTGTTCGATGTTTCAGGGAGGAGAGTTTAGGAAGATTTCTTAGGAGAGAGTTCCATATTTATTAGGATTGCTCAATGTGTTCTCAGGAGAGTTTTGAAACACTTAATACTAGAAAAGATAAAAATGAAATAGTAATACGAGATTATAACGTTGTATATCTTTTCAATTTTCATCCCTTTGTTCTGTCTAAAAGGTTTTCTTTAGAAGGATTGGGAGAGCTTCAATATTTTACAACAGTTTATTGATGATTTGGGCGGACACGCACAAAAAGACAAACAGTTCAAATCAGAAGATGGAGTGAATTATCGTTCTAGATAGCAGCTCGTATTCGACGCATTCGCAGCATCGCCATGTTCTCAAGTTCTGTTTTCTTTCTCCGAATTCGACTGGCGTTGCCAATCGCAGCTTAATAAACTATACAAAAATATTTGAGCGCAAATACTTTTCTCTATTATGCAAGTACTGCAATGATACAACCTCACAATCTTATTAATTAACATATTAATTATTATATTACATTCATTTCGATCGTCAAGAATTAAGGCTCCCATCTACCGGCCATTTTGATTTCGTGAGCGTAATGTTAATCCAATGGAATTTCTACTACCCTCCTCGACTCTTTACTATTTTTATCTATTTGAATGCAAAAAGGTGCGTCCGAAAGGACAAAAAATAATAAAGGTTTCTGCGGAATTACATTTTCTACCCTATGTTTGAAAATATTTTAGAATATTTTTTAAAGACTGGAAGACCCAGAAATGAATAATTAAAAAATAGGAAAGTGTTACTCTGTAGAAACTTTCATTATTTTTTGCTCTTTCGGATAACTTTTTTTGCATTCAAATAAATGGAAAAAAAGAAGAAAAAGTAAAAATATTTTAGATATGAGCAGAAATATAAGAAAAGTGGAAATAATTTAAAAACATTTTTAAATATTTTCAAAAATTCTGTTGCTCTTTCGGATGCACTTTATCGCATTCAAATAATTAAAAGTTGCCATAGAGAATTTTCTTAAATTTAACATCACTTGCACGAAATTAAAATGGCTCTGTTAGACGGCAGCCTAAAAATACAAATATAACAAACAGCCCACGCAAACTCGGTGAAAAAAAATTTCCACATTGTGCGCGTGTTTACAAATGGCCATTGAAGGTGTTCGATTTCGTAATGTTTGTTCGAGTGGCCAAAAATGCCTCCTTTTAACTCCTATTTGAATGGAGATCAATGAGCGCCCGCAAACGATACTTATCGAACTCCATTTTTACAGAGAAACTTTTGTTGATAACTTTGGCAACGGATGTAAATATTCTGAATGAAAGAGTTGTCAGCAGCGATGAATAGCAGAACTTTTGTTTATTATGCAAATGTAAATTTTATCTACCTTGCGTTTCATCTCGGCACGAACACACTGTTTTTATGAATTATCCATTCATTGCGAGATTTATGCTTTTATTTTGCAACAAAACGTATTCTACTCTATAAATAACATTCAAATGCGATGGGTATAGTTTATCTTTTAGTATTCGAATTTTGGATTTTTCCGCGACATAATGGCTACTGCAAATCGAATTTTATTTTCAATTTTATTAACCAGTTTAGCGAAAGATATCGTAATATTTTATGAAATTAAGTGAATATCTTTCTTTATTACCTTGTTCTTTGAGAAGTACTCCCCAGAAGCTTGCCTGTTTCAGTTAGTGCGAGGGTTCAAATCGGGAATAGGGTGTCCCCTAGGAGATTGTCGACTAAACTTGGCGACTTCCTAGATAGGTTGCCAAACGTGAGTGACTTAAGCATTGAGTATGCATAGACATGAGCATGCTATAAGCATGATCTATAAGCATGACCTAAATCGCCAATTATCGCTCCTAAAAGTCGCCAATCTCCTAGGGGACACCCTATTCCCGAATTAAACCAGTGCGAGCAACATAAACTTTATGTACTTTAGTGATCCTTTTTTTCTTTCAAATGGGTTTTAATGCTTTTGGTAAACACGGGTGATGCGCCCCCTTTTCTATCGACCCTTTTCTCTTTATAATGGGTTATCTTTAACTCACATTGTAACTATGTCTGGTTAAAAACTTTAAAAGCTTTTTTTTCGCATTTTAAAGCCCACTATTGAACTGAAATTTTCAAAACGAGATTGACAATACGATAATTTAAGTATAACATAATTAATAAAAATGCATTGATTTAAACTAATTATTTAAAGAATTAAATTTCACGTCGTTTCTAGCCAAGTCGCCAAATCCGTCGTTTAATAATGTATCGTTCGCTTTAAGTTTAATTACTTGTAGTTTAATTAACACAATGCTTAATTGAGCTACATAATTTTAGGCGTATTTATTTTAGACTATACATTTAATAAACGCCAAATAATAAAATAAATCATTAAAAATAATTATAGAATAAATTCAATTTGACTCAACGTTTCTTTTTGCTCTTAAAATGTAAGGTACAAAAAATTATGTTACGCAAACTGTGAAGTTTGAAAGAAAACGCATATTCAAAACTCGTTTTTTGTCGGTGTTTTTCAACCATTTTTGTCAAACAATATTTTCCACTTTTTGTAATATCTCGTATACGCATTGTTTGGCCGATTTGGCTCTTTTCCGAAACATTTCTACTTTCCCTTACTCACATTCTTTGAGGAATATCCCACACCACTTACGTGGTCTCTGTAATCGAGTGATTATGGTCGCGAATGTATGGCCGGAGTTGTTTCCAGTCGAATCGTCGACTCAAATCTGAGTTCCCAAAAATTGCTGCACTCTAAATCTGTCAAGGCCTTATGTCACCATGTTAAGGTGGTGGGAAAATAAGGGTACAATCTCGGAGTCATCCTCTTCTCTTGATCGAAGTTCAAAATGACAAGGTCTGTCACCAATAGCCCTCCTGTTGCTTCTAAGTGCGATGTTATTAAGCAATGAAACCACATCACTCCGATATTCAATGATTCTGGTCGCAATATTTAAAAAAAAACTAAGCGCCAAACATAGTGTCCAAATCGCTTAATAATTCTAACTCAAACGGGTAGAATTTTTTAAGGGACAATAAATGTTTTGTAGAAACATTCGAAAATTTAAAACTTAATTTTCTCTCCTCTAAGGCAAGGGTCATCAACCTGGATATCGCGGAACCCTAGGGTTCCCTGGTGACAGGGGTTCCGCAGGTGATCTCTATTTGCTTAATCAAAGCGTGCCAACATTTAAGTAAAATTTTAATTTTCTTAAAGATCTTTAATCGAATTCTTAAGGGCAGTTTGCTTGTAAAAAAATAAGTATAAATGAATATTTTATGGATAAAATAAAAACTTAAATTTCGTAAAAGTCACGCGCTTCAAATACATTAATCGAGACGCATTAGGTCACATATTAGTCTCCGTTCTTTGGCTCAGTCGGTATTTCTCAAATTGATATTTCGACCAACACTCAATCGAAACATAATTTTAGTCATTTTCCTTTCACGCATTTTTGTATTGACATTCGAAAAAAATATTCTGAAATTTCCAAAAGATCTTGATGTCACTTGTTTCAACCCATGTATGCGAAAAATCTTTCTCTTTGTACACAGCGACAAAAACAAAACACAGAAATAGAAGAGGACATTAGGTTGCAGATTTCAGCAATTATTCCAAACGTAAAAATAATTTGCAATAAAAAACAATCACGGCCAAGTGATTAAATTTTCTTTTCATTAATTTATTATTTAAAATATTGTTGCTTTTGTTTATTATTCATAGAATATATTTTAAGGAAGAAAAACCATTAGTTATAACTTACTATTCATTATCTTATTTAGTAATTCGTATTGTGATAAAGATGCAAAAATAATATAAATTTGAGTAGGTTAAAGCTTTGATATCTTATTTTTTCTACTCTTTGATTAAGAGGTTCCTTCAAGAAAACGGTAAGCTCAAAGGGTTCCATAAAATGTAAAAGGTTGAATACCCTCTTCTCTAAGGAAACCAAAAGATTTATTTACTTTAGAGCTTCATTGCCGAATCATTTTGCTGGCGTACTGAACAGATTGTGACAATGCCGGAGAGTGGAGTCATTGTTTTTGTTCTTTTCAGGTTTCCACGCACCGACGGTGTCGTGGCCCGTGACGGGCTCCCTCATGATCGAACCCACGGAGTCCGAGGACAAGGACGAGTTGGACAGGTTCTGCCAGGCCATGATCAGTGAGTTGCATTCCCCCCCCTCTTCTTCCCCCTAACCACTGGTAGTGACGGCGTTATATGTCGCAAGAGGCGACTTAAATGGGTACCCAGTGTCTCGGGGAAGGGAGCATAGCAGAGTACCCTGCCCTAGAGGATTATGTCAGAGGACCTCAGGTCCTAACCTTCTGTAGGCAGGTACAGGCATCATGATTCCGAGACACTCAAGTGATCTTTTTTTTTTCTTTCTTATGGGGGTTGTGTGGCCGCGGTAGCCTAGTGGTCATAGCCGCGGAATCGTAGTCGGCGGTTTTCGTCGAGTCGTGGACTCGAATTTTGATGACACTAAAGACCCACCGTGTAGCCGGGGCTGATGCACGTTAAATCTGTCAGATCCCAAAGCCCTCTCGTTGGCAGGTTGTGGAATTTAGGAGAGGAAGGTGCCAGCTCGGTGACTTCCTCGTCACTTGACTAAGATTAAAAATTACGAGGTCCGTCGCCAATAGCCATCGTGTTGCTTCTAGTGCAACGTCAATAAAAACCAAACCAAACATCCTACAGTGTTTTCTGTGTTTTCGATAAAAACGAATGACGCGCCCCCGAGATACGGTACCGATCCTTCTCTATTTTCAACCCTCCCTCTTGTCAACATTTTTTTTTCTTTTTCCGACTCTTTCACGGCATTTTACACAGTATGGAGACGCTAGCGATCTTTCTCTATTTTCAACTCTTCTTTTCTACCCATTTTCCCTATATCTAGGTCACAGATACATTTTTTGGCGTAGCATAATCGGATTTGGCTCTTGCATAGTAAACTACCATAACAGAGTTGCTATATCATGCTGAACATATTGAGCGTTTGCAGTTGTTAATCACGTTTAATGTCTCATTTCCAGTTAATTTTTCATTTTTGTTTCATCCCCTCAGAAGTAGTGGCAGCACCCTCTTGAATAAATAATTTAAAATGTTTATGCCATAAGAAATTACGGTGAATATGAATTGGAAGAAATACTTAAATAAATTTGAAAAATGTTTTGTGCAAAGAACAGATTTAGCCACCCAAGGTTCTAACTTTTTTTTTTAATTGATTATTCGATTAAATATCAGAATCAAATCAAACGATGAAATATTGAAATGTATAATAATGCATGCTACATATAATTGAAATTAAGGCAAGACATAAATTGTTAAACTGAATTCATTTTAAGCTAAATGTCCTTAAAATTAAAGGAAACTGTAAATTATTAAAATGAATGTAAAAGGACACAGAAAAATTTAACATTATGCCTATGGATAGAACCGTGAAATCAGGAAATAATACATGGCTATATAAAATCTAATTTACGTATTAAAAAAACTGAAAAGTGATCTGCTGGTACGCCAATTTAAAGCCTATCAAAAAGAATAACCCCTTGGGTGGCTAATGAGTACACTCATTTTAACCGCGTTTCTCATACGCAAAGAACTTTTGAAGCATCCATAGCTACGAAAGTTTTATTAACAGGTCAACTGAAAAGTCCCCGGCCTACCATAGTAAAACACATTTTTTTGGCAAAATTAGTTTTTTTTATCCAACATAATTCCCTTCAAGGGTGATACACTGATTATAGCGACTCTCCAACTTTTCGATACCATTTTTGTAGTACGATTTGTCCTTTGCTTCAAAATAAGCCTCAGTTTCGGCGATCACCTCTTCATTCGACGAAAATTTCTTCCCAGCGAGCATTCTTTTGAGAACAGGAAATCGTCGCTGGATCTGGAGAATACGGTGGATGAGGAAGCAATTCGAAGCCCAATTCATGGATTTTTGCCATCGTTTTCACTGACTTGTGACACGGTGCTTTGTCTTGGTGAAGCAGCACTTTCTTTTTCTTCAAATGCGGCCTTTTTTTGGCGATTTCGTCCTTCAAACGGTCCAATAACGCTATGTAATAGTCGCTGTTGATGGTTCTTCCGTTTTCAAGGTAGTCAATGAAAATTATTCCATGCGCATCCCAAAATACAGACGCCATAACCTCGCCAGCCGACTGTTGCGTTTTCCCACGCTTTGGAGCGGGTTCATCGTGTGCAGTCCACTCGGATGACTGTCGATTGGACTTCGGAGTGAAAGGATGGAGCCATGTTTCATCCATTGTCACATATCGACGCAAAAACTCGGGTTTGTTACGCTCGATCATCTTCAAACCCTGCTCCGAATCATCAACTCGTCGTTGTTTTTGGCCAAAAGTGAGCTCGCGCGGCACGCACTTGGCACAGAGCTTTCTCATACCCAAATATTCGTGAATGATATCATGTACACGTTCAGTTGATATCTTCAGAGTGTCTTCTGTTTTATCTGCACTTCAATGACGGTCATTCAAAATCATGTTGTGGATTTTAATGTTTTCGCTGGTAACACCTCTTTTGCGTCCACAGTTTTGTGCTCATTTCACCACGTTCCACCTTAGCATGCACCAATCCTTTTGAGGGTTGGATTCTTTTCTCCTGGGCAGTGTCCGTAACCTGCCCGTCAAAACCAAGTTTTTAAGCTCAACTGTATTTTTTCCCCTTCAAAAAAATCAATATTTATCAACACGCGAAATTCTTTTATCCATTTTTTTTCACAACAAAAGTTGCTTCACTCAAAATGCTATAACTATAAACTAATGACCCGATAGCTGTCAAATTTATACACGCATCTTTTGAGAGTTAGGGCTAACTAAAAAACAGACTTAATTCTAGTAGCACGATCTATGTGTCAGGCCGGGGACTTTTCAATTGACCTGTTACTGTTAATCGGATTTGTTTCTTAAATGTCTGTGCGACAAAGATTTCTTCATTTTTCCATCGAGAAGTATTTTTTCAAAAGAAAAGCTCACTGTTTACTTTTCAGATATTCGCCGAGAAATAGCTGACATCGAAAAGGGAATCTCTGATCCAGAAATGAACCCGCTGAAAGTAAGAAACCTTTTTATGAGTCTAAGTAGTTGCTTTAATTGCCCTATTTGGAAACAATGGCCGTCCTTTACTTCAAACGGACGACATGATTGATCCAATCAGCAAAATAAACTTTCTGCTCATTCTTCAGATTCACCCTAAAATTAAAATATATCAGATTTGACTCCTTACTTGCGTCTCTATCATGAATTTTTTCTATCAGTATTGTGTTCGTTGTATAAATATTGCATGAAAAATACGGGGTGATTCAAAAAAACGAAATTGTATTTCAGCGATGGCGCATGAAAATTAAATTGTCACCATTGAGTGTTGCCATCTGTTAAACGGTGTCGAAACAAGTTTGACATTGATTCACAGGTTAGTTTTGATTTAGTAAATATCGCCAAATCAAATTGATTAAGGCCGCGTCGAGTTGACACTGTCGGCGAGTCCCGGATGTAATTATAATGCCCCAGATGATGAGAAACAATCAAAAACAATCAGCCTAACGAATCTATTACCCATGTGGTGACCGGATGTGAAAGAATAGTCCCACTGTAGCTTTTGCATTTCGTAAGAGGCGAATTCAAATGGATACTCCAGTGTCCGGGGGGTAGCTGGGCACCTTGTCCCGGGATTATATTATTAGCCCTCGAGATTCTGCCTTATTTAGGTATCGTATCGGCATCATGACTCGAGAGCCCTGTTATTTTTTTCTTTTAGTAAACACGGATAACGCATCTGGAACACTCTAGCAATCCTTCTTCGTTTTCGACCCTTCTAGTCAATCAAAATTTTATTTATTTTTTTTACACGTCTTGAACCCATTTTAACACTTTATTAACTTTGCTCGCTTCTCTGGATTCTTGTTTGGCGCAGCATGGCCTTATCTACCCTGCGCCATAAAACGTCACCATCCCATCCGGTGAATCTGTTCCAAACGGCATATGGAGAGGGTGCCATGGCCGGAAAAGCCAAGGGCGAGGAATTTATGTGCGAAAGGCGTCATGATTCTCAATACGAGGAACCGAGACTGTTGTCTAGCGCGAGCCCCGATGCTTACTAAAAAAACAAACCAGTTTCTGATGTTACGAAAGTTATCGAATTTTTCAAGGACTCCTTGACGATCCTCTAACATAACACAAGTACTCCCGCGTTTGTATTAAAATTCTGCTTAATTTTGTTAACTTTTTTTTTTTTCAATTTATATTTCATATTACAATTCCCCTTACCGCATAGAATGTATTTTCTTTCCTAGATGTCGCCCCACACACAAAGGGTGGTCTGTTCGTCGACGTGGGACAGACCTTATTCAAGAGAGCAGGCGGCCTTCCCAGCGGTAATTATTTCGTTTATTATCTATTTTTGAATGAAAAGATTTGAGAGACGGTGAATTTTCACTAAGCTTCGGTCTCCGGTTTTGAATTGTTCTAGTAATTCGAGATTGAGTCTACAAGTACATTTGCCAAGGCGTTTAAATTTTAAAGAATTTTAATTTTGAAAGAAGTACATTTTAAAAATTACAGGGGGTGAATACAATTGTATATAAATAATAATGAAAATCATTTAATGAAACAGAAAAGTAATTTAGTATTTGAATATTAATAGAATAATTTTTAGAACAGTTTAACTTTTTAAACTGTCTCTTGTTGAAACTGCATTATTTTAATACCTAAACACTGCCAGGAGAGTGGGTGGGAGGGAGGACCCAACAGGAGGCAGCCGAGGGATTTGATTGGCAAACACAAAAGTTCCCTATCGGCCCGCAGTTGCATGAGGTCGCATATTGAAACTGACCACCGCAGGATATGGCCGACAAGACCGAAGCGCTGAAGCTATCGGTGAATGTAGAGTGGCTGGTGTTAAAACCACCTCACTGTTAAGGGGAGGGAAAGAATTTAGATTTAATCGATTAACATTATATGGTTTGTAGAGATATCTTTTGATTTTATTTGGGGTACATATTAAGCCACCCAAAGGGCTTTTGTTTCAGGCGGATCAATTTTGGCGTAGATCACTTTTCAATTTTTTTAAACTTTGCTTTAATTTTAATTACATTTAGCTTAAATATATTAAATTTAATGATTTGCTTTTATTTAAATATATTCAATATTAAATATATATTCAATTTAATAATCTCTTTAATTTTAATTGCATGTAGTTGATATAATATTCAATTTAATGATTTATCGTTTGCTTTAATTTTAATATCGGAAAAGTTCACTCTTGTCCATATCTTGACATTTCGTCGTTTACTTTAAGTCTTATATTTAATTCAGTAATTTAATAATAATTATAAGAAAAAGCGTACCTTGGGTGGCTAAATCTGTTCTTGCGAAACTTTGCATAGAACTTTCTTTTTCATTTTTAATGAGGGGCCGCGGTAGCCTAGTGGTCAAGGTCGTGGACTAGCGGCCGGCGGTTTTCGTTCAGTCGCGGGTTCGATCCTTGGCCGCCAAAGACCCACCGTGTAGCCGGGGCTGATGCACGATAAATCTGTTCGGGGCTCAAAGTCCTCCCGTTGGCGTGGCGTGAATGTTAGGAGAGGAGGGTGCCAGCTCAGGTGTCGTCCTCGTCACTTGACCGTGGCTCAAAATTACGAAGTCCGTCGCCAATAGCCCTCGTGTTGCTTCTAGTGCGACGTTAATAAAAAAAAAACTAAACTAATTCATTTTTAATGTTTGATATTCTTTTCTGTTTTTAATAATTTGACTTTATTTGGGGTATATTTTTTTTCTGTTTTTTAAATTTTAGTGAGGGGAAATCCTTACCCCCCCCCAAAAAAAAAATTGTTTGTCTTGTTATATAAAATTGGCTTTTTATACTCTATTACAGATTTTAACACTTTCAATGTATATACAGTATTTTATCAATCACTGTATTCTATCAATAATTTTTTTTTAACACGACAGTTTTTTTCAATGTCCAGCGCAGTTTATTTGGCTCCTTTTGGTCAAGTAAGACTAAAAATATATAGTGATAGCTAAACCCAATATATATTTTTAGCAGAAAAACATTTTGATTGTTGAAAGAATTTTTTTTTTTTGTCTTGAGTTGTAGTTTCGAAAAATGATTATTTTATTGTTTTAAGATGTTTAAGCATTTTAAATCCGGCTCAGAATTCTGTTTCCTGAAAGTATGAGAGAGAATAGTATTTAAATTGGAGATTTTATGGGCAGGTGCAATGTAAAATAAAACAAAATTGAAATACGAATATATCGTAACCACTTTATTCTTAATAAAAAAAAAAACTGCTTATTGTAGTAAAACATGAAATACAGAAAAAATATATATTAACTCCATAATAAAAGTACATTAAACAGTGAAATATTCCTATAAAATAACCCTTTTCGATAACTAAATTCAGAAACGTACTCATTATTGGTATTAAAAACAAATTTAGATTCAAATATTCAAACCCTGAAATCTCTAAAATGCGCTTTTCTCCCCTTTCTTCCCTTTTAAAGAAGGAAAAAATTAATTATAGAGAACTGAAATTTTAATATATAAGCTAAAATAACCCTTGATGATTTTATAACATAATTGCATTTATATTACATTCTGAGGGGAATCATAATGAATATAAATTAAAATACGAACACCTGTAAAAAAACAAGTATTTTGAACTTGGGGTTTTTCGTTCAAACTTCACACTATTTTTATACCTTATATTTTAAGAGCAAAAGGGGACGTCGAGTCAAATTGAATTTATTCAATAACTATTTTTAATAATTTATTATGTTTTATTAAATTTATCATCAAAAATAATTAACAAGAATTTCAGCAATGGTCCCTTCACCTTGGCTATGGATTTGACAACCATTTGGCGACTTGGCGAGAAACTTGGCGTAACATTTAATTCTTTAAATAATTAGTTTTAATTGATTAATTTTTATTCATTATAATTATATTATCGTATTGTCATCCAAAACAATCGTGTATAGAAAATTTCAATTGAGAGTTTTAAAATGTGAGGAAAAACTTTTAAAGTTTTGAGAAAGACACAGTTGCAATGTGAGTTGAAGAAAATCCATTAAAAGGAAACTTACTAATGAAAAACAATGTTTAGATGAAAATGTATCCAACAAAAGAATTGTTACGATAAAAGTATGAGAAGATAAGCAGCCACGAGAAGAAAATGGAATTTCAAACAAACAAATAAGGAAAGAATTAATATCTGGGATTAAAGATATTCAGATTAAATTTCAAACAAAGATGGGATTCCTAAAACGGGCTTCCGGCGGGATTTCATAATCTGTATTTGCGCACTTCTGCAAATAGAAGTAATGGAATGAGAATTATAGATCACAGAGCAAAATCACTTTATTTTGTTCTATATATTTCAGGACTTTGTGCGGCCCGAGACGAAGCTGTGGCCGAACGTTGGAAGAATCGACGATGCCTACGGGGATACCAACTTGGTGTGCACGTGCCCACCCCTTTCATCCTACGTGGATTGAAGACTCATCCTGCATTTAGAAACGAACTTTTTATCATAATCATAAATTTTTTTACTTTTAAGCTGTTCAAATTTGTACGAAACCATTATTTTTTAGCTTATTAATAAATAGAAAAACAAATATTTTTTTATGCACAAATAACTTATTGAAAAACCTGTACAATTTATTATGTACGTATCAATGCGTGGGGAAAGGGAGGTTTCTTTGTGTTTACTTTTAAACGTGTTTTCTCGGTAAATTAAATCTAATTTGGAAAGAGAAACTTGTATGTTTTAAAAAATATATCGACAAATGTTGAAAGAAATAATACGAGGTTGGTTCGAAAAGTAATTGTTCTTGAAATCTGGTCGTAATGTCAAGGCGGTGTATGTTGTCATTGTTTTCTGCTATTTGTTAAGCACTGCTGAAACAAATTCTGGTTGCGAAAGTTAGTTTTAATTGCTTTCGCAATCAGAATCATTACCATCAATGAGACCTGGATTCACCATCATACACCGGAAACCAAGTCACAATGGAAACAATGTAGGGCTTCCTCAAGGGCGCTCACTCTCATTCGGCGAATCAGGTAGCTGTGATTCCTAGGGATCTTTTTCTTTCCCATGGTCTACTGTCTTTTCTAAACAAGGGTGACGCTCCCCAAGGATATTTTGATGATTTTTTTCCTCTATTTTCTACCCTCCTTCTTAAACATTTTTTTTTTCTATTTCTTCCGTCTGAATCTCATTTCAAATTCTTCTCGCATTTCTTACATTGTACGAGTTATTAACACTAGATACAACGGCAATTCGACAGTACCTATTTCTACCGACACCAGTCAAAATGACTGGCCTTCGGAAAAAATCTATTAGTAAGATTTCCAATCTTAATATATTTTTAAAGGAATGATAAATTACTTTAATGAGGTTAATTGTAATATATTACATTAATTATAAATTCATTCATTAGTTAATTAAACAGATCCAGCAAATGATTATATATATATATATAGCCTAGTGGTCCTGGTTGTGGACTAGCAGCCATCGACTTTCGTAGAGTCGTGGGTTCCAGCCTCGATGCCACTAAAGACCCACGGCTGATACACGATAAATCTGTTGATATTGGGGTTGATATACGTTAAATCTGCCGTGTAGCCGGGGCTGATGCACGTTAAAACAGTCCGTGGCCCAAAGTTCCTCCCTTTGGCGTGGTGTGGATGTTAGGAGAGGGGGTGCCAGCTCAGGTGTCGTCCTCGTCACTTGACCATGGTTCAAAATTACGAGGTCCGTCGCCAATAGCTCTCGTGTTGCTTCTAGTGCGACGTTAATAAAAAAAAACTAAACTAAAACTAAAACACGTTAAATCTGTCGAGGCTCAAAGTCCTCCCGTGAGCGTGGTGTGAAAGCTAAGAGACAGAGGTGCCAGCTCAGGTGTCGTGCTCGTCACTTGACCATGGTTCAAAATTACGAGATCCGTCAACAATAGTCCTCGTGACGCCTCTAGTGCGATGTTAATAAAACCAAATCTAACTTGCGTCTCTTTCTCTTATTTCTACATTTTCTCAGTCCGATGGTCTGGCATCACTAATTCCGAGGCACCATTTAGTTTAGTTTTTATTAACGTCACACTAGAAGCAACACGAGGGCTATTGGCGACGGACCTCGAAATTTTGAACCACGGTCAAGTGACGAGGACTATACCTGAGCTGGCACCCCCTCTCCTAACATCCACACCACGCCAAAGGGAGGAACTTTGGGCCACGGACTGTTTTAACGTGCATCAGCCAAGGCTACACGGCGGGTCTTTGGCGAACCCGCGACTGAACGAAAACTGCCGGCCGCTAGTCCACGACCTTGACCACTAGGCTACCGCGGCCCTCCGAGGCACCATATTAACAGTTTTTCTTTCGTATGGGGATCACTTTCTTTGGTAAACGCGGATGATGCGCTTTCAGAATCCTTATCTATTTACGATCCTCTTTGTCCACCAATTTTTATCTCTTCCTCCATTTTGGCAATGCCATGGGGTTTTCTGTCTTTGGTAAACACGGGTGACGCACCCCCGGGTTACCCTAGCAATCCTTCTCTATTTTCGACCCTCCTTGTCAACCAATTTGTGTCCTTTTTTTTTTTTTTTTTCTTCACGTCTAGACCACAGTTAAATCTCGTTTGGCGCAGCATAGCCACATCTGGCTCTTCGTCAATAACCTTTACATTCACTCACTCGCAATTTTTGCAAACAACTAGATCACTTTTATAATTAGCTTTGTTCAACATAGCCATCTTTGGCTCTTGCGGCATTTAAAAATAATCATCCATCCATGCTTTGTATTTTCCCTTGTGTAGAGAGAGTGGGTGTATTTTAACAAGTTTTTCTGGTAACCTTATTCGTGCAATAAGGGAACGTAACCAGCGGTGTACCCAGAAATAATTGTCGGGAGGGGGAGCTGCATATCGTCTTTGCCCTGACAGAAGCGATTTTGTAGTTTAGAATTACCAGTTGGTAAAAAGTAAATAATACGCTACATCAATCTGATTTCTCCTATTTAAAACTGTCCGAGTATTGTTATAATATTTTTGTACCCTTTGAGGTACCCTTTTGAGGTATTTTGTTTTAAGGTACCCTTTTAGTGACAGCGAAGATTTTCCCATTCTATTCTAGGGAATCGGCTTAGTTGAAATCGTTCTTTTTCTTCGTCATGAAATAAAAAAATTAGGCAAGAGAGGAGAAAAAAAAAATTCTTATTTTAAAATTTCAGACATCTATACAAGAGTGTAATGAAAGAGATATCCTCAAATATTTCAACTTCGAGAAAAATTCTTGTGTGCTACGTATGTCCCTTTGCACCCTCTGGGTACTCCACTGAGCGTAATTTTCGATTATTCTGAATATTAGAGCCAATTGCGTAGTAAATGAATTGAAATATCACTCTGCGTTCGATGGATTTCTCGTCGCTGTATATTATCCCATACATTCCCTTATCAACCCTTACGACAGCTCTTTTTATGAACCCTTTCCGCGAACTATTGATACACTTCTTTTATACTTCGCAAAAGGGGGCATCGGTCCTACGTGCGCGGGGCTGCGTTCGACCGAGACGCAGGAAGTATGTGTGTCAGACGATAATTCCACTCACTCGAAAAGGATCCCCTCCGCGTTCCATTAAAAGGGAGGGCACCCCCCGCCGGAGTCTTTCAATCTCTAAAGGGAGGGGGGTGGTTTTTATTAAAAATTATTTTCTCGTCCTGAGTGCTTTTCTTCTGGGGACATCGAACCTCTACAATAAAGCGTTAAGTGACCTTTGCTTCGGGGCGACGTTTGGCCAGACGGGATGAGGGTGTGATTGAAAATTAAGACGGGGGCAGGGGGGAAGGGAAAATTTTTAGGGAATAAAAGGTACCGAGGAAACCAGTAATGGCCAGAGGAAAAAAGGCGTAAATGAAGAAAGTATATTAAAGTAAAAATGAACACATAAAATAAATAGAGAAAGTCTAGGGTCACCGCAGCTCAGTGGCGAAGCTGGTTTCTGGAAACAGGACGCAATTAGAGAAAATTTTTGAAATAGAAAATGTAGCGGTTTAATATGTCGTGGCATCGCTCGTGTGTAGGAGTGGTTCTTATTTTTTTAAAAAAAAAATTCTGGGAACATTAAAGCAATTACCAGAGTTTTCACAAAACACTTACAGTACAGCATTAGTTGTAACACAGGGGTGGCCAAGCTTTTTGAATTTAATGGAGCAGTGCAATATAAGTAAAAAAAAAAAGCGTTCTTTTTTAACGTTTTTGCTTGGAGATGGACACTGAATTTCATAAAAATGTTTTTTGAATGTAAAAATGTTTTTGAATGTTTGAAGCGTAATTCATAAGAATTTGAGGCGCTTTACTAACCTAGTGATCTTTTTCTTTCCTATGGGGTTTACTGTCTTTGGTAAACACGGGTGACGCACTCCCGGGATGCCCTAGCGATCCTTCTCTATTTTCAACCCTCTTTGTCAACCTATTTTTATCTTTTTAAAATTTTTGTCACACGTCTAGATCACAGCTTTACCTTGTTTGGCGCAGCATGGCCACATCTGTCTCTTGGGCCATTATTGGCGCAGCAT